>JAHWFO010011445.1:787423-806823 GCA_023313115.1 Rhysida immarginata
TAAGAATACATGAATGCATTTTATTTTATTCAATACAAATAGCATATACAATATGCAGTATTACATTAATTTTTAAAAAAAATCTGTAATGGCCGTCTGCTTTCTTTCTATAACTTGCCTCCCAAATAACTTGTACGTTATTCTGAAATGCACGTTAAAGTGAGGTACGTTGTAACGGGGTTTTACTGTATCTGCCATGGTTACTGTTCTATCGACTTCTGAAACCATAGAGATACTTATAATTTATTCTCACCATGTATAATTTATTCTCAACTTAAATTAATTATCCAACCAAAAAAAAAAAAACCTGAAATTCTAAAATCATTGACTAAATACAATAAAATTTTCAGAGGAAACTTGACTCATAAGAATCTATTCACACCATTAAAATGTCACTGCAATATACATTGATTACTAAAATAGTTACCATGTAAATCCTACTGCAGGGCTCTGAGAAAGACACTGAGATGATGTCGAAAATATCTAGTGATGGTTTTGATGAAATCTTGCTTTTGGGATGAATTAATTTCTCTTTTTAACACCAGGATCACCATGAACTATAATAGTAGCTGCAATCACAGATTAATGTTAAACACAGATATGCCAAGCCATTGTTAAAAATGTTGTGCCTAAACCTAGCAGTGTATGCGGTAAACTCAAACTCAACAAAATGCCTATTCATTTAGTATATCTGTGGTTTACCATTTAGTATATTCATTTAGTATATCTGTGGTTTGGCATATCTGTGTTTATCCTTAATCTGTGGCTGCAGTAGACTTGTCAATTGGTTAGGCAAGCTAATTAATTGGTTTTATAATTAATTTAAGTTGAGAATAAATTATTATATACAATTACTATTATTGATTAACTCAACTTCAGTAAACAGGTATGTCAGAATTAATATTATTATTTTGGAAAAATCAATTGACAAGTCCCAGAGGCAGACCCAAGAGAAGGCCAAGGGACTCAAATGCAGGAGAGGGAAAAATCATGTGTTGGTGGGAATATTATTATTATTATTATTCCTACCTTTCTTTTTTCAAAATTTTGCAAGTCAAAATTGGGGTGCAACCTTGTCAAATTAATAAAAATAATTTAGGTCATGAAATGCCAAATCACCATTGCCTTTTGTTGAAATTAAGTTAATGAATTAAATATATTTAAAATAGGATTGTTGAAAAGGATTTGGAAAGAACTACACAATTTTATGTTTATAGTTTATTTTTCCCCTTCCTTTTTTTTTTTTTTTTTTTTTAACAGTTGGGAATCACCGAGTTTATTCCTACGTTGTTATACTTTGGTTACACAATTCTTATGGTAGTGACTTTCTGGTTTCTGACTGGAACAGTGGGGTTTTATGCCGCTTACATGTTCATCCGCAAGATATATGCTGCAGTGAAAATAGACTGAATTAGAAGTGTCCTCTGCATTTAGATAAAGAAAAGAAAAAGAAAAAAGTGTTACATTGGGATCGACAGGGAGTTATAAAGATTAAAAAAAAAAAAATCATAGTCTGCCATAATTTTTGACACCCACTTTTATCATTGAGCATTGACAGTGATAGACCTCTTCATCACTGGTTGCACATAAACAGTTTGTTAATTTAAAATTTTGTTTCTGGGTGAAAGTGTATTTAATTTTAAAAAACTGTAATATTCTTTAAATAAGCTAAAAGGAAGAGTGAATGAAAATAATGAAGAATTAAGTTTATTACACCAGTGTGTGTGATTTATTATTATTATTATTATTATTATTATTATTATTATTATTATTATTATTGTCATTTGATTTAATTCTATTCTATTTATTTTTTGTTGCTCTTTTACTGTGTTGTGTTCTTAAGAAAGAAGTTGTGTATACTTTGTATAGTTTGAATTGAATTTCTAAGAATAAATGAAAAGTTAACAAAATATCAAAGGAAAACCATTATTTATGCTGAATAATGTAAGGAATTGTTGTGTAAGTTAATGGAAGAATTCCTGGATTTGTTTTAAAAAAAAACAAAAACATGAAGAAAAGAAAAACTCCTTAGGGTTTTTTTAAATTTTTATTTTTATTTTCCTTCATTGAAACAACTGACTTTTTTTTTAATTTTTATTTTTTATTTTTATCTATACTGTATTATATGTTAGAAGGAATATTCTCCCATGAAATCATTATGTTAATGATGTCTGGATTATATCATCATCAGGAAAAGATAACTTCAAAATGTAAATAAAGTATTCTGAAAGAGGGGAAGTAACTGGAAAACTACAGTATAATTTGTAAGAATTAACTCTGATAATCGATTTTTATCTTATTTCAAAGGATTTTCATTTTTTTTTTTAAATATTTTATATTTTTTTAATGATAAAATAAATTTTATAATCTAAACCCTTTTATAAAGAGGTTGTAGCCATTTCATTAATCTTACACAAAAAAAAATAAAATTTTATTTTTTTCTTTATTATACACAACAATTAAAACATTGAATTCATTTGTATTGTTATTTCCTATACATATATGATATAATAAACAATATTAAGAAGATGCCTACATTTTATGATTTTAATATTGTTAATGAAATAAAAGGTTTAATTTCTCAACTTCTGAAATCAGCTATTTGAATTAAAATTCTCTTCACTACATAGAGTGTAAATTGTTGTCTCATTTTTGAATGTTCATTGTTGGCCAATAAAGGTAGTTCTTGCCTTGTATTGTTTTGAGGCCCATGCTTTGAGAAAGTGTGCAAACAATTTATCTGGCATTGTTACCAAATGGTTTCTCTCTAGAACAAAGAACTGCAGAATTAAAAGACCATTTGTAAATACAGCTGTTGAAAGTTTGGTGTGAGTGAATGTAACATCATTTGAGACTTCAAGCCTGAAAGCACAGGAAAAAAAGGAGAAAAGAGAAATTTGGCTGCTTGAGTGAATTCTCCACTAATCAGATGATGAGGAGATGAAGGAGTTTTAATTCTCAATATCAATCCAGTTTTTCTCCCTGCAATGTAACAAGTTAATTGGATTAGAGGCTCTGATGCCAAATAGAGCCCATGATAAACACAAACGTAAAAACACGAAGCGGGATTATTCAGCTGAGGAAATAGCTCTCTTAAATCTGGCCTTCTGTGCTGATAATGTGTGGATGGTATCCAGTGATGACTCTCTCAAACAGGCTTGTCAAAAGTCTTGGGTCCTGTTCAACCGTATCAAGGAGGCATTCAAGAAGACATCCATCTTAGATGCCTTGGCTGAAGTTCAAACCAAGCAGAAGAAGACTGTAAGAGACACCATTCCTTTCAGTCATTTGGCTCAGTATTCCAACTATGAATATGACTCTGCCTTTGAAGACTTCTGGATGCCAGCAGATATTGGACCCTGGCTTCATGAGGAAAATAGATTGAATGACAGGGAAATGCCAAAGAATTCTTTGCAGAATCCCTGTTATGATTTTGATTTATTATCCTTAGAGTCAGATATCCTAAGTAATGATGATTCTAAGTAAGTATTTTTTTAATGTCATGTCAGTGTATGAATATAGCAATTACATGTAAGAAATGACCTTAACAATTAATATTTTCTATTTATTATTATAGAAAGTTTGCTGATTTAAGAATGTTGGATGTTTGTGTGTTTGAACAATTAGTAAGTCATATAATAAATTCTGCCAGAATTTCTTTCTCTGTTTTCTTTTTTAAATGCAATGATCTTTGTTAGGAATATACTGCTGGCTATCATGATGATCCATCATTAGGAGGTCCTAGTGCTCCACCTTTAGGTTCATTCAGTCGAATTTGTGGTTCATTTGATCCCATGTAAGCCTTCTTTTTATCTTTTTATTTTATTATTATTTTTTAAAATAAATTAACTATGTTCTAATATTTCAGGATTATTATTTTTGTGTTTCAATTTGCTACTATCTGTATTCTAATGTTTCTTTTAAGCAGAACCATTTAATTTAAAGCAAGTTTACAGAAATTAAGTTATGATTAAATGTGACCATTCTTTCTATTAATGTTTCCAGTCTTTTGTTATAAAATACATATCTATTCGAAACATCATTTTTGCTCTTTATTTTCTTTCAGAAAATTCAGCCAAATGGTTAAAAAAATCCTTGAAGTGGATGAAAAAACAGCTGGAATGAAAACCCACCTCAGATGTGAAAAAATTAATTTACACAAGGATAATTATGTTTCATGGACAAATTGGCTTCTTCATGTTTATCCAGAGTTTCTTCAAAATCTTTGTATCAGGGATGACATATCCAAAATGAGCCTGACGAAAATTGAGAGTGCTGTTGATTACATTGGTAGTATTTTGTTTCTCTTAGATCCAAATTGAATGAATAATTCCCAGATAGTTCCTTAAAAAAATATTGATAGTGCAGTCATAAATTTTTCTAATTCTGTTGAGTTTTATTCCATCATATTTCATAAAATTTTTCTTAAAATTGAAAGTTTGAAATGCCCCTTTATTAGTGTAGAATAGATAACAGGATTTCATTTTCAATATTTTTGTGGCCAGTTCATTAACCCTTTCAGGATAGTTTCAATTATTGTTTCAATGTTATCAGCAAAATAAATTTTATTATGAAATTATAAACTTACAACTATGAAGTTATTACATATAGAATCAAATTTTTTTCCCACTTGCATTAAACAACCTACTAAAATTAAACATATCTTAGTTTTTAATTGTTAATATTGTAACAGCCTGGGTAAGTTCAAAATATAAAAGAATATTAAGACCTATTATACAATTGAAAAAGAGTCAAAAACTGAACACAATTATCAACCAGCAAAAGCAACAAAACCACAAATCCGCAATACATAATTTTTAAAACTGTCTCCTCAACAGACAAAAGTCCAAAGTAGGTTAATAAATGCAGCTAAAAAATATAATTATTAAAAATGGAACCGAATTTAAAGGCAGGGTCGATAGTAGCAATTTCAGTCCTATAAGGGGATGTTCATGTAGTCAATTTTGGTGGAGAGGGGTCAAAATTTGACTACTTAATGACTACAAAAGAGAGAGGGGGGGAATCATGTGGTCAAGTTAATTTTAAACTGAATCAAAAATTTGCAGTTTTGGAGGGGAGTAGATAATTTTTCTGACCACCTACCGTAATTTTTAGGTGGTGGGGGGGGGTTCAAATGTGACCACAGAGGGTTTAGGAACAGTCCCTAAGCAAAAGTCACAAGAGAGAGAGGGCACTGATATCACCATGTTATTAATTAGGGAAACGCCAACTCTATCCAAATTTAGTAATATCAAACCGAAGAGTCAAGCGATATACACTATATAAACTAATTTTAAAGTTAACATGTCTATTATGAATAGTAAGAATATTCTTAAAGAGATAATTATTACCAGTGCAAGGAAAAATAGTTTGAAAAGTGTATGTATATAACACCTATTCAGCGAGACAGTTCACGTATGAAAAAAGAAAAAAAATGATGAACTGATTTTTAAGGAAATCTTACCAAAACTAATATCTTGAAGGAAAGCTTAGTTTTATTCAAAAAATTTATGTAAACCTTGAAATGGTAGTCTGTGATTGAGTTATTCAAAAAGCAAGATGGCAACTCTTATGCTTTAAGATTCTAATGGTGGAAGGATACACTATTGAGTTTATACCACTAGACAGTGTATTTTTGTGATGTCTTCACAATGTGGGACAAGGTAGAGGCTCAAAAGGGTTTTTTGATTTAGCTATTAGCCAAAACATCAGTTGAATTTAGAAGCCCGTGTTTATAAAAGATTACATTTTCTGTCTATTTTTAAAATATTTTAGAAGACAGGCAATTAAATGATCCTAAACCATGCTTTCCATTGGCATTAAAAATACTAAGGAAATATTTATTTACCAATGGATAAGGGTACTTCTTATACTTTGGCAAAGGCTACTGACAGAATTTTGAAAAAATGAAATGGGCAATTATTTCAGCAATTTTGTAATCTATAAACCTATTTTTCTTAAGAATTGGAAACCACAACTTTTTTTTTTTAATTTTGGAAATAACAATTTCTCTTATCAGTTTTACATTAAAAATTTATTTTTGAGTACTTTTTGTAAATGTATGCTTCTGTGGAAGAGGTATTAACTGCAGTGTATTGGTTATTTGCACATCAGCCATGATGCAGAACTTCACATGATGCAAAGTAGGTGTCCTATTTGCTTACTCCATTCCAGAAAGAGCACCACAGAGACACATCTTCCAGTCTTTTGGCACGAGATTAGATCAATCTTGTGGCAACTTTTTTTTGACACTCATAATATGCATTAATGAACATTTTCAGTTTTTAAATTTTTTAAAATTTCATTCTTAATAGTAGAATTTATTTCTGAAAATTTAAGCTAAATTTTTTAATTCTCATATGCTTAAACCATGCATTAAAAATGAATGCAAATAAATGAAGATATTGCGATGGCAATATGAAAAAAAAAAAATCCACTATCTGGGATTAAATTGAGGAGCATGAGCATCCAACTCTGCTTCTACCACTGAACCACTGCAGACACTGGCACAGCGAAGCTCTGTCTCCAAGTGTCCTTAAAGACTACCAAGTGGTCAAATAGGAGCTCAAATGGCAGAAAAACACCTAGTTCTCAGATTGGGATTCCATCCTGTCTTAAAACCATTTGAAAGCTAACAAAAACTTGTGATAAATTAAGAATGGAATACTGGAAAATATCTCCAACAACTTCAGTGATCATGGAATAGTCCAACTCTTATCTTACTTGTGGATTAGCGATTTTTTCTTCCTTCTTGTGCCAAAAGAAGCAAAATTCTCAGGGATCATCACTTATAAGTGTGTAATGTTTACTTCCCTTGGGCACCACTTATAGATGTTAACATTTTTCTATCAATAAACAAAATACTGTATACTAGATTGATTAGACATTTCTAGCATGTTGTAAATACAGGCATGGAATACTCCACAGATACACGATTTTCTACTTTTTTTGTTACTCCATAATTTGTTATTCCGAATGAGTCATGTGTTTTATGGAAGAGCTATACATAAAATGGAGAACCCCCACCCCCTTCTGTTTTGTCTGTTGCTTGTACTCATACCAGTAAATATTTGCAAAAAAAGAGAAATATCAAATGAAACTGCAGAAATACCAATATGGGTATTGCATGCAATCTAGTCATTGTCATGTAACATTCAAATTGAGCTTTGCAATTATGAAGAAGCATCTTATAAAAGGAAAAATGATATTTAATAGACTTTCTCATATATCAAGCACTGCCCTAAAGTGAAAGGACAATGGTAGATATTGCCCTAAAGTTAGCTTTCAATTTTTGGATATAGTCCCAATTGTCTTGATTCTTTTTTCTTCCTGATTATTTACTTTATTGAATGCATATGTTAAATAGGTTAGTGAATAGATCCATTTACCCTCAGAAATAGATGTCAGTTTATCCTGTAAAAAGATATTTCCACCTTTCAATATTTGTTTCTTCTTTTCTTAAAACTAAATTAATATAATGATAATAATATTAAATAATGTTAATAATAATATTAATTTCCTTAGATCTCTTAGAGAAACCAATAACCGTGAAGGACATGAATCAATACCCTCGACCAAGATTGAGAGTGTGGGGCCGAAATGTTGTACACAAAAATCGCTTGTTTGAGCAAATAACATCGGAAGGTGTGCGACAGCTTTGGGTGGATGACAAAAATGTCCCAGATTCCATGACAAAGCCTAATTTTTGGATGGCTGATAATGCTGTATTACCACTGGAGAGTTTGTCACGTTTGAAAACTGAAGAAGCTGTACCTTCTACATCAGCATTTCCTGATTGTGCATGGAAATCTGAAAAAGTGGGTAAAGCAAACCGCAAAAAATCTTCACCACATGGCCAGCATTCTACAAAGCGAAAGGAAGAAAATCGATTTCTTACAGAAAAGACATCACCATCCACTGTGAGCATGATATGTGATAAAGTAATATTAAGACATTATTTTTTAATCAGTTTAATGCATACTTTAAAAATTTTTACAGGGTTATATTATTTGGAAGTGATTGAAAGTTAAATATATTGAAATTTTTTTGAAAATATAAATTACTCAAAGTAATACAATTTTAAGAAAGCCAAAACTGTAGACACTAAGATAACACAAGAAGATAAAAACTACTATTCCAACACACAAACAATTAGTGGTTTCTTATCTTCTTGTGTTGTTAGTAAAAGAAGATAGTATTTTAAAGAAATTCTGAAAGATAATATTTCTTTTCATATAAGCTATTATTTCTATTGAGAGTAGGCTACAAAGATGTTTATCTGTTTTAAATAATAGCTGTTTGCAGTAGAATACAGTAGGTCGTGATCCCAAGGGAGTTGCAAAAAATTCTTCGGGGGGGTCACAGAAAATTTGATGGGCGACTACTTTTTCAATTATTTTATACATATTTTTTAAGAATAAATATTCGTATTCATAAACCATGTAAGAAAACCCATGGTTTGAGGGTCTTTTGGAAATTTTAAATGTGAAACGGGTTCACAAGATAAAAAGTATAAGAAACACTGTAGTAGAACATGGATTATCAGAACTTCTCAGGATGAGGGTCTCTTCGAATAATAGATCATAAATTGAAAACGTTATTTCTCCATACAAAAACAAAGGTGTTTATTACAAAATCATCTCTAATACTATGTTCGCACTGCAATATTTAAATTGTCAAAATCCAGATTAAGTAAATCTAATTCTTGTTTATCTGGATATTTGTTATCCAGACTGTTTGCACTGCCCAGTCTCCAGAAGCGCATAATAGATTATCTTAAATTCCAGTTATCATGAATTACTCAATCCATGTAATGGGGTGTGCATACGCTTTTTCTTCTCATTGATGGCGCTAGTGTCAGCTTGATGTATCGAGTTTCCTGCGGTTTATCAATGGCGTTTGTTTAATGGAGTTCTTGACGATATTCTTAGCGTTGGTTTTTTTTTTTTGTGTTACAACAACATGGATGAATACAGTCTAACAAACGCAACAGCTGCTGAACTAAAAGGATATGGGATTAACTCAAAAAAGGAAAAGGGGGTTTTAAATTTCCATATCTTTTTTCGGGATATTAAGAGGAAAATGGAGTGGATTATAAAAATTAGACCAGGAAAGCTTGTGAGTCCGATTGCCCGGCTCTGCAGCTGACGTTTCTACCGACTCCGATTATGATGTAACAAGCATGTGTAAGGGTCGGATCATTAGACGCTGTAAGAGTCGAGTCGAGTAAGGTTTTCTACTCCAGTGACCGCTTTCGAGGGGAGATCTACCCTCATCTCATTATTAACACATTACACTGGAGTGTGAAGAGAGTTTGTCACTCCAAATTTCAAGTGATCAATAGATTCCAACGGCGTTGAAATGTGAATGAGAGAATTCTAATTTTCTGCTGCTGTCGTTGCTTAGCAACGTGAATCTTTCTCCAAGATAATTCGTCACTTCCGTTGAAAATATCCTCAAACTCATAACTGATTCCCTCAAGGAAAGCATCAAACAATACTCGAAAGAGGGAAGACCGTAAATGCATTAACAATTCCAATCTGTTTTTTTCAAGTAGCCCTTGACCTTCAGCCCTTAACAGAGTGTTGCTTGTCACTCTTTTGAGGGGCTGTGCTAATGATTCAGCCCTAAGTTATTTAATGGCTAGATACCGTATTTACTCGATTCTAAGGTGCACTTTTTTCCCGTTAAAGGGGGTTAAAAAAACAAGGTGCGCCTTAGAAGCGAGGGAGCTTAAAACTCCACATGTAGAGCATTTCAAAATGGCAGCTGGAAATTCTAGTGACGAAGATGAAAATATCAATGGCACAGATGAAGATAACAGCAGTAATGAGGATACTGATGAAGATGTTAACTAAAAAATACCTGTTATTTATTTGAAAAAATAAAATGTCAATTTCATACTGCAAATTTTTTTATTCTATATTATAATAGAAGTATTTGTTCTGAAAAAATAATTGCATTTTGCTGCGCCTAAGATTCGAGGAATAATTTTCTTTTTCAAAAATGGTCTCAAAAATCAGCATGTGCCTTACATTCGAAGGCGCCTTAGAATCGAATAAATACGGTATATATATAAATAAATAGATTATTGTAACTGCTTGATATTTCTGTAAGACGTAGCAGACATTTGTAACGAAACGAAAGTCATGGCTGAGAAAAAAGCTGGGTAAAGGTCTGTATAGCGTTCTCGGCTGACATCGAGCAGGCCCATCGTGTTTATGCTCTGAATTTATTAGTGTAACATATCTAATTAATATGTAAATGATTTATCATATTATCGAAATTATATTTTAAGAAATTTATGCAGGAAAAAATCATGAAAGTTGCATGATGATGAACTTCAGCTAATGAGGGGCCATATAACTCTATTCAACGTACACCGTCATGGAATTTTCGTGATTTTTTTTCTTGCATAAATTTCTTAAAATATAATTTCGATAATATGATAAATCATTTACATATTAATGAAATATGTTACAATAATAAATTCAGAGCAAAAACATGACGGAGCAGATCGATGTCAGCCGAGAATGCTACACTGGCCGTGGCTTTCGTTTCGCTACAATTGTCTACTACGTCTTACAGAAATATCATGCAGTTATATTAATCTATTTATTTAAATATATGTAGCCATAATCGGAGATGGAAAAATGTTGGCTGCAGACCCGAGCAATCGGACTCACAGGCTTTCCTGTTCTAATTTTTATAATCCATTCCTTTTTCCTCTCAATATCCCGAGGAAAGATATGGAATTTTAAAAACCCCTTATCCTTTTTGAGTTGGAATGGTACTGGGGGACGCAACAATTTACGGCTATTTTCTAAATAAAAAAATGAACTGGCCATTAAAACATAGATAGCATCTACAGCACAGGAATCTCCATACATCAAGCCGATACCTTCGCCCTCTGTACGTGAAAAACGGCAAACAGGTAGTGCACGCCCTATTTAACAAACTGGAGGAATTGATGTTGTTGGTCATGCCTCTTATGCAAACATGAACCAAATAAGAAATCAGATGGTCATAAACAACAATCCTGGACGTCAAAAGGCCATTGGGTTCGAAGTGCGAACAGGAAGTGGTGGCATGCTGCGAATGAAATTAATCTGGAAAGCCAGTTCATCTAGTTTACAGAACTGGATTGAAATTATCTAGTTTTTAACTTTTTTAATCTAGATATTGGTTGTCCACTCACTGTTCGCATTTCTGTTTGAAATCTAGATTGGTGCACTAAATCTAGATTAAATACTCAGTGTGAAGATAGTATAACACGATTATATAATTACAGCAACATGTTACTGTCGATGCTCTGTTGTATTACTTATAATAATCATAGAAATGATTTTAATAAATCTTAAATGCATCTCAATGAAATACACACATGCTAGGGAAAAAGGAAGCAAACTTCAGTAACTTGTTATGAGTACACTTGTATAAAACTTCTCCCAAACGCTATTAATTGGCTGTAATGTTTATCCCCAAAATCAATTTTATTCTGATAGAGGACAGTACAAGGTTTTTGAAAATTATATAGTTCCTAGTAATACTTTGAGGCTATGGGTACATGGTTTTCCCCCATAGAATTTCTGTGGGATAAACCATAAAAAAACTCTTGTTTGACTGAAGGTGGCCATGCACTGGTGGGCTTTCCAGCAGAACAAAAGTTTTTTCCCTCCAGTTTTATGGTTGACTGAGCGTTTTTAATTAGCAACTTTTCCTGCAGCAAACGGCAAGCAGTTTTTCACATGGCAATTCTGCAGGGAAAACCACACATGTAGCCATTGCCTAAGTAATTATATTAAAGTAACTAAAAATAACTAAATAATTACTGTTTTGTTCCAGTGTCGATGTTCTTGATCAAAAGCTCTAGCTATAAATTCCACCGACAAGTTTTATTTGAACACACAGCTTTATTTGAATTATACACTAAAGTGCCAAAAGTCATGAGATACCTATTCACTATCGTGCAGGACCTCCTTTTGCCTGGTGAAATGCAGCAACTCGATATGGCATGGACTCTACCAGTCGGCGGAAGTCCTCTGAAGAGATGTTCAGCCATGCAGTCTCGATAGCCAGCCATAATTGCATGACTGTTACAGGTGCAGGTTCTTTTGCACGAATGGATAGTTTGATAACATCCCAAATTTGTTCGATGGGATTCATGTCTGTCAATCTAGGTGGTCAATTTATTCACTGGAATTGTTCAGAATGCTCCTCAAACCAGTCGAGACTAATATTGGCCTGGTGATGTGGTACATTGTTCTCCTGGAACATCCCATCATTGTTAGGGTACAAAAAGGCTATGAAGGGCTGCAAATCAGAGGACTCAAACCCTGCCATGTAAACACACTTGACACTACGATGGAGCTGCCACTACCAGCTTACACAAGTGCCTACCTAACAGCTTGGGTCCACACTCAAAACCTACCATCAGCTTGAATTGTGACTTATTGGCCAAGCTATGTGTTTCCACTTATCTAAGGTGTAATGAATATGTTCCTTCTGAAAATCATTAAAAGAATTAAACAACATTGGTCCTATAGATTACAAACCTAGATTATTACAAACTAATAGCATTTAGTTTCTCCACTATTTTTTATCCCATTAGAAAAAATTCTTGCAATTTTCTGTTTCTATAAATTCTAGGTATAAAACTGCTTGATTTAAATAATCATCATCCAAAAAAAAAAAAAAGTTGCACCTAGAAGGAATTGTCAGATTGAAAAGATATTTGAAAGGAATAGTGTAATGCTTTCAAGTCCACAGTGGCACATTTAGCTAGCACGTCAGTGGCATGAGCTGAAAGTTCCTGGTTCGAATCCAAGCTGTAAAATTTTCTTTCCTATTTCTTATTAATAGTTCAAGCATATGAGGTGTGGCATACAATAAAATCCCTCATTATCCATTCTTAAGGAAGTTAATATTCACCACCAACAACAAATGATTAAACAATGTGCCTGGGTATGACAAAATTTATTGGTCAAAATACCAAAATCATTACATCTCTCAATAGGATGTTGGGCTGCCATTATTTCTAATGGATTCTGCCGCACTCATAGCATGGAGCCATACAAGTTCTTAACTTACAAGGAGACTCCACGTACTCTGATTCACCGATTTTGATAAAAAAGTTTTACGTGTAGAATTCACCAAATTAAACACCCATGCAAAGCCATTTGACGCACTTCTCAAAGCTTAATGTGCACAAGATCTTTTCCGAATTTGAAAATGTCTGTTCCTCTCAACATTTTATATCAAAATGTGAGAGGACTTCGAACCAAACTGTCACATCTCAATCATTTTGTCACCCTCAATAATAATTTAATGTATTGTCTTACGGAAGGGGGTGGCTGTGGCCTGGTTGTCTCATCGGTTGGCTTGCCAATCGATGGAGTTCAGCAACTTCAGGCGCGGCCAGCTGCTGGTTGGGTGACGGCCAGGGCTTGAGGGCCACTGCTGGCGGGACAGCTATTTGGGGCACGGCTGTTGGGGACTTTAGTCTGACCCATTTGCCGATTGACAATAGCTGGTTTTCCGCAGTTGGTGACAGCCTCTGGTTCGTTTATCCCCAGCAGCTCTTCCATCATGAAACCCCCCGTGCTTCGGAGGGCACGTTAAGCCGTCGGTCCCGGCTGCTACTGTCATCTCGTAGCAGTCGTTATTTCCTGGGATGGCGCAAAACTCCCTCGTAGGAGTAGGTGCCGCAGATTATCGCTTGCGATAATCTACCCTCTGTACTAGATAAGATAAGATTGTCTTACGGAAACATGGCTTAATGACTCTATCACAGATTACATGTTGTTCGGTGAAGGTTTTGATGTCTACAGATCTGATAGGTCATCTGGTAACTTAGATGGTGGTGTTTTAGTTGCCATTCCCAATAATTTTGACTCTTGCTCCGTTCCTTTGAGCTCTACTGTCAGTGGCATAGATCTGGTAGCCATTTGTCTACGATCGCCATCAACCATGAATTTCAACTCTCGGCTCTTTAGAGAAAGAAAAGATTTAATCATTGTAGTGACTTACGTTCCACCCAACACGTTAACTGGTGATTATGACGCTTTCTTGAGTGACTTGTCTGAATTTGTTTTGAGCTGTAATTGTAACACTCTTGTACTGGGCGACTTCAACTATGATGACAATAAGATTTACCCAAGTTCTTCATTTTACGCTAAACATCGGCAACGCTCGACCTCATTTTGGACCAACGAAACGGGTCTCTCAAACTTCAATCTTGTGCTTAATGCGAGAGAGGAGTCCCTAGACAAGGCGTTCGCCAATTTTAATGTTAACATTACTGCAAGTAAGAAACTTCCAGTGTCACCTGATGTTTATCATCCTGTCCTTCTTATTTCTGGGTTAACACCGCCTTCCAGAAACGTTATACTGACTCGAATGGGTCTCCTTTTAATTTTAGGAAAGGTGACTATTCTAGTCTTTATAATTATCTTGCTACTTATGACTGGGATGATTTTTACTCCTTAGATGGGGTGGATGACCAATGGAATTTTCTTATTCATACCATTTTGGTTGCTATTAACATTTTTGTCCCAAAGTCGAACAAAACTGGCATAAATGATAAATTACACAGATTCCCAATCTGGATTCGCCAGGATACTATCAAATTATTGCACTTGAAGACTGCGAAGCATTGGCTTTGGAAAAAGACTGAAGATCCCCATTATTATAATGAATTTAATACGTTCAGAAAAAATTATAAACATGCTTGTAAAGTTGATTATGACCTTTACTATAGAAGTGTCAAGAATTCTTTGAACTCTTCTCCGACCTCATTCTGGAGCGTGACCAAGAAGCTTTTCGAAGGTTACAATGGTGAATTAGTATCGAAAACAGATATTTTGGACTATTTTCAGTCGAATTTTGCAGGTAATGAGATAACTGAGGTTAACATTCAGAATCTTCCGAAATAGTGGGATAGAGTGGAGGTGAAATTTAATGCACTCACTTTGACAACTTCTGAATTACTCTCTATTGGGAACTCCCTGTCTGCCTCCAAATGTTATAATTATTACGGCTTTCCTGACTATATTTTCAAGGGCTGTCTTCACGCGATTTGCAACCCTTTATGTGACCTTTTAAACCTCTCTCTGTCGCAAGGTACTTATCCTACCGATTGGAAGACTATTTTTATTCTTCCTGTCCCTAAAATTGTGAAACCGACCACAGCGAAAGATTATAGACCTATTGCACTTATCTCTTTTCCTGCAAAGATTCTCGAAACCTTCGTTGCTACTCATCTTTCAAAATTTGTTGATCCTTATCTTCCTGATATTCAGCACAGCTTCTGCAAGGCCAGATCGACCGAAACTAATCTTGCTGTGTTAACTTCTTACCTCTCGAAAGCTATTGATACTCGTCATCAAGTGGATGTAATTTACTTGGATTATTCTAAAGCCTTCGATAAGGTTCATATTGACCTTCTTCTCCAGAAACTAGAGATTATGGGATTCCAATTAAATATGCTATCCTGGATGCACTTCTTTTTAACTGATAGATATTTTATGCTTTATCCTGTAAATAATTTCTGGAAATTTGGTAAAATCAATAGTGGTGTTCCTCAGGGTTCTCCCTGGGACCGCTGCTATTCAATATCTACTCTGCAGACCTAATAGCTTCTTTACCAACTAATGATGTTCAAATTCTAATGTATGCGGACGATCTTAAAATTTTTTCGTGCATTGACAGTTGGCAAGACTGTAATAAAATGCAAGATACGTTGGACTCAATTCTCTCCTGGTCTAAATCGAACAGATTAAGTCTTAACTCGAGCAAATCACACGTAGTTTCTTTCTCCAGGAATAATTTTATTTTTATTACAAGATTGGTCATGATACCATTGGGAAAAAAGATGAAGTTAAAGATTTAGGCATTTTATTTAATTATAACTTATCTTTTACCCCGCATATTGATAACATCATAAGAGATGTCTCCCGTAGAATTGGCCTCTTGAAAAGGCTTACCGCATTTTTCAAAAATCCATTAACTATCGTAAAGTTATTTATTTCTATTGTAGTTCCTAAAGTTACATTTGGTGTGTTAATTTGGTTTACTCATCACACTCAAAACTTTTTACTCCTACAAAAGAAATTTCTTGTATTTTCAAATTTTCTCTCAAAAAAATATAACAAGCATGATCTCAATATGGAATTTATAAATGTGTTTACCCTTTCCAATATCATTGGTAATATTTTTCTTAATGTCCTTAAGAGGATTGTTTCTGGGGCTGTTTGGATGCCCGAGCTTCTGTCATCTATCGGGCTGTCAGTTCCTAGAAAAAGTCGTCATAAGTGTCTTACTTTAATAACTCCTAGTACGAGGACAAATATTGGTGAGATTACTCCTTCGTATAAACTTATTACTTTGTATAATAAAAACCTTTCTCATAAAGATGTAGACATTTTTAATGACCCAACCAATTCTATTTTTAAGATTTTAAATATCTAATTTTGATTTATTTGTTCCGAAATGTAATCTTTTTCATTTGATTCCTTCCCCCGCTTGGGTTTTACCACCTGTAGGGGCAGTTTGTGTTTGCTTGTACATTCTGATCTGATTAAATTATTATTTATTTATTTATTTATTTATTTATTTATTTTTATTAAAATCGGTGAGTCAGAGTACATGGAGTCTCCTTGCTAATCTTGACTCGGCCGTAACTACAGAGAGAGAAGGCCTCTGCGATGAAAAGTAATAAATTGTTACATCGTCATAGTTAGGACAAATTTATGGCTTATTATTGGTAGAAATACGAATAACAATGCCCTATTTATGATGATGTAACAATGTATTACGTTTCATCTCAGAGGCCTTTTCTCTCGGTGGTTATGACTCTGCTCATCCTATGCAAACTGAACTTTGGCTTTAGCTCTTGTAGATCTTGTCAGCGGTGGAGTCTTAACAGAACATCCCATAGGTTTTCTGTGGGTGCAACTTTTTTTTTCAACGATGAGTTTATTTTGAACATGAAAGCATGAAGATGTGTAAAAAATTCAGATAAAAAGAGGAAACCATTCATTAGCACAACTAAAATTAAGTTTGTAGCAAGATGCTAATAATATAAATTGAAGGCTAATATAAGAATCATATTTAGATAAGCCTGAACTTTTTTTGCATTCTCTATTGAAATGAGGAAAAAAACTAACTTTACATTCATATTTTACTTAACTACATCTTCTATATAATTCAAGATTAATTAAACATAATTGCTATTCTTTTGCTATATAAACTTGACATTATTGATTTTAGTCTACCAGCTTCATTGAAATGGAAAAACAGAAAGAACCAAACATAAAGAAAGAAGATGATGCTTCTAGAACTCCTTCAGCACCAACACTCTCTGATTTAACATCAGATGATTTTCCTACATTGAGTGAAGCTGCAACAATGAATTTTCGAAGACCTACTCGTGAACCTACATCCACCAGCCGCCCCATATACAGCAGCGCATCTGATTGGAGTAACTTTGCGTTTGTGCCTCTCCAACGCTCCATTCATTCAAAATCTGATACGGACTTGCACAGGTGATAAACGTTGGAAAATACGAGGGTTGTAAATAAAGTAGTGCTACATAGATAATAAACAATTTATAATGAAGTTACAAGTACAATTGCATTACATTCCTTCTATATAATCACCAGCAAAGTTTTGTACCTTTTGCCAAACGTCGGGAAGCCATAGAATACCGTTGGCAGGGTGTTGGTTGTAGAAGACAGTGACAGAGCACCCTACTGTTTAGAATATAGATGTCTGATGACTGAGATCAACTTCTACGGATAATTCTCGGACAGTCCATTGATGGTCTGTGGAAAGGTGACAACTCACGATGTCAATCTGATGTAGAGGAATGGATGGGCGACCTGTGCGGTGCAAATCTGCAGTCTTGTTCCTATCCCCCACGAAACGCTTTGACCCACCATGCAACCATTCTATACGGCAATGCATTATCACCACAGGCCTCATGTAATCCGTGATAACATTCAGATGCATATTTGCCACGGGCAACCTCGGTTTTAATCCACGATCGCTGATCACCTTTTGTAAACATGTTTTAGTGATAAGAACAACACTCTCCACTTCAGCGCTGCACAGCAACTACCCTTCTAATTGGATTGAGTGTTTTATGCACTCTACACATCTCTACACTCCACACAATAGCACCACCTCATGCCTCCCATATTCTGTTTGTCTATGCCCAATCTTCTGCGACTTTCTGGACTATGTTCTCACTACTTTATTTACAAACCCCATATAAAACAACAAAAAAAAAATAATTAAAGCAATTATTTATTAAGTTTATTTTCATAGATAAGATGGAGTATAGATACATAGATAAAATATTACAGAGGGGAAAGTCAAAAGTTTTGCAGAATTTTCATGATTTTACTTCTTAATCGTAACTTTACAATGAAAATTGCCTAGCATTCAAAGTGCTGACCGTTATGGTTGCAATGTCTTAAGCCATCTTTCTTCCAGTTGTTCATTCTTTCAGTGGTACTGATTCTTATTCTTCAAGGTAAAGAACTTGTTTTTCACTTCTGGTTGTTGAAGTACCACCTGTGAAGGAAATGGGTCATGGATTGGAACAAGTAATGATCCAGTGGTGCTAGATCTATATATTATATGCATCAGTTAGATTTTCTGCTGTTTCTGGAGTTTTTCCTGGGTTATTGTCCTGTTGTAGGAGAGCCAGAGAAGAGGGCTAAGGGGCTGCTAGTCTATCCTTCCCCCCTAACAACAACACATGCACACATATACACAAACATACATACACACAGACAAACACATACATACATACTTGCACACTGATAAGAATTGAAAATTGTGACAAAGGAACTGGTTGCTTTTATTTCTTTGGTCGACAAAATCTTACAGGGATATTTTATCTAATCATTGTTATGAGTTGAAGCAAAAACGATTGAAAAATGCTGCCTAATCTGATAGTATGCTTTTTCCAAACCAGTGGCTATGTTCACGGCTACCGTGAAGGCATAATGGCTCACGACAGTAAGGAGTGAAGTCTTTCTCGTCAGCCTCGTTATTGCCAGGAGTTGTTTCGCGGCACTTTTCGTGCAGCGGACGGCCATAGTGATGAATGAACAAATTGTGTAAACGTTCAACTGGAAAAATATGTTCAATAGGAAAAGTTTAAAATCGTATCAAGAGTTGGAGAGTTTTATAAATGAACGGCAACAAAAAACATTTTTTCAACTTCGGAAATCGCATTCTGTTTGCTAAATTATATAAATAATAAATAAAGAGGTCATAATTTTTCCAAGATTTATAGTATTTAATTTTCAATATTTGAATAAATAAAACTTATTGGAGTACAAATTTCTTCGTTCAGTAAGGGGTCCATAGTGCTGTTTCTATCGATAAAA
>JAHWFO010011445.1:821823-872617 GCA_023313115.1 Rhysida immarginata
AAAAAAATCCTAAAATCATGCTTTTTTGTTCATTTTTTTTTTGTTTTTACACCAGTTCAATTAATAATTTAATGAATGGTGAAAAAAATTTATTAATTAATATCGGAGATAATGGCGTGAAAAAATCCTCCTTGACCATTTTCCAATTAATAATTTAAGTTTAATTTATCATTTGAATATCAAATTAAATAAGGAAGTCAAAAGCTTAAAAGGAGGAAAGAAGGGGGAAACAAAAATAGGGAAACGAGTTTGGAATTTGACCTTCTGCTCGAGGGTAGAAAACTGTGACCCTCGCAAACTTTTCGAGCAAGGTGTCTCTGTCACGAGGTGTCTTGTAGCGAAATGTCGGTATCCCGCCCAACCTGACCTTGAATGACTTTCTTGCCCATTTTCTCAAAATCTTTCAAGGGAAAGGGTGTGATTAAAAATTGTTTTTAGACTAAAGTGATGTTGCTCTACAGGGTTTCAGTCGGAAATTTTTCTCTATCTTAATAGTTTTCGAGTTAGCAAATGGATGACCTTAAATTTGGGGGTGAAAGTCAAGTTTTAGTGCGGCAATGAATTCCCCACCCCTCCCATTACCTATAAACCAGACGCATCAGATCTCACCTACCTGGCAGCTTTGAGATATCTGCCATGTTACCAGACTTTTTGGACACACTGTATACAACATGCATATCTGTTAGCAGTATTAGTATTCTAATTAAGAGAAATAATCAGTGTGCTGGTTTCCTATTAATACTGCAGGGAGCTGTGAGCGAATTATGCAGCATTTTCTTTAACTTTGATGAAATATTAATACTGTCTAAATATTTGGATTAGATTTCCTTATGAAATATGCTTATAAGTTCCATTTTATTCCTCCTTACTTTTTCACCAGTTTATTACCTCAACTTAAAATAATAATTTCCAAGCTCAAGAAAATCAATAACTTTAGGGGGGGGTACTTTAAATACATAGTTCTACACAATTGTTAATAACATTGAATTACCACTACAAATAAATGAATGATTTAATAAACTACTCATGTATTTATTTATCTGTTTGCATTAGGTACAAGACGTCCACATGACTGGCACCAAACACTGAATCAGTCGCATCAGTCAGTACTGCAGCATTCACCAAATAATCAAGGGATTGCTTTACAGTTGCATCACAATCGCCGTATTCCTTTTAATCAGGCTTCCCAAAGTCACTGGCGTCAACCATTTTCAAAACTTCCTCAAATTATTTGCAAACCACCACCAGGGTTTGAGCCATTGTATAATGAAAATGCTACCCCCATCCAGATGCCCACAACTCTTCCCACAGTTAGTGGGTTACCATTAACAACAGCACCACCTCCTCCTCCTCCACCACCTCCTCCGCCACCTCCTCCCCCACCACCTCTTCCTCAAGGAAGTGCTAGCATTGCACCATTTAGTCAGCAACAGCATTTTTATCATACTTCACCTACAATGCAACCAATTTCAAGCAGCAGTATAAGTAATTACATTCCTCCGGCTGCATCACCATTTTTTCAGTCATCTCAAAATACTCCCTCATCTGAAATAAGTTCATTCACCACGATTTCCGGGCCTAACGATTCTCTTGTAAGACCTCAGACAATGACAGTGCCATCTTCAGATTCAAGTGTACACCCTGGTGCAAATACAATTTCTTCTAATGCAGTATCTTCAGCTGCAGCAACATTAGGTGGCTTCTTGATAGGAAGCCATACAGAGAATCAAGCAACACCTAAAACATCAATAGGTAATGGTCTGTTAC
This sequence comes from Rhysida immarginata, assembly GCA_023313115.1. Taxonomy (NCBI): domain Eukaryota; kingdom Metazoa; phylum Arthropoda; class Chilopoda; order Scolopendromorpha; family Scolopendridae; genus Rhysida; species Rhysida immarginata. The sequence continues at coordinate 823,591 of JAHWFO010011445.1, forward strand.
CTATTCCTGACACAGCTTCATACCTTGAAAACATGCAACAGGTAATTTTTATTCTAGTCCATTTTTCAGAATAAAATTACTTAATAAAGTTAATTTTTAATCATATAAATTAAATACCTTGAAAACATGCAACAGATAAATTTTTAGATGTTCTTGTTTGGAGATGCATATTAGTCCCTTCATTGGAATTAACTTATAAACAGGATTGCCAGATCCATCTGAAGGAATATGTTCTTTCCCCCCTGCTGCTTGTTTAAATTAGGCACAAAAGTTTGTCTCTTCTGCTTGCTGTAGTATCTATCAACTCTTTATCAAACATGAGGAAAAAATTAATGATTCATACTTCTTCTACTGTTAATAGATATTTAATAAAAAATAAATAAATCAAAAATAAAAAGCTGACATTTCTGATAGAGGCTATCCTTTGTCAAAGCAGGGAGGGGATAATTCTCTAAAGCAAAGAGAATATTAGAGAACTACAGTAAAAACCCCGTTAAGACACTTTTAAAGGGGGGAATCAGAAAACTGCGTATTAAGCAGGATGGCAATAAATGCGGGATCCCAGTTAAAATGCTAAAACAGTTTCTTAGCAGGAATCCTGCCTAATACACGATTAACGTGTTTTAAGCGTGATACGAGGCAGAATTACAAAAGAAGTTTAGGGTGTTACACCTTATTTTATTACAACATACATAATACTGTATTATAATTGTTTTATTGTACTCCATAAGAATATACAGTAAAACCCCGACTTACATTGTTTCACATTTACGCCAAAAAATGCTAGTTCCTTTCCCAAAAAAAATATTAAAAAAAGCAACAGTGTTTGGTTATTATTGTGAATCGTCGTGATGCATAGAAGCTGCTATGGCTATTTTTCAAGAGAATGATCCCGACTCTGAGTGTAGTTCTCATGTGAGTAGAGGAATAAGTAATTTGTATCAGTGCTACAGACAATTGCACACCAAAAAAAGTCAAACATCTGGTCAAACATCTCTAACTAGTTTTTTAAATAAAGATTACAAAATAAGTTTCTTGGATATGTTTTTTTCCTTATACAGACATAAACATGTATTTGCATTAGATTACTATACATGCACTTCTCTATTTTGGTCAGGCGAATATGCAAGTACAATTTTTTATACGAGACGTGTTGTCATAGGAAATGATGTTTCGACTTACTTACGTCACACTTTGCGGGAACCAATTAGCGACGTAGTCGGGGTCTTACTGTACATGTAAATAAAAAAAATGATGGTACAGACAAATAACAGGAACATAAAAATTAACCAAATACTGTACTTTAGTTAAGCTATTGTAAATTAAAATATTTTAAATTTTGAAACAAACATTAATTTTTATACCTTTACTTTTATTAAACTTTTAATAAACAAATTTATAAAAATAAATGGAACGAAAATAGAACCATATCAGGAAAATTTAAAATACAGTCATCAATGTACCTAAATATCATTTCTGATTTGAGTGTTGAAAAAAAAATTATCAATTGTGGACTGTTTCAACAGGTTATGTCTATAGTTGCTCAATAAAAAGGTCTCCATCCTACCTAAATATAGGAGCATATTTTCAGCACCATCAGGTGCAATAAATGCCTGTCTCAAGGAAGAAATGGATCGGACAGCACTTAAGAGTGATGGAAGGGGTGGAGCAGAGTTTTCTTCCTCATCGTCTTAATGTGGACCATCTGGCTCTTCATCAGCTGTGGCCTCATTGATGATTTCATTGAGATCGAGGGATGCACTCGTTGGCAAATTGTTGTCAACTTATGTGTAGCCTGGATAAGCCTCCTCAAATTCCCGCAATTCATCGAAGTTCGAAACAGCTTCTTGTGGGAGTGGGACGTCAGTGACGTTTCCAAAGTACGCTTTGCGGAAACAATTTTTTATCACTTCCAGTTTAATTTCATCCCACACAGAAAATATGTAGTGAATAGCATCTAAAACTTAGATTTTGGGTTCGATGAGGTGTCTCCATCTGTCATTGATTCTTCCATATCTCTTAGATATCGTTGCACCAACTTCTGACGGTACAGTTGTTTCACAACTTTGATCAGACCCTGGTTGAGAGGCTGGAGCTTGCTTGTAGCGTTTGGTGGGGAAAACACCAGTTTGATATTTTTGGGAGAAATTTCTTTAGGATGAACTGGCAGTTGTCAACAAATAAAAGGATCTTTCTTCTCTGCTTACCAAAGTCATGCTCCCAATCGAAGAAGAAAGTTGGACCCAATCGATGAATAAAGCTGTGGGACCCAATCGATGAGCAAAGTTGCTGTCATCCATGAACGGTTTTGAGCTTTGTATTCACACGGGAAAGTTCATACATTTTTGAAACATCGGGGTGATTTCGACTTACCAATCACTAACAGTTTCCACTTTGTCAGTTCCAGTCCAATTCCAGCAAGCTAAGACAGTTAACCGGCTCTTACTTAGCTTACCACTAATGACACAATTCATCCTTCAACACTAGTGATTTGTCCGGCATCAATTTGAAGAACAAACCAAATTCATCAGTGTTGTAAGGGTCCTCAGGAAAGTAGTCTTTCAACAGATTTGGCAGAATGGTATCTTTCCATGGTGCAATATTGTCATCGTCTACGGCCTCGGCTTCCCCACAAATTTTACATTAGACAATCCCGTGCGTTTTCCAAAATCGATCGAGGCACTAAAGTTCATAATGTTCAAAATTTTCCCGATTTTGGTAGCTTTTTCTGTCAGAACGGGACCATTGACAGGCAAATTTAAAGCGCGAGCTTGTTGAAACCACTTTAACAAAATGTTTTCTAGCGGTTCATTTTTACCAACCTTCACCATTTGACGTTTACTACTCCCTGCCAGTGCATTTTTTCAATTTCATCCCTGTTCTTCAATATGGTCCTCAAGGAAGATTAGGGCAATCCAGTTCATTGGCAATTTGTGTTTTATTCAGCACTCCAGTTTTTTTTTTGTCATACTGTCTGATGATGTTTAGTTTGTCATCGATAGACAAAGCCTTTCTTTTCATTTCCACACAAGTTACACGACTAGAAGACGCCTCTGTTATTTTCTGAATTACAGCAACTTTCACTTTCACTTTTGTTGATCCGAACAGAGTTCCACATTCAACACTCGAGCAACGTACTCACGGGTCAATTTGTTGAGTCACAATATCAAAATCAGTATCAATCTGTTTGTATTGTGACAACAGGTTCACAACAAAATTGTGACACTCTATTATAGCTCACCCATTGAGTCACGATGTCAATACAGTACCTTGAAAGCTTATTAAACGGAATCTTATTTAGGAGACCAAAACAAATCGGTGTATTATGCAGGATCACGTATTAAACGGAGGCGTCTTAAGCAGGAAGTTTTAATGTTAAAAGGCTCGCAGGTCCTCGGGACCAAGGAAAAAAGCGTATTATGCAGGATTGCATATTAAGTGGGAGTGTCTTAACGCGTTTTACAGTATCCTTAAGTTAAAAAAGGCGTACTTGAAGACAACTTATATATATGGACAACATAGGGGGTGGTAAGAAGGTACTGACTGGGATACTGTAGTAGAAGGGAACAAATGGGAGGTGTGTGATAAGAGAGCAGTGAGAAAAATGCGATAGGAATTGTGAAAGAGATTAGGAATGATACAATCGAACCCTCATATAAGAGCTCCGGATCAAATGCAACCCCCCAACGGTGCTCTTTGTCTATATATAAGTCATCTTAAAGTACTCTTTTCATCACTTAAGGATTGTTCTCTAATATTCTCTTTGCTTTAGAGAATTATCCTCCCTGCTTTGACAAAGGGTTAGCCTCTATCCAAAAAAGTTAGCTTTTTATTTTTGATTTATTTATTTTATTTTTTATTAAATATCTATTAATTATTGTATTCCAGGGTTCTTGTGTCTCCTACATTCTCTCCTACATTCGTCAATTTTTCTACTGTTGGAATATTGAAATCTCTTACCTTAAACAGAGTATTTAAAAAATCAAATTCCAATATCCCTAGCCTAAGGAAAATATCCATAATCTTCTAGTACTTAAGAACTGAAATGCTTAATCTAGTTGTTTTTTTTAAATACTGAAAAATTAACAAAACTATAATTATGGTTCCTCAAGGATTATAATTTCTAATCCAATGCTGAGAATTAATTATATTTTTAAATTAAAAAAAAAAAAATCAACCAATGAAAATAATTCTAGCCATTTACCCTGGTTTCCCCCCACCACTCATTTACAGACCTGCCAACTATTTCTGGAGGAAAACCGGGTGATAGTAAATTTAGTAGGGTAAAATATACGTATCGATAACATATTTAATTGTTACAAAAATTGTGCACTTAAATTTTACTTTTGGACATAATTTAACATTAGATGCCACAAGTATAATTACATATTATACACTAGTCAAAATAATTAAGGGAGTAAGATAAACCGTACATGAAATAATGAGAGACCAACACTGGTTAAATTATAAAATATCTTTTATCTTGAAATTATACTTATATAAATTTGAAGTTTCCCTAATTTGTCTCCTTGTGGAGCTGATTGTACTATCTTGTAGCTTTTTTGCCTTTTTATATTACTTCTTTTGAAGGTTTACACTTGTAGTATAGTACAGTACTTCTCTTTCTGGATAAGCAAGTTTAACTGCAAGAAGACTAGATAGTGTTTCAAAAAAAAAAAAAATTGTTGACGAAATTGCTGGTGCATCACGGGGAAAGAAAGGAAAATTTTAGGGGTTCTTTTAAGATTTTGTGGATCTTAAGTGTTTTTGGTGCATCATAAGTACTATTCTCTGGGAGATTTTTACGATCCACCGGGTGAGATTATCAAAATCAGGGTGTGTTGGCAGGTCTGCATTTAGTCCCTTAATCTATATTGTTAGACAAATTTTATGGTCAGCATCAATCTTGCTGTTGAGAATGAAGGCATAGCTTCGAAATACCTATTCGACGTTTAGTATCTCTGATATTTTTTTTTTTTTTTGTAGTAAGAGGTTTATCTTTCTTATACGTGGGATTAGGTGCTTGATATTCAGTTCATTATTACTTCTTGAAACCAATCAATTTTCACCTTAACTGTAACTGACCTGTTATTGCCTTTACACATGTATATTTCTTGGGTCAGTTTTCTCAAAAAAGTTATTATGTACCTACTTAATCCACATATTCCTTGGAAAGCCCGTACAAAGCTATTTGCTTTGATAAGTTTCCATTTCAGCAGTGGGCAAACTCAAAATATAAAAATTTTGAATAAAGTAGCACTAAATTTGCAATAGAAATGCCAACATTTATTAGAAAATAATTAACAATTCCTTGAATTGAATCTTGACTACAGTAGAAGAATGTAGATCTAAAAGCCATTACTGAAGTTTAGTGAAAATTTTTGAAGCCAACAGTCAAACTTAGCTACTGTATATGTTAATGGTTGAATAGTAAGATGTTCAATATTTTGCTTGAAAAATCCATGAAATGTTTTAATCTGGATAAGTATTCATAAACACTTCATACAGGGCGTTTCAGAACTCCACACCAAACTTCTTAGGGAGGTAGAGAGGATACAGATGCATGAACGCAATCCCAAACCATGACCGAACCGACTTTTTTATCCCCGCCCCCCCCTCCGGTTTGCAGTGGTTGGGTATTTGTATCGATCACATTTCTCATCGACCGCTCTTTGAGTTGATTTATTTATTTATTTTATTTATTTTGAATGTCTATAATACTATTATTATAAATTTTTATCCTTTATAAGATAATTTTTGAATAACTCTCAATGGAGGCCACGTCTGTTGTAATGATTACGTATTTTGTATCGATCGCATTTCTTATCGACCACTTATCGACCATTCTTAATTTACATATTTTTTAATTTAACTTGTATAATATTATTATTATAAATATTCTTGTATTTATTTTAATTTGTATAATACTACTATTATGAATATTTTCTTCTTTATCCTTTGTAAGATTTTTGAATAACTTTCAATGGAGGCCACGTCTATTGTAATTCCACCAATCATGGGTGGATTAGTCACTAATGGTGACACGTCTCCAGTGATTGGTGGAAAGTGGCTATATAACAAAGTGCTGTAACCCACGCTAGTTTTGTAGTGATCATAGTTCCTGATGATGAGATTTCCTCGAAACGCGTTGAACAATTAAAAACCGCTACCATATCGCTATTTCCAGACCTTTATTTCTTCAGTATAATTCATATAATTCACATGTGTGGGTGCCCAACAACCTGCATGCACCATTTTGGGTGGGTGCTGCAATGTTAACCTGTGGGCTGGAATTGTGCATAAACAACTGATTGGCCCATATTTAATGCCTGCTCACCTGACTGGGCATGGTTACTGCATTAACCTTGAAGATGTATCGTCAAGCTTTTGGAGGACATACCATTCATGGTTTCCCAAGACATGTTCTTCCAACATGATGGGGTGCTTCCCCATTTCACCCATGAAGTACGTGATTATCGGGATGCCAGATTCCCAAACAAACTGATCCATTGTGCAGGTTCCATAACTGGCCACCAAGGTCGTCTGATTTCATGTGCATGGACTTTTTCCTGTGGGGCCATTTCAAGAGTGTGGTGTATGTAACCCTAGTCAAATAACAGGAAGATTTTGTAGAATGCAAGGCAGCTGTTGCAGTAGAAATTTCAAGAGATACCCTCAGCCTTTGAATGCTTGAATTGTTTAATGTTTAGTCGATGTGAGACCTGAATTGAAAGTGGTCATCATTTTGAGCACATTCTCTAATGTAAGCCTGAAATGTCTGATGTTAAATGACAATCAAAGTGCCATTTTTGACTGAGGGTTTATGGACAAAATGTTCATACGTATCCTCCCTCTCTTGAGAAGTTTGTGCATGGAGTTCTAGGACATACTGTATGTATGAGAGTGGTTCAAACAAAATGCTTAAAAGTGTTTGATAAAAATTGAGAATATTTGGGGGCAATTATTTTGCTTGATTGACCAGTAAGTTGGCAATGATGGGGGCCATCCATAAAATACGTCAAGCAAAATCCAGTTATTTTGGACCCCCCACCCCATCTAATAATACGTCACAAATTTCCTGATATCCCCCCCCCCCCCCTTTGAGAACGGAAAATTAATATGTATGAATTTCAAAAATACTTATTTATAAGTGAGATTACCAAATCAACATCAATCAACAGTGATCATTAACATTGTGATGAAATGAGTAATAAAGAATAACCTTTTATTCATCACAGTTCCGAGGACTTTTTTTGTATGTTCAGACATTTCTATAATAGACATCAGAATAACTGTCGTATCCAGAAAATTCATCTTCGTGCATCCATTCTGCATCCCCTGAACCACTGTTTTTATCACCTTAAGATACATTGCCAAAAAAAAAAAAATGCCGTCAAATATTTAAATATGCAAATACTAAGGAGCTAATCACTAGCTTACTATTGCAGTCATGTGTGAATTTGTGCTGGCAATACTACCTTTATTATATAAACGTAGGAGTTGTGATAAAATATATATTAAGATAAATAAAACTCCTTTAATTAAAAGAAAACAAATAAATTAAAATAAATAATAGAAACAATAAAAAAAGTCACCAAAAGTAGATGTTGAAGGACGAAACAAATGTCACCTTTGTTTAGTCACCTTTGTTTCATTTGTTTCGTCCTTCAACATCTACTTTTGGTGACTTTTTTCATTTTTTTCATTGTTTCTATTATTTATTTTAATTTATTTGTTTTCTTTTAATTAAAGGAGTTTTATTTATCTTAATTAAATACTACCTTTAGCTTATCACTTCATTAGTTTGGAAGAAAGATGTCTGTGGACATAGCACTGGTCACAGCTGAGTTTCAGAACAGACAAATTCTTGGTCTATTCTAAGCAAAGAAAACAAGCAAAGAGATTGCAGTTATCACTGAAACAGGAGTAAGAACTGTTCAACACATTATTAAGACTTGGAAGAAAAAAATCTGAACCATCAACTTCAAGGAGTAACTGTGGTCGGAAAAAAATTCAGAATATTCGTGACCAGAGATAATTCAGAGGTGTGGTGAAGGCATACTGAAGAAATTCCACATTAGAACTGATGGAGAAATTTAACAAGTCAAAAGCATATCTACACGCACAAGGAATGGGACTAACAAGGAGACTCCAAGTACTCTGACTCACCAGTTTTGATTAAAAAAATTGTACGTGTAGCTTTCACCAAATTAAACACATATGTGAAGCCATTCGACGCACCTCTCAAAATTTTCAGAGAAAAAGAATCATAAGTTTGTTATAATTGACTACACTTTATAAATATCCTAATTGTAGCATAGATTTTTATCGTGTTCAGGTGGTCTAGTGGTAAAACAATTGCTTTCTGTTTTGCAGGTACCAGTTCAAATCCAGCCTTCGATAAATTTTTTTTTTTTCTCTTCGTAAATTTTTTTTTAACATGTATGGGAATGTGTAGTTCATTTACTGAATATATTTCCGATTTTCCAATTTGCTACCATCATTTTTTTTTTTTTTTTTTTTTTTTTTTTATATTTATATAAAATCCATATACAAATTATACACACACTGGCCAATGACCTGCAGAGTAGACTGAAGCAGATGCCTTCGACGAATGTCTTTTTCCAACATGTCCCAAACATTCTTGTTCGGATTCAAATCCGGACTTTGCACTGGCTACGGCAGATGTTGCAACTCGGTGTCATGTTCAGAAACCACTCCTGAGCAATTCTTGCTCGATGGACAGTAGCATTATCGTCCATGAAGAACCTGTCACCATTTGGGTACAAATGCACCACTGCAGGATGGACTTGATCTGCAACAATGTCCAGGTAGTCTTTGGCTTTCACCCGACTGCCAAAGAATATCAGGGGACCCTTGCCATACAAATAAAACATGGCCCATACCATGACACCTCCTCCCGCAGCCTGAACTGTGTTCACAACACATGAGAGGTCCATCGCTTCATGGGGCTGCTGCCAAATTCTCTGCTGGCCATCGGTGCAAAACAATGTGTTACGTGACTCGTCCGACCACATCACCTTTTTCCAGTCGTCTACTGTCCAGTCACACTGTTCTTTACACCACTGCAGGCGAACTTTCCAGTTTGTTGCTGACACTAGAGGCTTCCTCACTGGCATGCGACTTCTCATCCCTATTAGCTTCAACTCTCGGCGCATTGGTCTGGAGGAGATGGGTTGCGATGATCCTTCATTGAAGTCTGCCGTCAGTTGCTCCACAGTAGACCTTCGGTTTTGCCGCACAATCTGTCTCAGACGACGTCGGTCCCTGTCTGTGTTGATTGTTTTTGATCCACAATTCTACCGTTTCGACAACTCTTGTGGATTCCGTTTCCACTCATTGAACACCTTGGAGACCTGACCTTTTGAAATACCGGTCAGTTATACTGTCCTGGAAATCGTAGCTCCAGCTAGACGGGCTCCCACAATAACTCCTTTTTGGAACTCAGACAAGTCTGCTGGTTTCCCCATTTTGCTCAACTTGAGCAGCTGCAGCTTGTTCCTACCCTGTACCTGCAGCTTGGAATGAGCATGGACTTCACATGATTGCATTCATTTGCATATCACAATCGTTTCTGACCTGTGACCCCGCTTTACATATCAGTACAGTAATTCATCACGGGTTTCTAATTCATTGGCCAGTGTGTGTAGTTAATAATCCAATATGATAAATGAGCATTTAAGGAAAAAAGATTAATTATCCACATGTAATTATTTTTATAAATTTTGTAACTTTTGGAATGATATTTAACTCACACAAAGATTAAATAATTATTGCACCATGTACTTACTTAATAGTAATGCGTCATATTGGTATCTATAGTTATCAATCACCCTTCACTAACATTTTTAACTAGCACATCACCAACAAATTACAATTTCCTACAGTAGAACCTCGATAAATCGAATTTCAAGGGAAGAGGAAAATGCTTCGATTTGTAGAGGTTTTGATTTAACGAGATTAAATAAAATAAAATTCGAATTATTGAGGTTTTGTGTGAGATTTCAGTAACCGTATAGACCACTGATATTTTTCAGGAAGCATACACAGATTCAATAAACAGGTACAGTACTTAAAAATGCTTTATTTTTTCATAAAATTAACTTTGGGTGGTTTAATTTTAAAACATTTTAGAGGATTTCAGTGAAAACCATTAGTGTTTTAATTAAAAAGTGTTTAATGATTACATACCAGCTTTTGAACTGTTGGAATCCATATTACCCGAACATGTACACCACAGCAATCACTGTAATTAATGAGACTTGACCAGGTCTAAGCACTTCACGAAATAAAGGAAGGGAAGAAAGGAAGATTTCTAATTTAGTCACACGTCATTATCACATTTAGACATACTGTATATCACGCACACGTGAGCTGTTTAGGGTTCGATTTATAGAGGTCCGGATTGAGAAAGTACGATTTATGGAGGTTTCGTTGATCATTAACTTAGATTTATAGAGGCTCTATTTGCCAGAATTCGAATTACAGAGGCTAAATTTCCATTTGATATTCACCAGAAAAATTCGATTTATTTATTTATTGTTTTTACTTCGAATTATCGAGGTTTTTGCCTCTGAGCGGAAGGGAGTAGACAAAATTTATGAAAATTATAAAGGTTTTCGATTTATAGAGGTGCTACTGTATTTCTAGGAGCAAAACTTTGTTATTAACTATTACTCCTGTCTTTACCTACACGAGAATTATAACTTATTGTGTGTTTTTTTAAAAAAGGAAATAAATAAAATTTGTAATAACCTTTCAATTTATGTAAAAAATAACCTTAGCAAATCGAAATTTTAGATTATGATAAAGGAAAAGAGAACACTCTTTAACCACAACATATCAAGTGTTTTCTTTTCCTTTATCATTATATGTAATTAGGATAGGAAATATGTAAATAGGTATCAGATAGGATAGGATATATGTAAATAGGTATCAGATCAGCAAAATAAAATTAAATGTTTTTGATATTCTTACAAATGCTACTTAATGACACCATAATTGTCCACCCTATTTCTTGAGATATCGCCATTTTTCAACGATTTTTTACCCATTTTGATTTTTGTTGATTACAGCGCCATCTGTGACCGAAATGACTCGAATCGTAGGTCAGATTGGGGTAATTTTTTCTGGAGAATCCGAATCTGCAATAAAAAATGGGGGTTCCCATTTAAGTTTTTTTACTCCTCCCTCCCCCACCTCCAGGGGGTGGGGGGTCGAGTTTGGTATCATTAGATGTCCCCCTTCGAGACGAACATTTTTCATTCCACACTTTTTTGATCCAATGTGTGGTTCTCGAGATTTTTCAATGCCTTCAGATAAATTGAACACCCGGTATAAAATTTTTAACAAGGCCGTATGCCTTAAGTATTTTAATACCTGCATGTAACTATGGTGGAATACATTGTCATAGGATCAAAGAAGAGAGTCACACTCTGTTTTCCATGGAGTGGTCCACCATGCGGCCCTCCATGGCAATGTAAGCTTCCAGTCGCAACTTCACGTTGTCACAGGCCTTCTTGCACATGTCTAGGAGAATTTTGCGAAATTCCTCCGTTATTGGTTCCCGAAGCTCTGGAATGTTATGGATCCTATGGCGGTAGACCTTGTTCTTGAGATATCCCCATAACCAAAAATCGAGTGGGGTCAAATCGGGTGATCTGGGGGGGCCTCTCAACTGGACTGCGTCTGCCAATCCACTGACCTGGAAATGTTTGATCCAACCAACTCCGCACCGTGTGTCAATAGGGGATACACAGTGGTGTCAAAATCATCGCGTTGCGTCAATAGGGGATACAGTGTTCACCAGAAGGTCACGGTAGCTGTCTCCTGTGACTGTGTCCTCAAAGAAAAACGGGCCGAGCAGTCCATCGTAACTTATGCCGGCCCACACCAGGGCTCTGTTGTCTACCTCCAATTCAATGTGTGGATTGGTTTCATGCCAATACACACAGTTGTGGCGGTTCACATATCCTGAGACGTGAAATTTTGCCTCATCGCTCCATTCCAAATGGCGTGCTAACTCAGGATCGTCCTCCAGCATTGCAAGCCAAGTTTCGGCAAACTCCAATCGCCTGTCGGGATTATCTTCGAGCAAGTGATTTGTTAAGCGAGGATGATATGGCCTCAGTTTCAGATCTTTCAGGATTCTTTGAATACTCGTACGAGAACTGTCTAAGCCTTTGCGACTTGTCCTTTTCTTGAGAACTGGCCAACTCATTTTGCAGGCGCACTTTGTTGGCGTCAGTAACAACGGTCTTGGGTCTACTACGTTTATGCTCTTCAACGCTGCCAGTTTAATCAAACTTCTTGTTTACGTTCTTGACCATTATCAACGAAGGTCCGGGTGTCCCAAACTTAGCTGCCATAGGACGTTTCACTTCTGTGTAATTGTTGGTCACTGAGTACAATCTCACACAATCTACCTTCTCTTCCAGACTCAATCACTGTGCCGCCATCTTGATATGGACTATCCTCATGATTCGCGCCTTTTTCACATCCCCTTGCTCACATAACGCACACAATTTGAATTGTGTCAGTCGCGCATGACGTGCACACGGCGCTTTCAAAGATTGTATATATATTAATCTGGGCCACCCTGTATATTAATTAAAAAATAAATAATAACTCCATTTAATTAAAAGAAATATAAATAAAAACAATGAATAAAAGTCACCCAATGGAGAAGGTACACAGTTACAGGTGAAGAAGGTTTTACTATTATATCTTCTATTATATTGTTTTTAACTGAAATTCATTCAAAAAGTTTATATATTGAAGATGGGATAAAAATCCCGAAAACGTTTTTTATAATACATTTCAAGTTTGTCATCTATGTGTCTACGGATCATCGAATTTTCATCATAGACCTTCTTCACCTGTAACTGTGTGCCTCCCTGTGTTCGTGTAACATTTCTCCACAAGACCTTCTTTTCATCTGTGTTTCATCTACATAAGCTCCACAAGACCTTTTGTTTCAATTGTGTTTCGTCCTTCAACCTTTGCATTTCTCCATTGGGTGACTTTTATTCATTGTTTTTATTATTTATTTTTATTTATATTACTTTTAATTAAATGGAGTTTTTGTTTATTTTTTAATTAATATATTTTATCACAACTCCTACTCTTATATAATAATTATCCACATTTTTTTCGTTGGTTTTAAAACATTAGTGCCATTATAAATTTCCCAGTTTGTTTTTTTTTGTTTTCTTACCGATTATTTTGAAATTTTAGATTGTTTAATTATAATAATTCTTATATGCATTTTATAAAAAAAAAATGATGGTAGCAAATTGGAAAATCGGAAATATATTTAGTAAATGAATTACACATTCCCATACATGTTAAAAAATATGTACGACGAGAGAAAAAAAAATTATCGAAGGCGGGATTTGAAACCATACCTGCAAAACAGAAAGCGAGTGCTTTACCACTAGATCATTTGAAAACGATAAAAATCTATGCTACAATTAGGATATTTATAAAGTGTAGTCAATTATAACAAACTTTATGAATATTTTTCTCTGAAAATCTTGAGAAATGCGTCGAATGGCTTTGCATGTGTGTTTAATTTGGTGAAAGCTACATGTGCAATTTTTTTTTTATTGAAATCGGTGGAGTCAGAGTACTTGGAGTCTCCTTGAAAGCAGCTTCTCTGCCACAAGAAAACTGCTTGTCATTAAGACCAATAAAAAAATATACTATTACTGTTTGCCCGAGAGCACAAAATTAGGTGAGGAGCTGTGTAAAAAAAGTCATGTGGTGACAAATTCAGGTTACCCTAGTCCAGAGTGATGGATGCCTCAGGGTAAGAAGAGAACCGCACAAAGCGATAGACCTGTCATGCCTGGTATGACTTCAGCCGAATATCTGAATATATTGGATAACCAGGTTATTCCATCCATAAACGAGTTCTTTCCTGATGGTACAAAATATTCCAGGAAAACGACACCAGGATTCACCGAGTTCGAATTATAACTGACTGGTTTTAGTCTTATGATCAGTCATTTCATCATATCAACTGGCGTCCACAGAGTCCTGATTTTAATCTTATAGAAAGTCTTTGGACATACGGAGAAGTTTCATTCTTCCTGCATCACTGTAGTATTTGGGCTAAAAATACTGGACCACTAGAGACGTAGAGAAGATCCACGAACCTGTTGAATTCATACCATAGCAAATGTGTGCCATCATTAAGCGAAAGACTGCCAATTTAATATTGAACTGCACAACTTTTTAATTTTTATTTTGGCCAAGCAGTGTATATGACATAAAAGCGAAAACTTTGGTTATTATTAAAATCTATGTTTAATAAAATTATGCGACGTCACGTTTGGTCTTACCACTCCCTCCTTCCTCGTCACAGTTTGTCACATTAGGTAACATGCCCCCCTCCCCCCTTATTGCATATGTATTTTATGGATAGCCCCATGTTACTCTTCGTTTGAAGATCAACTGAAAGATACAAGTACAGTATAGAAACATCATACTGTGGAACAGCAGTAGTCGAACCCTGATAACTCAAATCACCAGTGGTCCACGTAAGAATTTTGAGTTAACCAGCAAGTCAAAGACGAGGCTACATGACCACTACAGAGATTACACGATACAATATTTCTATGAATTTGATTAGTTTGAATGAGATCCATATACAAATACAGTACCAATACCTAGTAAAATACGGTCCGTTCCAACACGAAATCAATTCCAATGCTATTTTGGCATGGATTCCGAATTCTACTTCGGTTTCTAAAAATTTTTGAAAGGAATCTCTTGGCGATTTTTGCCCATTTATTTTTCATTTGATGACGTGATATATGTATAAATGTTTTATATTTGAAACTTTACGGAGAATTCACTTTTTTCTCGAATTTCCGTTACTTTTACATCGACAAAGGCAATGAGACAGTGAAGTTTCGAAATCAAAACAGCAACAGCCAATCAGAAGTGTATTACTGCTTCTAAAAACTCGTTTGCAATGAACTTTACTCTCAACATGAACACTTCCTTTAAAATGAATGTGCAATCGTCATCAATTACTGTGTCTAAATAAATGTACTCTCACATTGAACGATCGCAATCAACAAGTTGGAATCGCAATTTTGTGTTCACGCTAAGTTTTGATTTTCACAATAGCTGCCAGTGACTGTGAAAATTCCTGCATCGTTTTCTTTGTCATGTGGACGTAAAAATTAATATTGAAAAATGAAAAAGTTTCAACAGGCAAAGCTTTTTTTAAGATAAATTTTGCTTAAATTTAGGAATACCTATTCACTAAAACCAAAATTTTTTTGAGTTATCTGGGATTTATTAAAAATTTGTTTGAGTTAATGAGTGAATTTTCTATTGAAATAAATGCTCTGGGGGATGGGACTTAGGATATTATTTGAGTTATCAGAGTTTGAGTTATTCGGGTTCGACTGTATTAAGATGGCTGCCAAACCTGCAGCATGTTCTACTGAAGAACTGTAATCTGTCATGTTTTTAGAACAGTGAAGGAGTGAAATTCATTAACAATTGAATGCTCATTATGGCAATACAACAAATATGAGTGAACTAAGAAGTTCCAAACTGTGCGAGTTCAATAATAGTTTTGTCACAACTAGGTCAAGCACACATGAGATCAGAATACATTGTAGCAGTGAAGGAAAATCTGTGTAAAAGTGAATGAAATGGCCACACTTTTGAGTAAGAGTCATGGATCAGTACCCTATATCATGTTCTGTTTCCACAAAATGTTTACAAGATGGTACCACAAATGAATTGTTTTTGAAGGTATTCATGAACCTCAAGTGCTGGAACACGTCTTGAATGCATTGGGGGGAGGGGGGGGGTTAAGGTTATGAATATTTAAGGTTTTCATTTGAATCGTCCTCTTAAATGAATGAATTTTATATACTTTTCATTAGAGTAAGTAAAGAACGAATGAACACTATAGTTTCCGCAACAAAACAAGGGGCCAATCAGATTCGTTCTTATTGATTGCACATGTTTAGCAGTTAACAAACAATTTGTTGGACGAATCCTGTTAAGAAGATAGAGACTTATGGGTTCAACCACTACTGCAACCTCTCAGTGTGATGCTTTTTATCAAAAACTGATTTTTGAAAGTCACAAAAAAATCATGCCAAAAGAGAAAGAAATCTGGTATCAACTTGAAAATGCCCCCTTTACTGGAAGCCAGAAAAACCTAACCAATCAACTTGTGATTAAATCTGATTGGCTGTTGTGATAGTTATAATTGGTTTATTTGTTTTCTGCAGATATGTTTTTTTTCTTCTTCTTCTTCTAGCAGCTCACATCTGCCCATCTGGTTGTTTTTTTTTAATATTGGAGTAATAAATTTTCAAAAAAATTTCATTATAATTTTTCTAAGTAATCATTTTCATAAGCACTAAAATATTTGTAGATTTACTATATTTTCATTTAATTAAATTAAGCACTTATTTTTGTAGTGAACTTTGGCAATTTGCTAATTGGATTTTTGTTTCTTTTTTTTTTTCTATTCCCAGTTGATCTACCCATTCGGTGTTCCCAATCAGATTTTACCAAACTGCCGTTACATAATACCACCACCTGTTCGTATGCCTGGTCCACAGCAGTTTTTAAATACTATTTCAAATTTGGCAACTCCCAACCCACCTTCTAATACTCCTCATGGTTCTGGTGACATGGTTTTTACACACATGTCACATCACACTATACAAAACATTCAAAATATAGGAGAATTTCATACATCACAATCTACAACATTTGGAAATTTATTTCCTGGTCAACTGATTCCACAGAATCCTAATGTAGCAACAAATGGAAGCCCTCTTCAATTCCCAATACCAGATAATCTTTTCCCAACTATTCAGCATCATCAGGGCAATTTAAATAAGAGCTACCTTTCTTCACGTAGTACTTGCAATAATATTACAAATGCTGGACCACCTATTAATGTCAAGTGGTGTAGTTGGGAAGATGGCAAAGAACCTTCTGTTCCTAGTCCTAAATATAATCAGCAGACCTGGCGGTATTATCAACCAAGTTATGCTCAAGGTTACCGTTACACATCATCTGCTGGAGATAATGAATCACCTGTACCTCCTTTACCTTTCAATCCTTGCCAAACAGGCAATATCAATGTCACCAAACCACCTGAGACGTTTCACATTGATGCCATTTCCAATACCAGCAGCAATGTTTCAGAAGAAGGTCGAAAAATTAGGACAAGGAAAAGAGACCCAAGTAATTTAGTGCAGCTTGTTGGAGCAGATGGACCTAACTATCTACACAGACGAGAACGCAAACACTTACGTTATCGTCAAAATCAAGGTGGCATGTATTTATATGAATCAAGTTCAGCTTGTAGTAGGGATACGTTATCAGAAGATTCAGAGCCTAGCATCACACAAAATGATGATTCTCCTGTTGACTGGGTAATGAGTCATCAAATTTTAGAAAAAGAAGAAGCTTCAAAATGCTCAGACTCTACTAATTATCTGACCTGCCATTCACCCAATTCAAAATTAGATAATATAATGCAACTTTTGAATCATCCAAGGAAAAGCACACATACACCAGGCAGCTCCCATTCTTCCGATACAGAAATGACATTTGAAGAAAACTATAAAGGGAGGTTAGACACCCCACGGGGAATGGGTAAAATCAGATCTGATAAGACTCCTAGATCTCACAAGCAAAAATATTTGTCCTACAAAGAATGCCTGGTTACACCGGATTCTTTGGATATTCAAAGCAAAGATATGAAATCATTCGCTATGGCTGAAGAATTTAGCCCTAGAATTTCAGATGGTGGCAAATATACACCAAGGCTTCTAAGACCATCATCTGCAGAAATGTTTTTACTATCACCAAACAGTAAACAAACAGATTTCAGTGATCTGCTCTCACCTACATATGCTCTGAGTTCAGGCGAACAGCCTAGTTCATCGCATTCTACATCATCACAGAGTGTGCATTCTCTCGGAACTTTACATGAATGTGAGAGCGATTTGTCAGAGAATGCATTGCTTCACCAGCTAGCAAGATGGAGTGCTGCAAAATTAGCAGATGAAGCTGAATATGTGGAACAAACTGAAATGGCTGATGGATTTGGTTTCCGATGGATTCACGATGACGACTTGGAACGCCAGGCAGCAGCCGAATATTGTCCTTCAAAAGAAAGCAGCCTCGAGAAATTAGGTACAGATGCTGTCAACAATGTCGGGTGAGGCTTTGTTTTAAGTGGGTGAAAAAACAGATTTTTAGATTGAGCTTAAAAGGATTAATAAACAGGTTAAAATATTGTATGGGAATTTTTTAAACTACTTTTTAAAGAGTCTAACATTATGCATTAAGATTAGTAATTTTAAGTATATAGTTACCACATTTTTATTTTTAGTTGACCGTCCTCTACACTCTCTTGACAGAAGGACAATAACGGACAGTCCAGAAGCAGATGCTGTTAATTTGCAGAGCCAGTCAAACTTTGGACGACAAAGAAAGGAGAATGGAAAAAAACATGAAATTAACAATTGTGAAGACCTTGCGTGTGGTTTGAACAATTTTGTTCGATCAGCTGGATCCTCCACATTCCCAACAAGAAGTCAGATTGAAGAGAGAAACATTCCCATACAACAGAAAATAGTGACAGATTGTGTTAAAAAAAACTTCCAGGAACATGCCTGCAGCAAACAAAAGAAAGAACATTGTTTGAAAAATAAAATTAACCACTGTAGATCAGAAGATGAAGGAAAGAATAACTCCAATTATGAGAAAACCGCAACCCCTTTCGTTCCTAATGAACAAATTTCTTCAGAACATAAGAATAAAAAAGATTGCGCCTCTTTAATGACTGAACACACTTCTGTTGCCAATAAATTAGGCTCAGAGCATAAGAAAAATTCTCATTGCCAAAATAAAACCAAGAAATCTACAGTTTCTTCTCAACACTGGTACAATGTTAAAGAACAAGCTAATGTTTGCAGCTGGTTAGCTTGTGGAACTATACTAGTAAATGCACAAAAGAAGGGTCAAGAACCAGTGAGTAAAAAAGAAGCCATAATTGATACTAACAATCCAGATGAAAATCAAAGCAAAGCTTTACCAGATAGTTCCCATCAAGTTAAAAATCTTAATCCTTCTCCCAAAAATTCTGTTAAATCCAAAAGTAGGAATCCTAAAAACAACTCAAAGCAGTCTGCTAGGATAAAAATTGTTGCCCAAAAATCCAAACTTTCTTACACCTCTCCTTTTAGTAAGAAGAACACCAATGTCAGTGCTTGTAAAGCTCAATTGAGTGGCACAGGTGAACAACAAATGAATTCAACAAAAGGAACTTGGAGAACATCTGAAAGTAATGTTGCATTAGCACCAACTGCAGCCTTAAGGGACAGAAAGAATGAAAATACTGATAGCAAAGTTAAATTAAATCTTAAGAAAAGAAACATTTCTACCCTTCTAGAGAAATTGTCGGTTTTAGCTGAATCTCTTATACCAGTATCTGTTTATCAGACAAACATAACCGAGACAAAATTGCCGAAACAGTCAAGAAATGATGTTCCACCATTGCCTCCAAAAAACAGGCAGTTTTCTCGTTTCCAAAAAGTACCCTTCCAGTACAGTTGTTTGCAGCAAATCCACAATAGTCACGTGATCCGGCGATTGGAATCCCACAAGCAACATTGTTGTTCTTCACGCACGGATTTGCCAAATGTTTCTGGTCCATAGTAGTCTATTAGTTTGTGAAATGTTTTTAAATAATCTTAATATTTGACGTTTTTGTTGTTTTTTTAATTATATATTTTTTTCTGTTTTGCCTTTAAAAATTGCATTTTGTTCTTAGACAAAGTGTTAAAATTTTTATTACTGCTTACTACAATGTTTCTAGTATGGGGGGATAAGAGAGGAAAAAAAAAAATGTAAACTTTATATTGTTTCATAATTCTGTGTTTGTGTGTGAAGATATTGCAGAGCTGATTATGAATCTAGTCATTTATGTGTCGAAATTTTGCTTTTATATTTGTGAACTTCGTAATGTTTCACCTGAAATTCTGCTTTAGGTAAAAATTGAACAATAATTGTGATTAAGATATGTATCTACAGTTAACACATTTCTTAATTTTGTTGTTTTTATTTTTATATCTTTTGTGATGATGAAAAATTTTTTTCTTTTTACTGTTATCTTTCAAAGTGAAAAGTTATGTACAAAATTTAAGAACACATCATTT
Organism: Rhysida immarginata; assembly: GCA_023313115.1. Classification (NCBI taxonomy): domain Eukaryota; kingdom Metazoa; phylum Arthropoda; class Chilopoda; order Scolopendromorpha; family Scolopendridae; genus Rhysida; species Rhysida immarginata. Next base: position 843,831 of record JAHWFO010011445.1, read on the forward strand.
ATTTTGCAATTTTTTTACTACTTGTAGAAAAACACTTATTAAAGGGGTTAGAGGTTTGTTTTTTTTGTGTGTGAAAGTTTTTCTTTATTATTTTTTATCCCTTCTTAAGAAAAAATTTTGAAATATAAATAGTTGAAGGAAACTTCTTGCAATGATTCAATTATAAAGTTGTTGCCTGTTAAAGATTTAAATGTAATCCACCATCAACATAGACAACCTATTTAAAAGAAAAAAAGAAAAAAAATCAATTTTTTCATTAAAACTTTGGCAATTATTCAAAGTTTAACTCACCATTCCTGTTATATATGTAGACTCATAAAGAAATTTTGCTACATTGGCCACATCATCTTGTTTGCCTAGTCTTTTAAGAATTGTCAAGTCTTGCAGTTTCTGACGATTCTTTAAATCAGCAGTCATAGTTGTTTCAATAAATCCTGAATGAGTAAAAACATGCAATTTACTTTGTGAGAATTTTTAGAGGTTTTAGATTAATTATCTCCAGTTATAATTCAAGCAATAGTAAGTATAATACATAATAATCTAAATCTGTACAAACAATTTTTTCTTATTTCAATTAATTCTACAAAAAGGCTGGCTTCTTAGATTGATTAAATGGTAGCTGACTGGCCCTTCAGGGAAAATGCATGCTTAAAAAATTGACACTTTTTTTTTTTTTGTTGTAATTCAAATTTGATAAACTTTAGGATAAAGGAAGCTGGATGTGATGGAATTAATTTAAAAGATGGTAGTTTATATTGGCTGCAAACTTGTTACTGAAACAATCGTGGGCATCAAAAAACCTATGTGAACTATGTGATTATAAGCAACACAGATTCAATTAATCCTTTTGCTGCTTAAAGCGGATAGGATATATCTACACAAAATCAGATTTATCCCACAGGCTTTAAAAAACTTCTCATTATGCTGCAAAAAGTGGATAAATTCATCTTCTCAGGAATAAAAATAAAATTTAATTAAGCAAAGGAGTTTTTGTTGTGGTAAGAGTTTTTTAGTCTTATGGTTTACAAAAGCAGTGAAAGGGTTAAGATTCACTTCAGTATTGTTATATGGACAAATACAAATGAAATCAGTATTACAATAATTTGACGAATCTCGTAGAAGGTTAAAGATGTTCTCAATCTTTTAATCAAATGAGACTTTTGATTTAAAATATACTTTACTAAAACATAAGCATAGATCAAAAATTGCACCTAGCATTTCACATTGCCCTTTTGTGCTGATTTTGAAATGGTTTAATTTTCTCTTAATTTAGAGTCTTGCCCCAGATGCAATTATCTTTTTCCAATTGATGATACATTTGTATACACTACTCTCTCAGTCCGGTGCTCAGTGATCTGGCCTCATCTTTACAGTATTGTGTGTTCGTTATGACTACTGTATAATCTAACTTATAATGCAACTTCTATTATTTGTGATTTTGATGTATGCTGTAACCATTTACTGTAATAGCCTATATATCTTCAATACCTTTAAGTTTTAAGTACTCTCGGTAATTTGGCACCCTTATGTACAAGGAATGGCTGAACTAGCGAGAATGTAGTGTATCTTCTAAGCAATTCTAAGGCTTAAGGTGGTAAAGTGATGCAGACCTCGTAGCAAACAATAAAGGTCCCAAACTCTAATCTAAATTGAGACGTTACTCATGAGCAGTTAATCTTTAAATAGTGATAAATACTCAAATTGGTTTCATGACGCTGTCATATGTTATTTATATCATTCTGAGCTATTTTCAAGTTTAAACCATTATCTTACACACACTGGTTGTTCCCATGTTTAATTCTAGGGAAAACAATCAAGCTTACTACCCAGCCAACTTTCTTTTTGTCAAGATGGAATGAGGGGCCACAGATACTCTGAAAGTTTTTGAAACTAATTTTCCTCAATTTGGCTCTGGGTGGTAACATTAACACTGGTTGATAATTAAAGTTTTCTGCATCTCCCGAGTTAAAAATTTATATAATAAAAAAAATAAATTTAACCTAATCTAAATGTTCAATCATCCTAGACATTATCTTTTAATTTCATAGTTCTAAATAATTTTTTAATCTCATTGATGCAATATTTGGGAAAAGTGAGGCATTTGTTTTAACAGGTGACAAAACTAATGTAGGTTCTAAAACATTGGTAGGGTCATTCATCCATATCAAATAATCAGCACTAAATAATTATGATGAGGTTGTAAATCGTTCCATAGTTTGTTCACAGCAAAATTATTGTTTATCGCCAATCTTTTTCAGTCCTAAATGCTTGAGTTTCTCGCTAGGAGCTGTACGCAGTTTGCACTATAACTTGAAAACGGATTAAGTTTTTCACATTCTGTATTAACGGATGTATTAACTTCGCAGTATTTTTCATGGACTCCTTTAAGTCGAATTCACGTGCCAAAACAGTGACCGTAAAGAATACCAAGGTGATGGCGTGTCATATAACAATAGTTATGTCAAGAATGAATAAACTGTTACTTTATCTTTTAAGCATTGTTGACGTGAGCCCACGCATGTGGCTATTGTTCATTGTCTGCGGTAGCTCAATTGGTAAGAGTGGTGCCAGCAAAAGACATGGTCCCTGGTTCAAGACCAGGTCTGGGAATTTTTCCTTCCCTTTTCTATTTGTAATTATATACAGTGGAACCTCGGTTTACGAACTTAATCCATTCCAGGAAATGTTAGCGAACCGAGGCAACTTTCCCCATTCAAATCAATATTAATACAGTTAATCCGCTCCAGCGATCAAAAACAAAGATCCCCCCCCCCCCCCATTAAGTTAATATGGGTATAGTACAATACATTGAAGATATAAATCCTAAATTGCGAGCGATATTCACACGAATACAAATTACAAAGTGAATACAAGTAGTATGAATTTTCACCATCTATCTGCGCATGCCTAGAATAAGAAATTAGTGGCGTTGCCTGTTTGTGAACCGAAATATTGGTTCGTAAGCAGAAACAAAATTGGTTTACTTATTATCTTCTCTTTGAACTGAAAAATTGTTTGTTTGTCCTGTGCTTTACTATAGAACAAGCAACTCCCACTAGAAGTTGCATACAGTATTTTTAGCTGATGAAGGAATTGTCAGATGCTTATACAGTTATGTATTTTTTATCTATAATTAAAAATTATCTCTTCAATTAATTGCATCTACTAATCCTTTCCTCACAGAATATTTCATTCCCTATAGCAGTGTTTCTTAAGCTTTTTGTCTTGTGACCCCCTTTTACTTCTTGCGGTTACTTTTAAACATCTCTTACATGATAAAGCACTGTCCGTGTATTGTGATAAAAGTCTACGATGAATTTCAGGCCCTTTCACACCCTCCGGCCAGAGAATTCAGATCACTGCTTGTTGTTCCTCCTTGATGCAAACAGCTAGTGGAGCAGACATGTTTATACTGTAATAGCCAAAAGGCAAATGATGCGATCAGGATCATATTTTGCACACGTGACTGCACTCTAAGCACACATGTGCAGAAGGTAGGGTTACAAACAACCATCCGGCATTTGCCAAAAGATTGGTAACCCTAGCAGAAGGCAGTATGGCAACCTTGAAGATAAGTTATGGCAAAAGTGTAGATAATTTATGACTCTCCCTCGTATTTTGTCAAGTTTTAAAATGGTGATTTACAGGTGTTCAATATGGTTGCATGGCACACATCTACCCTGTAATCTAATTCTTCCCATAAGTTACGGAACATATCTGGTGTATCTCCACTTAAACAATCAACCTGCTTCTGGAATATTTGATGGCATTTTTTTAATACTCTTAGGGATAACCATCCAGCGCAAATTTTGAAACTGCTGACTTGCACTTGTTGAACCGCAGACACAAAAAGCTTTCAGTTGCTGGGTCACCATGTGAAAAACAAATAGAGACTGGCGAGACTTCTACCAACAACCTCAACAAACTGGACTCTCTCCTCTTTCCAACGATAGGCAGGTCCTTCAGCTGCTGTCGATGATTAAGGAATTTTGAATCGCCCTGCGTTGTGTTGTACCTTGAAGAATAATAGGGATTTTAATTAAAAGAATTCAATGCTAGTTAAATACTTGTTTTTTCGTTTTGGTTTTTGATATGCCCAAAAAATCATTTAATGGTGGGTTTTTTGAAAATGTAACCACATCACAATATATGCATACTCAAAAGCGAAAATAAGTATGATAATTTTGAATGCTCAACTTTTTGTCTTAATTCCTCTTGCTAGTATTAATGTCTTAATAATTCCTACTTTTTTTTTTAGACTGAGTAGCTTGTAAAGAATGTTTGTACTATATAGAAGAAAAGGGGAGACATTCACAAAAATGAATTAACAAAATATTATACAAAATTTTTACTATCGGGTTGTTGCAAAAGTTTTTTACGGATTTTTATTCCAACACAAAAACAATTGAACTCGAATGACAGATTCAGCTCATGCAGATGCCGGGCAATGGTTGAAAAGTGAACCTTGACCTGTTCTGCGAGTTCCCTCGTTGTTACATTGTGATCTTCATCAATTGCTTGGCCGACCAGAGAGGTGCATCTTGAACAGTGCTATCTCCGCGTCTGAACTGGCGATACCATTCTTCTATTGTACGTAAACTAACAGTGCCATCACCTAAATGTTGGCAAATGTTTTAGTGACATTGCGCAGCACTGATCTTTCCAGAATACTCATAGAAGATTATTGTTCGAATATGCTTGCGTGAAAGGTCCATTTCAGACCGTTGATGGCACTCACAGATGTATAGTCAGAAAGTTGATTCTTGGATGTAATATAGCAAAGATATTCAGGAATCGAATGCAATAATTTGTTTGAAAAAATATGAACACCCCCCCTTGGAAAATGAGCCCTTCTTGGCCACGGGTTCTAGAACCGGAAGAAACTTTTGCAACAACCTGATATATTGCTTACAAGGGAACTATTGAACTTGTCACTGGCAGATGGCACTCAAACTTTTTGGGTAGATGTAGGTGGTTGCACATATGCAGTTTGGGTGCCAGTCATTGTAAACACAAGTTAGAGCCATTTTTAGTTCAACCGTTGAAGGAGAGGTAAGTGCCATTTTAGTGTAAATAATAGATTACCATGTTCTTTGACTTGGAACTAGGTGAGCAATGGGTAGAGCATCTTGGAGGGGTGTGTTTTATATCGACTGGAATAAACCTACGTTAAAATTTAAGTATTCTGATTATTTTTCAAAATAAATTTTGTGCTATAACTTGTGAACTACATGCCAACTGCACCTCACATTTTTGTGGTAAACTTCCCTTGATCTGCTTTACTCATGTACCAAATTTCATTGCCATCTGCCGTTCTCATGGTCTCATAGTTCCCTTGTTAGTCTTGTTAATAACATTTTACTCCTTTCATCTTTTATGGACAGCCTACCAATGGAAGAAAATTCATTTATATACAAAATGAATGAAGAGTCCTCTCATTGTATTGGGGGGGGGGGGGGGGTCTAAGTCTTTGAAATTAAACATTTAATGGGATGGAATTGGTGGGGAGAACAGACTGCACCAACATTGGATTCTTATATCATACCGGCTGCAGGGGCTTAACCAGGATTCTACATGGGGCGTTTGGTTAACGGGGAGGGATAAAATGTAGAATAGTTTTTTAGTAGAAACAACAAAAAACAAATGAAGAGATCGGGAAATTAAAGGGGGGGGGGTCATCCAGAACAACAATACTTCTGCTCATCGCGCACAGTTGGTGCAGTGGATTAGCGAGCACGAAGATCACTTGTGTCTTGCCCAAAGCCCAGATCTCAAGCCCATAGAGAATATTTGGGCATATAAACAATATCAGGAACAATTTCATAAACCTCCATAAGGTAGGAAAAAATTTCAGATCCTCCCCCAGAGAGTGAATAAAAATGCACGGTTACTAAAATAGAGGGTAGAATAAAATTTTAGTAGCCCTGTAAAAAAGCACGAGGCTAGGACAAAACCCCCAAGGGGAAATTCCCAAAGTACAGAATCCCCTCATTGAGAGTGCAAGAGAACATAGCCCCCATAACCAAACTCCCAAATTAAAATACAAAGGAGAAATGAATAATGTTGTAAAATAAAACATTAGAGTTGTATCAAGTTATACGGAAATTTTTTGAATTTTCTTTCTGCTTACTATAATTAGATGCATTATAATAATTGCATATTAAAAATGATATAACAATTGAGGCTTCCTTTTGGGATTTTATCCTCTTTTGTACTCTTAAGTGTTTCTACAGGTTGTCCTATGGATGCTGGATACCAAAACGCATACATACAGCAAATGTATTAAATTCTAAGTAGCAATAAATAGAAAATATGTGGCTCTTGATAACCTTTACAAAAAATGCATTATCTTAATCTTTTAGATACATATAAAAAATTCTCTTTTTTTTTCAGCCCTTAGAAAATATTTATTTCTCTTTTTTATGGATAAATACTTATAAGCAAAAGTCATTTTCTTGAAACTCCTATATTCATTTTAAAAAAATTTTTAAATTATGTTTATCTAAGGATCCTATATGCATATAATTGTTCAAAGAATGGTCTGAATACTCCTGTAAACTATAAACATTCACTATATATTTTATTTCCTTATAAGTAAAAAGTTTTGAATAATTAATTTTCTCGTTTATTTTTTTCGTGTGATGTGTATTTTTCGAGAAAAACACTTGATACTGGAAGTCTGAATCACCCTGTATATTTTATTTCAATTAAGAAAAATAGTTTTGAATAATTCAAATTTTCTCTTTTTCGGTAGAAAATTTTCAGTCATTTTAGTCTCCTATTAGACCACTTGTCATATACCCCTATTTTAGTACCATTCGATTGCCCCCTCCGAGACAAACAAATTTCCTCTTCGGAGACGGTTGTTACTCCATGGATAGTGGTGTCTTAATGGGATCTCCCATCAGTGCCACTATGGCAGAAGAGTTTTTACAAGCGCTGGAAACCACATGTCACTCCCTTGTTAGAAACAAAACATATTGTGTTCTCTGCCCATTATGTATATGACACCTTGATTGTTCTAGACTGATCCAAATAAGATACTGACCAACTCCTGAGCTTGTTCAACGGTATCCACCAAAACATGGCTTACACCATGTAAGAAGAAAATCAAGTCGCAATAAACTTTCTAGATACAATGATTATACTCTGTCCAATGAAAGAAAAACTGGGCATGTCCAGTTAAATTTCCAGTTTCAATTGTTAAACATTGTTGATTTTATTTAGCAACAATGTCTAACAATTGAAATTGGGAATTTAATTAGACACGCCCAGTTTTTCTTTCGTTGGACAGCATATAGGAGAAACGGACGCAACAAACAACTAGAATTCAACGTTTACCGTAAGACCAACTACAACCAATAATATTATTAACTTTGACTCCAACCATCCTCCACAACAAAAAGCAGCAACTCTCAGATAGCACTTCAATCGGGCAATTACATACCCTTCGAGATGGACACGATTTTTCCATCGAAAATTTAAAATTATTACATCCAATAAATAAAAAAACACCTGCTGGATGCTTTTGAGAGTATGGCCATACAAAAAAACAATCATAATTTGCTACTAAATTCAGACTCAGGCCCCATTGGTGACTCCGCATTAATCCAATGGTGGACTCAGCTGCCCAATGATTAATTTGTCCCGTTTGGTGTCTTTTCTCTGATTGGCCTAAAACCGTGGTCTTTTCGCTACATATACTTGGTTTTTCTGTGTTCAAGTCAGTTCACTCTGGTCCCCCTAATGTGCTCCTTGGTCCCTGCTAAATGATGATAGCTTTGCTGTCGAAAAGCGCATCCAGGTTCAGGTCGTATTTTTCCTTTAATTTTGTAGTGGTGAAAGAGTTTTTTATTTCTTTTATTTACTATTATTCACATACTTATTTTTTCCTTTTTCTGTTTTTTTGTCATATTGGTACACATTTTGTTTACTTTTGTGCCGTTTTTCCGGAAAATTATTCAATTGCATACCTTATAACCACCAAAGACAGGAGAGAAGAAATTTAATTTACATACGATATTGCCAGAAGAAACTCTTTTCCAGACGCAGTAACCAAGTCAATACTCAACCGGACCAAATGCAAACATATCCACCAGCCCAATCTACTCCCTAACCAACTATACTTGGCATTCACGTACACAGGCCCAGAAATCTCCAGGATTAGCAATATTTTCCGAAACAGAGGCATGAGAATAGCGTTTAAAACCATGAACAAATGCAAGTTCGCTCTTAACCCGATTAAGAAAACTAATATGGCAGATGTATATAAACTCACATGTCCCACATGTCAATCCTTTTATATCGGGTCTACAAAAAGGTCGTTCAAAGAAAGATTTGCAGAACATCGCAGGGCTTGGTTAAATGGAGATGGAAAATCTGCGTTCGCGGACCACCTGATCAAGAACAAACACTCATTTGGGTCCATTAACAATATAATGACTGTATTAAAGAATGAACGTGACCACAGAAGAATCTTGACTTATGAGGCTTTAGCGATTAAGAAATACATGAAGGCTGGAGATGGAAAAATCCTCAATAACCAAACCAACTTTGAAAGAAATCCTATTCTGGACACAGTAAACAGGATCATCAACAAAAGAAATACCAATGGAGACCACTAACAAGGTTTGCTTATAAGAACAACAGCAGTCCGCTTACAAGAGCAAGAGTAGTCCGCTTTTAAGAACAGTTCGGTTGTAAGAGCAATTCCAAATAATTGTAACATTGTGTATCATTTTGTGAAATATTGTAAATGGTCATTAAATACCTTGACAAATCAGGCATATTCTCTGTTAATCCACCAATTAGCAGTACTGTCTTCTAATTGGTAGGGAATTACCATTCCTGAAGATGAAATGTAATTCGAAACGTGTAGGTTATTAAAACTTCTACCATTTTGCTACTCAAAGACCCTTTTGTTTATTTTCTCATTCACCAGCAAAATACAGGGTCGGGACACATTAATATGACCACCTGCTAGTATCCGGAATAGCCACCTTTGGCGGCAAGCACAGCAGCTAGTCGAGGTGGCAGAGAGTCAATAAGTCCTCGGAAGGTGGTTGCAGGTATCTGGGACCATTCGGTGATCAGTTCATCTCGTAATTCCATCACCGTGCGTGGTGGAGGGTCCAGCTTGCGGACATAGTGATCGAGATGGTCCCACAAATGTTCAATGGGGTTGAGGTCCGGGGAGTTTGGTGGCCATGGGAGTAGCTTGAATTCATCCTCATGCTCCTCGAACCAGTCGTGGACAATTTTGGCAGTATGGCAGGGGGCACTGTCCTGTTGAAAGGTGCCATCAACCTGAGGAAACACTGTCGACATGAAGGGGTGTACCTAGTCTGTGACGATCGTCAGGTAACGAACAGCATTCAGTGTACCCTCCAGCGGTATCAGTGGACTCGGACCATACCATGAAACATCCCCCAGTCACACCTCCCCCACCAACCTGTCATCTGCCAACGATGGTGTCGGGAAGCCTGTTCTCAGATGCTTCCCGGCGAATTCTCCATCGTCCATCCACTCTGTTCACCAGAAACCGCGACTCGTCAGAGAAAGCAACCCTTTGCCACTCGGCCGAGGTCCATTGTAAATTGGAGTAGTTTTCGGCGATGCACAGGCATCAACATGGGTGCTGTTACCATATGCCTGCTCCGGAGCCCCAACCTCAAGAGGGATTGTTGCACTGTCTTGGTGCTGACACGCCTAGTGGCCCCACTGTTCATTTGCTGTGTCAGTTGCTCAACAGTGGCACGCCGATTGGTCTTGGCCAGGCACCATAACCGACGCTCGCCTCTAGGAACGAAGGCCCGTGGGATCCCACAGTTACCTCTTCGGTTGCTCGAAACTGCCTGGTTCGTCCAGTCGCGGTACACCTTCACAACGGCAGCCCTAGTGCAGTTCACAAAGGTGGCCGTTTCTGAAATGCTGCCCCCCTTGGCCTGATAGCCAATGATCATCCCCTTTTGGAGGTTCAACAGGTCACTTGCTCTGCCCATAACGGCGACAATTGCTGTGTTAACGGATGCTACTACATGTCTGCTGTTGTCAGCTTTTAATGATATGCAATGATTTTTCATCTGCATACCATGGGACGGTCCAACATGTTCGAGGAGAGGTGGTCATATTAATGTGTCCCGACCCTGTAGACGAAATGCAACTATTGAAACAAATTTCATTTGGAACTTTTTTCGATCCCATGCATTGTTTTCGAGATATTCCAGGGGGAACTTTAAAATAAGTCACCCTATATATAATATGTACTGGAATATTCTATTTCTGTTTAGAAAGAGAAAACGTGGACTTTCATGTATAATTAATAAACACAAGAATTAAGAAGAAACAACAGAAAATTTGCATTGCCAGTCCAGAACTGATTAAGCAAATGAATCTACACTTTAGCCGATGAATTAGAAACATCTGTGAAACATGAAAATTTGTTTTAATCAGTTTGAGGTAATGTGATTCAAGCATCTATTTATTACCTACTTAATAAAGTCTACGTGATCACATAACTTGATCAGCATGGAGTAAAAGAAAGACCAAACGAACTTCAAAAAAAGGCCCATTGATGGTGCTTGTCTAGCTGGAGCCACGATTGAAACAACAAAGCAGCTGACTGGATTCTTGAAAGGTGCAATACCAGATGTACAACTAAGTTTCCATGTTTCATACATGGATGGCACTACCAACACATGTAGTCGACATACATGCTGGAAATTGTGTTTCTTCATAGCGTGGACAGCACTTAACCAATAATCAATCGTAATACCAACACGTTGCAACACAAAAATATTTTTCCAACAACGAAGATGTCTGCTTTTGCACCAAACAAACAGCACTTGCAGGAAGCTTTGCTTTTCTGTTTTAACCTGAAAAAAAAATGCAGCTGAAGCACATCGTTTGCTTGAGGAGGCCTACAGCGAACATGCACCATCGAAAAACTACCTGTGAAGATTGGTTTAAACGCTTCAGAAGTGGCGATTTTGACACTGCGGGCAAGGTGCGCTCCGAAAGACCAAAAACAATTGAGGACGTCGATCTGCAAGCGTTATTGGATGAAACAGGGCAAAACTGTCAATGGACATGGCTACCAACTGATCAATCTGAACCATGCATTGCTCGAAAAACAGCCAGAATGGGACATGAGACACAAACGAGTGATCTTGCAGTATAAACATGCTCTGCGCCATCGCGCTTTCATAATCCAGAGACCATCAAAATGCTGAAATGGGATCTGCTACCGCACCCGCTTTATTTGCCAGACCTGGACCCTTCCGATTATCACTTGTTCCGGCCGATGGTGCATGGCTTTGTTGGGCTGCACTTGCTCACTTTCGAAGTAGTACAAAATTGGTTGGAAGAATGGTTTAGGTCCAAGGATACGTCGTTTTATCGTCACGGTATTCATGTATTGCAGAGAGATGGCAAAAATGTGTAGCTGGCGAGGGATGATATTTTGAATAAACCATTTGTTGCATTTTCTCTTGACATTTTCCCTTTGTCATTAATCCAAAAAACCCAGAAACTTAGTTGTGCACCTAGTATTCAGAGTATTCAACTGTTAGAAAAATGATCCACAGTTTTGCCTAAAAGGGCTAACTGTGATTCAAAGACGATCAATCATGAGTAATTCACCATTGTTTAAAGTGGCCTGTACAGGCAACAACACCTAGAAAGAAAGCCAAACAACTGAAACGTCATATATTGTTACATCATCATAAATCGACCAAATTTAGGGCTTATTATTGGTAGAAATACGTTAACAATGGTCGAAATATGATGATGTAACAATGTTTGACGTTTCAGTTGTTTGGCTTTCTTTCTAGGAGGTGTTGCCTGTACAGAGAAGCAAGACATCACTGTGCAACAATTGGCAAATGACTTTAACCAAGGAAGCTTCTGACCCACATCTGGCAAAAGCATGTGCCAAGTATTGAAGTGACTCTAAATTGGTAGTTGCATGCCTAAACGAAAACTCCTGACTTCTGCAAAAAAAAAGGAAAATGTGTCTACATTGGTATCTGTAACATCGTAACTGGACCCAAAGACTAAGAAGATTAAGTGGTCTGACAAACCATGGTACACATTTTGTACCAACAGTAGGCAGAGGGTTTGGCAGGAGTCCCATGAAGAAATGGATCCAGTAAGTGTCATCAAGATAACTCAAGGCCTTATTCATGAAAGGTCAGGTGTATTCCACGGACTACCCTAACACTGTTGCCGACTGAGTTCATCCTGCAAAGTTGCCTTTTTATTCTACATGTGACGCCTTCTTCATGGACAACAATGCTACCGTTCATCACGATAGTTAGTTCAGCAAGCACAGAGATGACTTCTGCCATTTTCTGTGCCTCAGAATCCAGTTCTCAACCCCATAGAGAATGTTTGGGACACGTTGGAATGACATATCTGACAGAAAGATCCTCTTCCAATTAAACTGCGAGAACAAGAGAATGCGTGGTGATCACCTGGTCTTCCATCAACTTACAAGTGCTTCAACACCTTATTGATTCTATACATGTCCCAATTTGGAGTAAAGGAGATCCCATAAAACAAGATGTCTCTAAGTCAATGGCTACTGTGTATATTAAAAGTGCATGTATTTAAAAAAAAAAAAAAAAATTACCAGGCAACAAAAGATTTACTCGAATGCCTCTATCAGCAACTTCCTTTGCTAAAGACTTGGTAAAACCTATAAGACCAGATTTTGAGGCACTATATGTACATTGGCCTACATTTCCCTTGGCACCTATAATGCTGCCTGTAAGAATAAAGAAAATGTTCTTTCAATGACCTAATACTAAATATATTCATTCATTAATTTATGTATAATTATTTTTAATATACAACAGAATGTCCCCGTTTTTTCACTATTCTCTGAGATAGTTGAGCGCAGAGCATCACTGTTCCTAAATTCATTTGAGGTTCTGTAATTTTAAATGAATGCCATTGGCACAGTGAGATTTGCCAATTTCTAAACAAAACCTCCCCCCTTCTCAACATTTTGTGGGAACCATGACTTGTGGCTGTCCATCCCTGCCCTGCCCCCTTCCCTAGTAGGGCAGTTGCATTGAAGTCAATCAAACATAGCAGCATACATATTTGAAAGTACTGAAATTAAGCAAAACTTGTCTTCTTCTAGCAATGGCATCATTGTTTGGAAACTTCGAGTGACCGATCACATTGTTTCAAATATATTAAAATTCTTATCACATCCATTTTATATTAAACACATTTTAAAAGTTCTGATCATAAGAAAAAATTAATAAATTTTGAAACTCATAAAATTGTATCACTGATGATGCTAGCTAAGATTTTTTTTAATTTGTATTTTTTTTTTTTTTTACTTATATAATTAGAGTGAATTGTCTTATTTGAAAGGAAAGTATGTGACTCTTTCAGCTGCAGTTGGTTTTATTAGACAAGCTCTTATCTGGCATTACTTCTGATTAGCCAATTGCTAACCACTCTCCTATTTTTACAATACTTCTATATGTATGATGTTTGTGCTTTGCACCATGAGAAGCACTTGCTTTATGCAATGGTACCCTGGCTGAGATTAAATGTGAACAGGTCATAATAATACTACATGCACAAAACTTGGAAGAATAGCTTGCCAGTGTTGTGAATTCATGGCTAGAATTGCAATTAAACGGTAGTGGTAGGTTGGTGCATTGAAGTGGAAAAATTACACTTGCAGAAATTATGTGATGGTCAATCTTTACAGACGTGATTGCCAGTTATTTTTTGGTATGGTGGCGTCATTTTTATTTATACTGATTGGCTTGTTGTGACTAGATAATACACACAAGAAACAAGTTGCCTAGAGGAGAGGTATGAATTTGGGAGAAGATCTAGGGGGCAAATGGATCCCACCAAGAAAGACTATGGATGGCAAGAGCACAATTTCCTACGAAGAGATAATTGTGAAATAATCAAAATAACAGTATCAACAAATTATGTTTTCAAAATGAATCAGAACATGTTACAAATATTACAAATCACTTTTAAATAGCATTCAAGTATTGTAAAAATGTATAGTAATTTCATATCATTACAAAACAAATATCCAAAGAGAAAGAGTTTATTTCTTATGGTGAATTGGAGCGACACGGTAAAACCAACACATGCATATTTTGACTTTAGTTCATAGTTACCAAGACGCGGATATACAGGGAGTTTCAAAATGAATATATTGGCCTCGGTGGCTCAGTGGTTGCGTGATCACCTCTAATACCCGAGTACACGGGTTCAATCCCGGCCGAGGACGAAGATTTTTCAGGGGGATCACCTGAGATCACGCACTTCCTTCGGAAGGGAAGTAAAGCCGTGAAGTAAAGCCGTTGGTCCCGTGTAGTTGTTTGCTGGATGCATGTTAAAGAACCCTTGCAAGGCAAAATTTACATTCCCTGTAATACCATCCTGATGATGACCATAGTAGTTGAAAGGGATGTTAATATCAACCAAACCATAAATTAAAATGAATATCGAAGTTTTGAGGCTTCGTAGTATTTATTACATTTAACTTACAGTTATAAATAAAACATCAAATGAAAGAGCAACTCAAACAGTTTTGTTGGTACACCTGTGGCATAACTCAGTGCGTGACTGGTTAAACGTCGTTCTACCAGAGCGCTGGATTGGCCACAAGGGGCTGAATGACAGAGTTTGTTTCATATGGTCTCCACGATCACCCGATCTGACGCCGTGCGATTTTTACCTTTGGGGGTTCATAAAGGATGATATGTATGTGCCTCTGCTACCAGCTGACCTATCCGACTTAAGAAACAGGATTGAAGCAGTTGTTGCTACAATTAATCCAGACACACTGATCAAGGTTTGGAAGAACTCGCCTATCGACTCAATGTATGCCGTGTGATGGACGGTGTTCACATTGAAAACTGGTAAGAAAAACTGTTTGAGTTGCTCTTTCATTTGATGTATTATTTATAACTAAGTTAAATGTGATAAATACTATGAAGCCTCAAAACCCCAATATTCATTTTGAAACGCCCTGTAGTTAGAGAGTCTTGGCTTGGAAGTAGTGATTACCCAATTTTGACACCAGCAGGCATGTAATTCTGATACCAGGTGCTATCTAATTGTTTAACTTTAAAATCTCCAGCAGTTACGTGGCAAAAATTGCCTTCCTCCCATTGTGCACTCTAAATGCTATTATAGCAAAAGTGGCTAATTAGCATATTGTAGGTTTTTGAATCAATTTTAATTTTTGTGGTTTGCTTTTCTTATTTTGTGGTTAACAGTGCTTTTAATCAGTAATTATCAAAAGAAACCGTATTTTAAAGGTAAGCAAGCATTATTTGTATGCATTTTTATCTTTATTTAGATCAGTTTTCTTAACCTGTGGTCCATGGTCCCCTTGGAAGTCTGTAATGTTATACAAGGGCCAGTTATAAAATTCGTATTATCACATGAAAAAACAAAAATTATTTGTCCAAATTATGTCTATAGTATGTTCATGAAGAGTTGTTCTTGTTTAAAAAAAAACCAAAAAAAAACCACATGGTATAGTTCCACACTATGCTGCCAGAAGGTCAAAACCAAAAGGCGTACTTAGTTGAGAAAATTGAAGTGCATGCGTTTCTTGCATTTGAAGAGAAATAATGTGAAGGAGATTCACTGATAGCAGTGTATCATGACAATGCTCAAGCATATGACAGTTGTAAGGTGGCGTCGATGTTTTCAGTGTCGTCAAACAAGCCTGCAGGATGAAGCACGAACTGGACGACTGTTCTTCGGTGAAGAACCAGGAATTGTGGCAAAAGCGGAGGCTCTGGTGCTCGAAGACCGACAAATTACAGTTGAGGCTATAGTTCAGAAGATTCCCATCAGCCATGGGTCAGTTTGCAATATCTTTCTTAACGATCTTCACATGCCAGATGTCGCTGCTCGCTAGGTCCCACGCTTGCTCTCACCAATGCAAAAAGTCCATCGAAAAGAGACTTCGATCGAGATGCTGTAAATGTTCCAGTTGTTGTGGCAGACGCTTCAAGGCGACAACAAGGTGATTACTGAGTTGTGTGGCTTAGTATATGGCTTCTTAACATGCTTCTTAAGAAAATTACATGCCTCTATATTCAAAACTCGTGTGGATATTGGTAACATTTTCCAGTATAAGTAAAATTCTATTCCTTAACAAATTTATTGCAAAGAGTTACATATTAAGAAAGTGTAAAGTTTGCATTGCAAGTCGTCTTTCTTGCACGTTTCTTTCTTCTTCTTTTTTAAGCCATGTTAAGCCATGGCCAACTAGATTAAAGGTTTGTCCATCTGGTGATAAGAGGTAGAAGCAAATAGGTTTCTCTTATTTGCCTTAGTGGCACTAAAACTCGTTCCTAGCCAAAGCTTCGGTTTCGTTTAACCAAACCTATGGCATGTATTTTCATTTTGTTAACAACAATTATGACAATAATTAAAGAAATAAAGCGTATTGAATGGTTATGATGTGGATGTTATATAAAAGAATATACATCAGATCTACAAAAATTTAATTTTGAGTAAATTTTTGAGAATAATATATAGTAATAATGCAAAAATGAGGACTGATAATGAAGATCAATTAAAGGCTATTAATAATACTTTATTTTCATGCATGGGGACGAGTTTTAGCGCCACTGTGGCAAAAATAAGAAAACCTATTTGCCTAAAATAGATGCGGAAAAGCATCGAATGGACAGGCCTTGTAGTTGGCCATGGTTAAGCTACGAATTTCGCGCCATCTATCGATAGATAGATAGATAGATAGATACAAGTACTTTCGGAAAAATATATGTATTGTTAATAAAATGACATTTTCAATATAATTAAAAATTATACATGAAAATTAAAGAACAACGCACCTATATTGATGATGCAACCGCTTTTGCGTGGAAGCAAAAATTTGAGCGCTATTTTGCTTGTAAGAATCGAACCGATAAGATTTGTCGAGATCGTTTTATGAATGGACGACAAAGATGTTTTAATAAGTAATGAATCCTCATTAATGCCTAAAAGTAAATAAGTTGTGACTGCAGAGATTATGTTAGTAAGACTTTTAATTATTTATAATTTTACTTTTCAATGAAGCACTATACCTGCTGAATTTATAACAACATCAACTGGTCCCAGATTTTTTTCAATAATTTTGAACGCTTCAAAAATTCTCTTTTCATCATTTACATCGCACGACAACCCCATGACTGATTGATCTATTTTATTTTTTTTTAAATGGAGAAATTTGTTTATTAAATTAAACTGCTTATCTTCAAGTAAAATGCGCTAATATCAAGGCAATAAGGGAATGTGCATTATTAATAACCGATTTCATTCATTACATCTCCAGGGAATCCGTCTTTGAGTAGTTCCTCTGCTCTTCGAACGTGTTCATCATTTCGAGAGAGAACTGATACATTGAAACCATCGTACAAGAATTTTTTAGCGATACCAAACCCAATACCTTTGGTACCACCGAATACAGCTATCACCTTAGCCATTTGCTGCGATAACGATCGAACCGACAACCAACTCACTCGCATATGGATGCCATTTTGGGCAGCGTATTTTCTCGCAAGGTCGCGCAATAGACGAGATTTGCTCGTAACGCTGTCGGTGCATGTCAGACGAGTTGTAGGCATCGCTGTTGAGCGCAAGATCTGTTAAAGTTCCGTGCACAGTGAAGACAAAACTTCTGTTTCATTAAAAATCCCTTTCTTAATTTTATGCGTAAGTAGCGATCTTTATTTTTAATCAGTGTACGGGTGTGTAGGTTGTTTTGCTCTTTTTTTTTTTTTTTTTTTTTTTAAACTTTAAAAGTATTCTTTCAGTGATTTTTTTAAAGTTTGTTATTGTTTTTGATGCTTTTCGTTTGCTGATGCAAATTTAAAATGCACTTGGAAATAGCGACGTAAAAGTAGTCAGGCCCTGATATAATCGACGTTATTTTTGTCTAAATGAGTATTTCGGAGGAATTAGTTCATACTTAATTCAAGTTAAGACAGTCGTTTAATTTCCATCGTAAAATCGGCTGTCGTGAGCCCGACTCTGCGCTTAAGTAGAGTAGATTTAATTAAGTTGGATGCGAATTGTCTAGCAACTGAAAACACGTGCGCTCGTCTTTTGACAAGTTGTAATTGACCTGGCACGGAGTTGACAGTAGCTCGTTAGAACAGAATTTTTACTTTAGCAATTAATTATTTATCCAATAAAACCTCAGAAATGATATAAGGTAAAGTTTTTACCGTCAGCAGATTTTCTGTAGCAACTTTTTAACTTTTTCACCTGATCTTAACCGTGATGCTACCTTCTTTTATTCTTCTTACCTGTTCATATAGTTTAATTTTAGAGTTTCGTTTTTATTATTTTGCAAGTTGTAATCCAGGATTTTGCGTTTGCACTTTTTTTTTCTTTCTTCCTGCATCTTTAGATATTGTAAAATCTTTCGGAATGACTTACGCAGACTATCCAACCAATGCCAAAACGTTGTTTAGGGGGGAAAACGTCAAAGGAGCTCTTTGACAAGGTAAAATCGGAAGCGAAAATCTTAAGAACATTAGAAAAGAACGAGCAAAAAGCCACACACCACCAAAGTATAAGTTGTAGTAAATGTCAGTTGTTCGATTGCACTTGTTGTAACAGTCAAAACGGACAAAACAAGAAAAATGCTACTCAAGCGAAGACCTATCCACTGCAAAAGGGGAGAGAGGAATGTCTAAAAGTTGAGGTAACTCTCTTATCTCTTAATCTTTCAAATATATTACATTATAGACTTAATTTCTTAAGGAAAATGGACTTGATTTATCTGTAGAAATGTTTGATCGATCATTTACTTAGAAATATGTGATGCCCTTATAAATTTTAATCTTATAAATAAGATGGCCAGAGAGATTAAATAACAATAACAGGATTAGATTTGGTACAATATGATCAGAAGTGCTATTTAAATTAGATTTTGGGACTTTTATTAGAAATTCGTTTTAAATTTACAATAACTTAGAATTTTCCAAAATGAAAGCCTGTTGTCACCATAAGTGCTATTCTGTTTGAAAGATACCAAAACTTAAGTTCAGTTTGAACTTTTCAGAAAATCTCATCCTAAAAAAATGTATTGTGAAACCTCAAATTATAAAGAATTATAAAACACCTGCTTAAAATAATACATGTTTCTGTTAAATGTTCCTAGCTAGTTTTTTTGTCCACAAAAGTTTGTTGCATACCTTCATGTTATTATTTAATGATTTAGGCAAGTTTTTTAATCTTTACTTTATATTGGTAAACAAGTTCCACTGTAAATTCAGTATAATAATGAAATTGTTTTTATACTTACTTAAAGGGATTGTGGTCAGTTGTATCAGAAATTTCACCCCTACAATAAATTAAAATATCTGTTTAAACAAATTTTTATTTTTGCATAATAATTTGTATAATAAATAGCCGGATAATTATTATTCACATATAATGAGGTGACTTGTAATATCAAGATTTTTTTTTCTTCCCTTAATTATTTTTCAACTAATTTTTCGCAAATATTTTGGTAAGCATTTATTTATTTATGTGGGGATCATCATACGAAAGTTTTATTTGATATGTAATCTCAGTATGCGTTGATGAGTAATGGAGTTGTTTCTACGAGTAAAACTGTAGTACATAATCTAATACTCGTAAACAAAATGGTCCCCACTCGTGACAATTAGGTCCCAGTGTTTATGGACTTTTTCTTAACAAAGTTATAGGAACTATTTGCACCCTTAAAATAAGGAAGGGGAATGAAGTTAAATAGAAAAAAAAATTGTGCAGAATTTTTTATTTAAAGTATGTTCCTTAATAGAAAAGTGTCCATTTTCTTGTGTTTGATTAGATATTAATATTGTCACGTTTCAATTCTGGCCAGATCTATAGATTATCATATGAGGTCCTAATGCATTGCTTAGCTTTCATAATTAAAGTTTGGAGAGTGCACTGAAGGATGCTCATGTTTTCTACCAGACACATTTAGAAATTTTTCAATTTTCTCCTTATAACATCATAGAAAATTCAACATTCTGTAGTGCAAAATAATTTTAAGAGAATTTTGGGTTTAGAGTGCAATTCTTTTTTTTTTATCCTCAGATATTTCATCAATGCTAGATATGGTTGAATGTTGTTAACATAATGTTTTTATTGTCAGGCTTATAATTAAATTAATTGTAAATCATAGTGACACATAGTAATTGGCTTGTCAGATTTTTGAAAATTAAACAACTGACTCTTGTAGTAATTAACAAACCCTGCTCTAGTACACCACTGTACATCACACAGTTGTTTTTGCCGTGGCATGTATTAAATTATTCTGTGATGTTTGGTAGTAAAATAAGATGAAATTGTACTGTTATTTCCACTCCTCATAGTATTATAGCTAACAGTTTTTTATTGTGCTGCATTTCATTTCTTTAATATCACGGTGGCTGTAATATTAACTACTTGACTGCTGTGCTTAGTGCTGCTAATTCTATCATTTTTGTTCTATGATTTCATGATGAAACATGTTCAGGTATATTCATTGTAGTGTATTTGGTTTTATTAGATGTTTTTAAATATTCTTACATTAGATATGTTTGATGGTTCCATTCTTTAAATTTTCAAATTGAAATCTACGAAATAAGGGTGTACATGTAATTACAAAAATCTTTGGCTGGAAGACTAAAGCAATTTTTAAAGGTTTATTACATCATGCATTACATCTCTAGACTTATCCTTTTAAGAAATTGTAACCTCTTTTAATCATAAATTGCTTTTAA
Source organism: Rhysida immarginata (assembly GCA_023313115.1). Classification (NCBI taxonomy): domain Eukaryota; kingdom Metazoa; phylum Arthropoda; class Chilopoda; order Scolopendromorpha; family Scolopendridae; genus Rhysida; species Rhysida immarginata. Next base: position 864,608 of record JAHWFO010011445.1, read on the forward strand.
TTTTATTATCATAGCATATTTATAAATATTAAAAAAATTCATTTCCCCAAAACTTTGGATAATGCTTTGGCAGCATTTTTCATATTCTGGTGTTGCCTATGGCCTACCACTGGTCCTGAAATATCTCAGGTTGCAGAGAATGCTAAGGCACAACCTTTGAATGGCACATGTACTATGCAATGGTACTTTGGGGACTGTGGAAGACATTGTTTACAATGATGGGGAGCTGCATTTGGATAACCTTCATCAATGCACTCTGGTTTGGTTTGACAACTATGTCAGGTCCAAGCATTTACAATGGATTTATTCCAGTTGGTAACCTTCAAAGTGGGTAGCAGCCATGTGTATTCGTGCAATTCCCACTCCAGTTAGCTTATGCCATCAGCATCCACAAATCACAAGGTTTCTCTTTAGATAGGTTGTGATCGATATTGTTGAGATCAAGTATGCTCTCGGGTTGACTCAAGTATCTGGACACTAGAAGGATTGATTATCGATTCCAGTTTTAAATTAAAGAAAGGCTTTCGAAAGTTAACAAGGCAAGTGCTGGAACCAGAAGCAATGAGTTAGTCAGATTAAAAGTCCAATTTATATATGATCGTTGCACAGTGATATATGCAAGAGCCTGCACAGGTCCTCTAAGATAATCAAAGTTGATACCTCCACACACACGAAACACCTTTATGGTGGCTAGAGTCTACTAATCGTTATACTTTAAACATTAGATGCACGAACTAATTAATGCTTATGAAGTCTGTCTAAAAAATTTTCTAGAAAATGCTTTGTTCCAACATAACCACCGAATACCGAGTACACAGAAGCACAAGTAGAAAATAAATTGTTTGCATGTGAAAACTCAAACTGCTAAAATTTGGAGTCGTCTCTTGAAATCCAGGATTCAATTTTATAAAATGATGGTTACATATATGAGTTATTCTAATAATATTAAACCCATAGCATTTTAAAAACTGCTTCATTAAAGGCAAATTTAAAATTTTAATTTGTTCAAAAATGGGGATGTTGATAAGTTGATATGCATACACAGATTAAAGTTTCCCCAAGTACATGTTATTTGTTTACCTCTTATACAATTAAATGACCTGAGGAAATTGTAGATAATTTCCTCGAATTAAGAGCTTTAGTTGCATTTTTCTTAAAATTTTAAAAATTGATTCGTATTACCCGAAAGAGTTGAAAAAAAAAAAAAAGTTTCATATTAAGAGGATGAGTTTACATGTAAAATTCACTGAGGGAGAGTTGGGGGCAGGAAATCATTTTGTATTAAGCGTTTTTGTATTAAGTAGATTATACTGTATTATTATTATGAAATGTCCTTTTCTTTTGAGATATTACCGTAATTTGAGAAATGATCCATACCATGATGCCTTTGCTTACAGGCAAGAAGTGACATAGAATGTTCTTACCCTATAAATTTACTTACCTTGTGTCTTTTTTGAAAAAAACACTTTTAACAGTTTGCTTAAGACAGTGTGACTGATCACGGAGCACTGTTTAAATCTACATAAAAACAAAACATAAGCAGCTAGTTGGTAATTGAATAGCAGACTGCATTAACAATAGATGAACTAAAGTATACAAATGTATACTAATGTATATACACTAATGTAACACAGTGATGACTATAGAAACAAAAGGCAGCATGGCGCGCTCGAAGGCAATGGGGCACTGAATGCAGCTAAATTCTTATTTTAAAGTTAATAAAAGTACATGCATTTCAGTGACCTACATTGAGGTGGTATAGTCCTCAATAGATTTTAAAATATGAATATCCCTTTTTTTTTTTTTTTTTTTCAACAATTTATACAAATTTTGCAGGATAAAATTGCATATAATGATTGCATTAAGATTTTTAACTTTATACCTTATACAGTTGATCTGTATTATCCCTCAACATTTTATTAATGCTAATTTAAACGTGAAAGCTTATTGAGAAATACTTCTTCTCGTAGACGAAGTGGTTTGTTTTGACAGTAAAGCGACCACAGGAAACCCCGCACACGAATACAAAAGGCGATGAAGAGCTCATCAGAGTAGAGGATTAAAAAAAGCGCAAGGAGTAGCACGATTAAGAGCTCGTCACGGCTACCAACTAAACTGATGCAGTTAGTTAATATTTTAAATGAGTGTAGTTAGTCAGTAGTTTAATTTAAATATTTAGGGCGAGAAGCCTCTTTTGTAGTTTATATCCTTAATAAAGCCGGGAATAAATGGCGAAACTAGTCGGAAACTCTGTTCTTCCTTTATTGTATTGTAAAGTCTTTACCAATTTCAATACTAAGGACATCCATTTTGTTGATCCTAAATGTTTAGGCTTTAAATCACTCATGCCACAATGATAAGCTCCCATGAAAACTTAAGCCGCACATTGTTGGCATTTATTGGATTCAGTTTCTTGTGTTTGTGCAGCGCCGAGGGGCAGCATGACGGGACCGACGGGCTGCGTGGCGGGCCAAGGGGCAGCATCGCGCTGCGCCATGCTGATTTTGCCTAGTGGCATCACTGTAACACCAGGGTTCTCCCTAGGCCCTTTTGAAGGAGCGTGCCACCCAGCTGATTTTGGTTACCGCCCGGCTAAATACAAGAAAACTACACAACACTCATAAAGTTTTATTCGTTATTAATAAATGTCCGCCTGGCTATTTTATCTTTCTGCCCACCTGATAAAATTCTCTGGGGATAACACTAAACACCTTTTCTGAGATCAGCCAGAAGCAACCATGCAACATTTCACAAAGTTATCTCCTGTCGGTCTCTATCACTAGAATTCCTAAAGGTTCTCTAGCATGGCCTTGCTTTCAGTGCCAGTTTTTTCACTTCAATAAATTTATATCATATCCATAGTCAGTATTGTTGGAAAGTTTCTTACAGTGTGCATGCTTTTTTTTTTTTTTAAATTTCCACATGGAAAAAACCAGAAAACAACAATAATTGAAAGAGTTTTTTCTAATTTTTCTTACATACATTCAAAACTTAGAAATACATTATGGGTGTGTTTGTTTAATGTGATGAAGTTAACGTAACTGTGTTTTAGTCTCGTCGGAGTGACTACTTCCGTTTGCAATTGCCAATGACGCTGATGTAATTATGCTTCATCGCCCGACGAAGTGGACTAGCTAAAACCATCATCAGCTTCTTCGGGATTAGCATTAGAGAAGGCAATCGGGGTTTTAGCCAATGTCATTATTACAAACAAAAGAATTAGTTCAAAGAGAACAACATTCATACTAATAGGGTTTTTGATCATTTCTAAAACATAATTTTATGAAAATATTGTATTATCATTTCGTTATTTACTCTTGTGTATCTTAGCTAGATGTTGTTGTATGATGTTGGCTACCTGGTTATGTCTGTGTAAATAATCTGTCTGCGTGAGTATTTTGCAACTGGATATGACATGTTGGGTAGTTTCCTCTGCGACATTGCTTTTCCTGCAAGTCACATAAATCGAATCTTTGATGTTTTCTGTCAGTGTTAATAACCTAGTCTTGAATGTCAGTTATGGTTTCTTCAGTTTCCCCAAAGCGACTCCCTTCACTCAACCAAAAGTTCACCAAAACTTCTTTTTCGTCGACGTGCTTCTGGTTGAGGTCAGAAGGATGTCTACTGTGGAGTTGCTTTCCGAGCCATGATTGAAGTTTAGTGCATGTTGTAGGAATGTTATGGGTGCTCTGCACGCTGTTCAGATTCAAAGATGTGCATTTTTTATCAGCCCTGTGTAATGGTGTTGTGTATTGTTTAGAGTAAAAGAATTCTCTGAGTGACTTTGAGCCTGTTTCTGATGTAGATCTATTATTCAATAAGACCTCTTCCTTCCTCTGAACGAGGTAGGGTGATTTTTTTTTCAAAAGCTGTGTTTGGATGAAGCTTTCTGTGCGTTGTAAGCAGTTTACATTGTTTCCTTTCAAGTCCCTCAAGGTCACTGTGTGTCCACTGTATGACTCCAAAGGAGTAGGAGACTATTGGGGTGGCATAAATATTGATGGCCTTTATTAAATTTCTGGGATTTTAAGTGTGTTTCAAGTATTGCCTCTAGTCTATGAAGATATTGTTTAGTGAGTGTGTTCTTTGTGTTTGTGCTCCAGTAGCTTGGCTTATTTAAATCTAGATATTTGTAAAGTTCACCTTTTCAATAGCAGCATTGTGACCTAGTTCTTCCAATGTGAAGCCCCCTGCCCAATGTGAATTGTTTTGCATTTGTTCAATCCAAATTGCATGTGTATGTATTCTGAAAAAGTGTGTGTGATATCAAGTAACTGGTGTGATTATGTTTGTGTAGAGGCATAGATTTTCATGTCATCCATGTAGAGTAAGTGTGAAAGCATGTAGTGGCAGCTTTTATTGTTTAATCGTGTAGCCGTAAGTTGTACTGTTCAGTCTCTTTGAAAGTGTTTTTAATTCAAGTCAAAACCAGAGAGGACTCAGTGAGTCACCCTGGAAAAAGTTCAGATTTATCTGTATTTTGTTAGTCGTGACGGTTTCACTGTTGAGTGTGAGGTGTAGTGTAGTTCTCCAATAAGTGTGGGGTTTATTTTATATAATTAGTGTATAAAAACCTTGAGTGTGGGACATTAGCAAAGGCAGTTTTGTAATCGGTGTAGGCTGCATGGAGGTGTCGATGTTTGTGAGTTTGCCATAGGACCACACTGTTTGTGAGTTGCTCCTTAATAGCCATGTGATTTCTACGGCATCCCTTTTGTTGCTCAGTGAGTATGTTTTTTGTAAATATGTGTACAATTGTTATTTGCAGTACAGGAAGTTATTATGCAAAGTGTAGGCAGGCATGTGATAGGTCTATATTGTGTGGGATCTGTAGTGTTATGTGATTTTGGTACCATGTATGTTATTCCTTGTGTGAGGAAATATGGCAATGTCTGGGGTGTTTGCAAAGTGTTGGAAATCGGTTTTGCAAGGATCAGATGCAAACAGGTGAAGTGCTTATACCAGAAGTGCTGAATCCTGTCTATACCTGGAGTCTTCCAATTGTGAGTATTTTTGATGACTTGTGAGAGTTTCTTCTGTTAGTATAAGGCATGTTTGGTTGTATGGATGCTGATTGCTCATCTTCCCTGATCCAGGTAGCTTCCCTATTATGTTCAACTGACAAGGAGACTCTAAGTATTCGGATTCACCGATTTTGATAAAAAAAAAAAAAATTCTACATGTTGCTTTCACCAAATTAAATACGCATGCAAAGTCATTCGAAGCACTTCTCAAATTTTCCGAGAAAATTCATAAAGTTTTTATAATTGTAGCATAGATTTTTATTATGTTCAGGTGGTCTAGTGGTAAGAATTTTATTTTGCAGGTACACTTTATGAATGTTAGAATTCTATTTTGCAGGTATGGGTTTCAAATTCTGTCTCTGATAATTTTTTTTTTTCTTCGTAAAATTTTTAACATGTACAGGGATGTGTAATTCATTTAATAAATATATTTCTGATTTTCCAATTTGCATAACTTTTTTTATAAAATGCATATAAGAATTATTAATAATTAAACATAATCTAAAATTTCCAATTTGCTATGGTCATTTTCACATCAATTGAAAAGTTATAATTTTATTTATTTTTTTATTTTTTTTTATTTTTTAATTTCTAATTGACATATACCATAAAGGTAGGTAAAGACCGAGGTAATAGTTAATTTTTATTTTATTTTATGAATTGGGATCCAAACTTCGTTAATTTCGTTCATAATAAACTTCTGCTCCTAGAAATAGGAAATTGTAATTTGGTGGCTAATGTAAGAGTTTAAAATGTTAATGAAGGGTGATTGATAAACTATAGGTACCAATATGATGGATTATATTTAATAGTACGTACAGTCTATTCCAAAAGCGTTTTCACTTGCTTGGCAGGAGTTGAGCTAAGCGAAGTTGATCGGTCATCAAGTCTAGTAGTTTGAACCAACATTGTAGAAGCGTAAAATAGATTTGGCCGTCCAGAGTAGGAATAGGGATGACGTTTATGACTGGTGTGGGTGAATTACAGTACTTTTAATTGAAAAAAAATAATCTCTGCTTTTTATTTCAGCAAGATAGGCTTTGCAGATTAAATATTTAACACACTTATTAAAAACTGAGCAATAAATATTTAATAATATCTCAAGAATGTTCGATGAGGGTATATCCTACGCCAAATTTCAGATGTTTAAATTATTGATGAAAATAGGAACGAAAATTCCACAGCCTGAATTCAAACCGGAAACCTTCGAAGAGCTGAAATGATATTGATATTTTTACTTATTACTTACTAAATTCTCTAAGCTTTTGATACCAAAATTGTTCATTACTTCCATACAGGATTGGTATAAAAAGTATCGGGAACAATTTTTTCCTGACATAACTGTAGTTCGCAACGTACTCACACAGAGTGTGCTCGGTGGTGTGGGATCTGACCTTCAAAACGTGCCAAGCGTCGGTCGCCTGCGAGCGTTTGTTCAGACTAGGTTGAAGTTTTAGTAGACCCCTGTCGAGTTTCTCGGTGCAAGCTCAAAATGCAGCGAACGATTGAACAGCGGTGTGCCATCAAATTTTGTGTTGGACTGGGGAAATCTGGTACAGAGACGTTGGGCATGATTCGCCAAGTGTTCAAGGATGAAAGTATGTCACAAACTGCAGTTTTTAAGTGGCACAAGCTCTTCAGAGATGGCCGAGAGAGTGGAGGACGATCCCCGCGCTGGACGGTCGTCGACGTCAAAAACCGACGACAACGTGCAACGAGTGCATGAAGTGCCACCTGAGAAGAGAATGGTTAACTGGGTGAGGCCAGCCATCGCCAGAAATTGAAAATTGCATCACGACAATGCGCCCAGCCATACCTGCTCCAAGGTGACTCACTACCTGACGCAAAACGGCGTCGCGGCGATTCCCCAACCCCCTTACAGTCCCGACTTGGCCCCAGCAGACTTTTTCCTAATCCCAAAGTAAAATCTTCCCTCAAAGGACACCACCATGGAACCCTAAGTGCCGTCAAAGAAGCTTACACGCATACCCTTAACAACCTTCTGGAATCTGCCTACCAGGGAGCCTTCGAGTTGTGGAAAAGCCGCTAGCAAAAGTGTTGATGCTCAAGGGATGTACTTTGAAGTATTTTAAGGTTTTGTAGCAATATCTGAAATAAATGTACTTTTCCCGATACTTTTTATGCTTATATTTTATAAGATAATGAAAGCCACTGCAATATACCCTATAGTAAACAGCATATAGCATACTGCATAAATATATACTTTTTTATATATTAGATACAGTATTGTTAAATATGTAACATGTAAATTATTCTTTCCCGTCGTGGATGAGAATAAAACTATGTTTGCCGATACGTAATTTTTTTAAGCATAAACCTAGAAGATATTTCATTTTGAAATTGGTAGCTAATCCCTATGAAATACCATAATAGATTTATGCATTATGTATTATTATTTGTTAAATCTAAAGCAAAATTTAAAGTTAATTTTCTACTACTGATTATTTCATAAAAAACATCTAAAGATGTAATTCGTGTATTTGCCATTATATTGTTAAGCGTGCTTTGCCAACTTATCGCTTACTTCCTCGTCTAGTTTTCACATTATTATACTGCATTTCTACTAAAATAATAATAATATACATCAAGTTGTTAATAATAAAGAAAAACTTTCCTAATAAACGCTCAAAATCAGATTTTAATTAAAACAGTTTGACATCACTCATTATGCCTCCCTATCCCTGTTGCTAAGAAACAATAAATGGCATCATCCAGCGTGCTTTGAACTCAACTTAGTGCCTGAAATGATTAATCTCACTGGTGTAATGTGTTGCTACGAAGCCGAACATCATTCCCCTAACTGAAAAATCTTTTGGAATAGGGTATACATGGTGGAATAATTATTTACTCTTTGTGTGAGTTAAATGTCATCCCAAAAGTTGCAAAATTTATAAAAAAAAAATTAATTAAATGTGGATAAACTTTTTTTAAATGCTCGTTTATCACTGTGGATCATTAATTATAA
>JAHWFO010011445.1:873017-892981 GCA_023313115.1 Rhysida immarginata
AAAAAAAAAAAAAAAAAAAAAAAAAAAAATGGTGATAGCAAACTGGAAAATCTGAAATATACCGGGTGATCCAAAAGTGTATTACATTTTTTTACATTGTTAACGACATTTTCAGTGTTTGCGTGCGCCTCGTGATTCTTATGAAAGCATTGAATTGCTGGAAAGCAAACACTGAAAATGTCATTAACACACTTTTGGATCACCCGGTATTTAGTAAATGAATTGCGCATCTTCATACATGTTTAAAAAATGTATCAAGAGAAAAAGAAAATTTATCAAAGACTGGATTTGAACCCATACCTGCAAAACGGAATTCTGGCGTTTTACCACTAGACCACCTGAACACAATAAAAATCTATGCTACAATTCAGGTGTTTATAGAGTGTAGTCAATTATAACAAACTTTATGAATTTTTTCCTCAGAAAATTGAGAAGTGCATCGAATGGCTTTGCATGGGTGTTTAATTTGGTAAAAGCTACACATAGAGTATTTTTTTATATATAATTTGGTACAGGGTGGACCAAAAAAAAACTCCACTGAAAATTTCTAAGTCCAATGGAAACGGTCCACAAAAGGATGAGCGATTCTAGAAGGAAGAACGCTACCATTAATTAAGGCAGGTGTTAACGTTAAATGGAACGAGTCTATTTCTAGACGAAGGGTACCGAGAGTTCTGGCAAGAAGCGATTAAGTTTCAAATTAAATTATTTAGTGTACACTGAAAACCATGGCGATCTTCGACTTCTTTAAACTGCTATTGAACATGCTTTTGAACAAACATGCATTTACACCTGAAATGTACAAAAAGATATGCCATAGTGTTGAAGAGAGATGCCATCAATCTGTGTATGAAGGTTGATGCAGAAGGTGCGTTTGTGTTCTTCGTTCGTTTTGCTTTATGTTCAGTTTTTTCTTTTGACTACATGAAACTGGCAATACAGTACTTGGCTTACAACACGATGTCTTAGTTGTGGGTTTATTCATCTGTTCAACATAGTATAATAATGAAAAATCAATAAACATAAATAAAAAGGAACTAAAAAGAGAAGAACGGCGAGATCTTTCGTCCTGGCACTCAGGACATCTTCAGGTCATCTGGCTTGGTTTAAAGTTTGAGGGCCCTCCCCTTCTTCTTGGACATTTTGCGGTGTTGGGTGTCAGGCAAGATTTGTGGGAGGGCCCTCAAACTTTAAACCAAGCCAGATGACCTGAAGATGTCCTGAGTGCCAGGACGAAAGATCTCGTCGTTCTTCTCTTTTTAGTTCCTTTTTATTTATGTTTATTGATTTTTCATTATTTTATTATGTTAAGCAGATGAATAAACCCACAATTAAGACATTGAGTCAAAGACATCTGCATAATTATCTCATCATTACAACACGATGTTTCTGACATGAAATTATACGAACTTAATCATAAAGTGTTTATTTTTCACTTTCTATTAGTCAATAGATATTCAATAAAAGAGACAATGATCTAAAAAGTGTACAATTTGTATATTTTTTAAGATTATGTTCACCTCGTCTAGAAATCGACTCGTCTCATTTAACGTTAACGCCTGCCTTAATTGATGTTAGCGTTCTTCCTTCTAGAATCACTCATCCCTTTGTGGATGTTTCCATTGGACTTAATAGTTTTCAGTGGCGTATATATATATACACACACATACACTGAACGACCAATTTATTAGAGACATCCCGCTAATAGCATGTTGTGCCTCATTAAGCGGCGAGAACTGCCTGAATACATGCTGGCATGGAGGATTCAACAAGGTGTTGAAACCGTTACGGAGGAATAGTAGCCCAGGCTGACATCACAGCGTCCTGTAATTGGTGCAGGTTGGACGTTAGTGTGGGAAGGCGTCAGATGGTTCTCTCCACTTCATCCCATAAACGCTCGATTGGGCAACCGAGCTGGTCACTGAAGCAGGTGGAAGTCCGCGTCATGTTTCTCGAACCAGTCCAAGACCATTCGAGCACAGTGACAGGGAGCATTGTCCTGTTGAAACTGTCCGTCACCACAAGGGAACACAGTCATCATGAACGGGTGCACCTGATTGGCAACAATGTTCAGGTAGTGTGTTGCATTCAGGGATGTGTCTACGGATATCAGAGGACCCAATGTGTCCCAAGAGAAGACGCCTAAGACCAGCACTCCTACTCCACCCACCTGTACAATTGTCTGCTGACAGGATGGGTCCATGGCCTCGTGCTGTCTGCGCCAGATGCGTAGTCTGCTGTCCACATGATGAAGTAGGAACAGCGATTCGTCGGACCAGGCGACCTTCCTCCACTCATCAAGTGTCCAGTGATGAAGCCTGTGTGCCCCTAGCAGCCGCACTTTCCTATTTTGCAGTGACAGCAACAGTACCTGTACTGGCTGCTTGTTGTTAAACCCAGCTCGGTGCAAGGTGCGCCGCACCGTGTGCTCCGAAATGGGTTAGGATGCTCCCTCATTGAACTGCGCTGCAATTTGTTGGGCTGTTCCCGTCCTGTTGCTGTGGATGATTCGTACCAGTCACCATTGGCCTCATACATCCACGGCCCTGTTTCGTCCGGAGTTGTTTGTTGGAGGTTGTTTTTTGGCATAACTGTCATTCACGGAATACCCTTGACACTGTTGCACGGGGAAACCCGAGGAGGTTTGCGAAATGCTCAACTGCGCTCGTCGAGCTCCAACGATCATGCCTCATTCAAATTTACCCATATCCAGTCCACTTCTGCTGCTGACTGCAACTTGTGATCCAGTGTATCCCTTTTATACGCCGCTTCGGCCTGTTCTATTGTTTGGGTGTCACTGGGAGGCCGATCTATTTTCCATAAGAAGTGTCTTAATAAATTGGTCGTTCAAAATATATATATCAAAATCGGTGAGTCCGAGTACTCGGAGTCTCCTTGTGAGACAGAACCAAAGAGACAACCAGTAATGTTGGAATGCTCTTTGTGTTGGCAGACCATTGTTTTTTTGTGTGCGCATAGTCTTTGTTTAAATGCTTATAGAATGTCTTTTCATAGTTAGTGAATAATTTGTTTTGTTGTTTACTCTTGAGTGCATGTTTTATCTAGAATGTCTTCAGGAGTTGTGTTTTTGCATCTATCTTATGTTTTAGTGTGTCCATATATTCTGTAAAGTGTTGATTGTGTGTGTGTTTTAATTTTCTTAAATAACTGTCTGAGGCTTTTGTGTAAGTCTACCTATCTGTTTGTGAACTTCATCAACATCGGACTCAATCCGCTTTTGTCATTTAGATTTCTGTGGGTGTGTGTTTATGGATTGTTTTTTCCCCAGTGTGGATATAACTGTAAGAGCCCCAGTGTAAATAAAGAGGTGTATTTATTCTAAAGATAGATTTTCTTCAGTGTACTATGGCAGTGATGCTGCTAGGCAAAATCAGCGTGGCGGGGCGCCATGCTGCCCCTTGCCCCGCCACGCTGCCCCTCGGCCCACCCTCGCTCCCCCTCGGCGCTGCACAAACGCAAGAAACTGAATCCAATAAATGCCAACAGTGTGCGGCTTAAGTCCATCTTGGATTTTAACAATAAGCATTTTTTCGTTTGTTGGAAACAATGAAGGATAGATTGTTACCCGGACCCCGATGATCGTTATTTTTGAGTGCCCTGGCCTCGATACTATCTCTATGATGTCCGTACCTATTGAACGCGATAAAGTGAACTCTTCCATTTCACCTTACAATGAGAGAACTCTACTCCTCGTGCTTTTTTTTTATCCTCAGTGCTGACAAGTCGAGCCATTTATATTCATGTGCGGTGATTTCTTGTGGTCGCTTTACTGTCAAAACAAACCGCTTCGTCCGCGAGAAGAAGTATTCCTCAATAAGCTTTCACGTATAAATTAGCATTAATAAAATATTGAGGTATAATACAGATCAACTGTATAAGGTATAAAGTTTAAAAATCTTAATGCAATCATTATTCGCAATTTTATCCTGCAAAAATAGTGCATAAATTGTTGAAAAATATACTTTAAGAACTATTGAGGACTGTACCACCAGATGACGTCTTTTTGTGGCATCACAAAGTAAGGAAGAGATTAGCCTAGAAGAAATTAGAAAGTGCCCTAATCGCACACAGATTCCGAAGTTAGCATTATGCCTTAAAAATTTAAATGTACATCACTGAAATGCATGTACTTTTATTAACTTTAAAGTAAGAATTTAGCTGCATTCAGTGCCCCATTGCCTTTGAGCGCACCATGCTGCCCTTTGTTTCTGTAGCCATCACTGTATGGTGGTGATGGTTATTATTTATTATTATTATCATCGTCGTCGTCATCATCATCTAACCTCTAGGAATAGATTACAAGTTCATCTAGGATAGAAAAACTAGGATTTTTTTTCCTTCTCTTTTTTAAAATCTTGATTAAAAGGACTCGTGCTGGATTTGGTGCTGCGAAAACATGCAGTTGTTGATAATTAAAAATAAACAATTCAAAGGTGTTGATGGAATGCCCCTGCTAACAAGGGAATCCCTCGAACATGTATGTCACAGATTTCCACCAAATTGAAATATGTTACTCATCTGAAGCTACTATAGATGCTTGCAAAATAAGAGAGTGCGAAATTGTTTCTCTTTCAAAATAAACCGTGAAAACGAAAAAATTTCAGCATAGATAGCCATGCAAGGACTCCATTGTTAAAGCGGTTAGGCTATGTGGAGTTCCCTTGTAAGTACAATTGTGGCCACTGTTTCTTCTCAGTGGCTACAGCACAGCAGTGGGGAGTATGGCTAATAAAAGTAACAGCCATTAGTTTCCGAACCAGACACTGTACACTTTGGTGGCACTTGTTTGGTTAGACACAGTTACGAGCTTTGCTTCTCATTCTACTTCTTCCCTGGGTCTGCCCTATTGTTCAAGGGATTAGTCACATGCTATGAAGAACCCGATCTCATTTGTTTGGGACTCAGACAATGAGATAGAGTAAAATTTGTATTCTATCTCGTTGGACTCGGGGCTTAAAATTCGGCTTTGTATTTTATTAAAGCACTGCCAAAAGTTTAAATAATTTAAAATGTATGACAAGAGTCGGGTTCTTATAAACACATGTACACTTTCCTGTTTTTCTTTTTGTTTATTTTCAAATGTCAATTGAAGCCACAGTATTGAATGTAGAAGCTATTCAGTCTAAGAGATAAATCAGCTAAAATAGGATCGAACGCAGTCGATAAGACCTGCGATTTCATATGCATGTGTACACTTCTATGTCTGTTTTAGTTTTGTTTATTTTTACTTAAAAAAATGTCATTGAAACTAAAGTATTGAATGTAGAAGCTATTCAGTCTAAAAAAGATAAATCGGCTGAAATCTGATCGAATGCAGTTGAGAAGAGCCGCGATATCATATGCACATGTACAGTTTCCTTTTTGTTTATTTTCACTTAATAAAAATGTCAATTGAAGATACAGTATTAAATGTAGAAGCTATTTGTTAATTATTGTTGATTTGTATGTATATGTTGCTTTTGTTGTTGTTTGTTGAGTTATGTATGATAAGCTTGCAAAACATTTTTGTATGTCCATTTTAGGCTTCCGTACTTGTAATGCGTAAATTTTCGATATGTGCCTTTTGATGGCTCGAACGTGGCTCGATCTAATGCAGTCGCGAATCGTCGTTCCCAATGACCATGTTTGACCAGGTCTGTACTGTATTATAGATATATGCTAAACTGAATTGCCATCGCCAACAAGTTATTACAAATGAAATGAATTAGTGAACACCTTCGATTTATTTCTTAACCATTCTAACTTATTTCTCTGATCTATACATTGCTCTCAGTGCATCGTAGTCATTATTTCACCCATAATCCTAAAGATTTTCTTATAGCATCCAATATTTTCGCATAAGATGATCTGCCATAAAGGTCTAGCAAGGATTGCGGGAGCTCTTCAGTTCTCGCAAGCAGAAAGCACAGTTGGAGGAACTTGATTCTTGCATTACATCACGGTTCATTCTAGACTTTAAAAAAGGGCAGGGTGCTAAGGGCACGGCGTTTCAAAAAAGGGCACTTTGCTTTTCCCCCCCCCCCCCCCAAAAAAAAGGGGGCATTATGTTTTCAAAAAAGATTTTTTTTCTATAAAAATGCATAGTTCTTTTTGAAGTTCCATAACCCTTTACAAGATTTATAGATTTTTCTTTGCGGTCGCATTTTCGAGTATCGGGCGCGTGATCAGGTTCAAAGGGCACCGGGGTGGAAATTTTTCATCAAAAGGGCAGACGGGGTGGCGCACCCCGTAAACCTTGCCTAAAATGAACCCTGTTACATGCAAGTTGCAAACATGAAGCTGCCTCTTTTTTGCTTGCGATCGCAAATAATTTCCTGCATCGTGCCCTTGGTAAAGTGAGCTTGGCTAAATCAAAAGGAAACGGGCTCCCGTTCTATGGAAAAGATCACGATATCTATGTGAAATGTGGGAAGTGTTATGTATGACGTAATATGTATCTGATTGGTGCCAGCCAATAGGAGTGCAGACTCTGAATAAAGAGCCTCAGTTTCATGTTAAGCTAAACCTGGGCTGCACCTATGTTTTATTCTTATGAATAATAAATATAACTAGAAACATGGTGTAAGAAGTGGGATTCGAACCCATGCCCACTTACATGGACCAGAAAAAAATATACACAGACAATGATCCGGCAATTAATACAGAAGAATGGAAACGATTTTGCAATATCATTGCATCGGACCACTTTACATCAAGTCCAATATATCCAAAATCTAAGGGCAAATAGAAAGAATGATACAAACTGTTAAACATTCTTGGAGAAAATCAGCAAATCAGAATCTCCATTTGAGTGAAGTACTATTCTCGCACAACACAATGCCAGCTAAAGATATTCCAGCACCTGCTGATATGATGTTTAAATGAAATTTAAAAGGACATATTTCTCAGTTAAATGATGAACCAAAGCAAAATTTCTCAAATCGAAATAGAAGATTATTAGAGAATAGACAATAGTTACAACAACGATATGCTAACAGACATGTTAAGCCCCAACAAGAATTACAAACAGGTCAAAACATATGGATGAAGAGGTCTTTGAAAGACAGATGGGAAAAAGGAAGAGTGATACAACAAAGTAAATATCCAAGAAGTTATAGAGTTGTAACAGACAATGGACAAACATGTGAAAGAAATTGACCATATCTGCACACGAGATGACAACATTGAGAACAAACAGATACGTCAGCAGATGGCTTATATAATGAAGAAGAGAAAGTTCAAGAGAATAACAACCGAGTGAAGAAGAAATAAAACAAAAGAGAAGACAGATCAAGCACAGACAAATCGAGAGACTGAATCGAACAAGATGACAACCAAGAGGAAGAATTCGAACAAGGTAAAAATCAGGAAAAAGAAATCAAAGATGATGAGAGAGAGAGAAAAGACGATGTAGAAGAAGAAAGAAGCTTCAACAATTAATAGAAACCATTTAATTGGAACAAATTTTCTATGTAATCAATCTTTTAATTATAATCCAATTGGTGGGGGGGGGGGGGGGGGTTGGCATTGTATGTATAACGTATTATGTATCCGTAGAATCTGAATAAAGGGCCTCAAATTCATGTTAAGGTATACCATGGGTGCACCAATGTTTTATTCTTATAGAGAATAACTACAACTAAAAAACATATAATGGGAAGGGAATGGTGTTTTTCATTCTTGAGGAAAATGGAAAATAGATGAAAAATATTGTGAATATTCATTTACTTGGAAAAAAAAATTTTAAAAATTAAAATAGTAAAGAAATATTTAACTATTAATGGTTTTAATGAGAATTTGGTTTATGAGCTAAATCTGGTCCCTTTGAAAGATCATGAGGCAAATTATTTTTCATTCAAATCTCAGTGAGCAAATGCCTTCTGTTTTTTTGGGGTTTTTTTTCATTATGAATAAAAAATGTATTTATGCAAGGATAAAGATTAATTGCAAATATTTATTTAAGTATTACTGACAAGTATGGTTTGTAGTTTGTGATTTATTACTTCTAATATTAATGATCCTGACAATGTCAGTGGATCTCAAGTGCAGTCAATATGAATAGATTGATTATACACCGAACGACCAATTTATTAGAGACACCTCTTACGGAAAATGGATCGGCCTCCCAGTGACACCCAAACAATGGAACAGGCCGAAGCGGTGTATAAAAGGGATGCATTGGATCACAAGTTGCAGTCAGCAGCAGAAGTGGACTGAATATGGGTAAATCCAAAGATTTGACGAGGCATGATCGTTGGAGCTCGACAGGCGTAGTTGAGCATTTTGTAAACTGCGAACCTCCTTGGGTTTTCCCGTGCAACAGTGTCAAGGCTGAATGGCAGTTATGGCAAAAAAACAACCTCCAACAAACACAACTCCGGACGAAATAGGGCCGTGGATGAACGAGGACAATGGCAACTGGCACGAATCATCTACAGCAACAGGACAGGAACAGCCCAACAAATTGCAGCGCGGTTCAATGAGGGAGCATCCCAACTCATTTTGGAGCACACGGTGCGGTGCACCTTGCACCGAGCTGGGTTTAACAACAGGCGGTCAGTACGGTACCGTCGCTGTCACTGCAAAATAGGAAAGCGTGCCTGCTGTGGGCACACAGGCATCGCCACTGGACATCAAGTGTACATCTAAAATAAGATTACGTGACTAAAAAAGTATTTAGGCTAACTGTGGGCTACATGGAAGAGGATTGCCTAGTCCGACAAATCGCGGTTCCTACTTCATCATGCGGACGGCAGACTGTGCGTCTGGTGCAGACAGCATGAGGCCATCCTGTCAGCAGACAACCGTATAGGCAGATGGAGGAGGAGTACTGGTCTTGGGTGTCTCCTCTTGGGACACACTGGGTCCTCTGATATCCGTATACACATCTCTGAATGCGACACACTACCTGAACATTGTTGCCGATCAGGTGCACCCGTTCATGATGACTGTGTTCTCTGGTGGTGATGGACAGTTTCAGCAGGACAATGCTCCATGTCACCGTGCTCGAATGTTCTTGGACTGGTTCGAGGAACATGATGCAGATTTCCACCTGCTTCAGTGGCCAGCTCGGTCACCCGATCTCAACCCGATCGAGCATTTATTCATCCGACACCTTCCCACGCTACCGTCCAACTTGCACCAATTACGGGATGCTCTGATGTTAGCCTGGGCTGCTATTCCTCCGCAATGGTTTCAACACCTTGTTGAATCCATGCCAGTACGTATTCAGGCAGTTCTCGCCGCTAAAGGAGGCGCAACACGCTATTAACGGGGTGTCTCTAATAAATTGGTCGTTTAGTGTAATACTAAACCACCTGACCTTATACAGAATGCATTTAAAATTCTGTCTATCTATATAAAGTTGGAATGGCTGCAGAAGACCTTGACGATGAGAAACCTTCAACAAAGAATAATGAAATGGACATTAATTTATTATTTCATTAATTCTTGGAAGAATATCTTTTTGATTTTAATACTTTGAAAGGTTTTGATGATAACTGAATAAATAAATGAAAAAAAAAAAATCTTTGTTCAAATTTTTTGTTTTGTTTTATTCAATACACTATCTTTAGAGAGAGTGCATCATGAATATTCGCAGTAACACTGATCAAATTACAGGGTATACGTAAGTAGACAAGCTCTGCCAAAGCTCAGTTTCAAGTTGATCACTCTTAGTGAGATCAAAGAGGAAAGCAGTCAGTTAAGCTAACTAGAAGGGTTATTCAACAATTTTTGCCTCCTGGTCCATAACTTTATTTGTTAACCGATTTTCAAAATTATTTTTGTATCCGATATTTACATTTGTCGTCTACGTAATGCACTATTCACTTTTTGACATAGTCCCCATCCCTTTCTACGCATTGACTACTCGGGGTTGTTTTCGACACCAGGATTGAATGGCAGCTTTGAACCCTCTTCTGCAGCACGATAACGATCGCCACACACAAGATGTGTTGCAGTGCCTACAGTTCAAAGATGAAAGACTTTGCACCTTGCGATTCTCACCACTTCCCAAAGAAGAAAGAGCACCTTAAGGAACATAAGTTGCATTCTGATGACGAGGTGAAGGATGCTATTCAATCCTCGTGTCAACAACAACCCCGGAATTCCTCCCCGACGGATTCACATGTTGGTGCAATGTGTAGAAAGGGATGTTGAAAAGTGAATAGTGCATTACATAGAGGACAAATGTAAGTATCGGATACAAAAAGAATTTTGAAAATCTGTTAACAAATAAAAAAAAAAAAAAAAAAAAGTTACGGACCAGGAGGCAAAAATTCTTGAACAACCCTCGTATTTTAACTTTCTCAAATTACATAAATTTTTTTTAAGTCTGAGTAGTAAAAATGACTGCAACATGCCATGAAGAAGTTTTTCAGCAAAGTGGTATGTTTTATTATAATTTTATGTTACAACTGGTTGGTCTCAACAAAAACTTAGAGTGATGGACAATCATAAGTAGAATTTGTAGACAGTGGGTAGAAAAGAAATGTGAATCATTGTAGATTGGGTATCCAGATGAATGATAGAACATATAGAATGGCATAGCTGAAGTCAAGCAGTAGAGGCTGCTTTGGGGAGTGATCATAATAATATAACTAGACCATGTCTATTGTTATTTTAAAATATACAAGAAGGAACAATTGTATGGAATTCCTTGTAATGGAAGGATAAACTTCTAACCACAAATACATCCAAGATATGAAATGCTAGATTAGTACGGTAGAACTCTGATATTATGAATCAGCTAGGGGACAAAAAATTTTTCGTTATGGAGTTTCGTAATAACCAGGAAGAGAAAAATAAATGGAAACATGTATGCCTTTTTTGCTGATAAATTACATTATTTGATTGTACACAATTTGCAGTAGCCTATTACAGTATATAGTAGTAAATTTTAATCAGTTGATAATGAAAGTATTCTAAAATTGACGTCTGTTTCTTTGTCATTTAGCACATTTCCTGAAAAATAAAGAAAATCTTATCTCGCCTGATTGAACTATGTCAACATGACTTTTTCCAAATCTTCATGCGTGGCTGTTCGTAACCTCTTTCTTTTTAAAACTTCGATACTTTCAGCCTGTTTCCGCATTTTTATCAGTGTCAATAAAGTTGAAGGTGGAATTTTAAATTGTTTGCCTATGTCACCCTTCTTCGCATTCGTTTTTTCAACAGCATCAAGAATTTTTAATTTCTTCTTTTTAACTGTACCTGGAGCTGACATTTTCTTAATGTTGCTGTTCTGATGTTGGAATCATACCTAGACTAACCTGTTAGGCATAGGAGCACTAACTGCCGTTTTGACCGCTTGAAAATGACGTCACCGGGATTTATGACCGACCAATCACTAACTCTTTTCACCGGTTAGAGTTTTAGACCTCACCCACAAACAAGAAATGGACATCACGTGAAGTTGTTTTTGCATTTTATCAATAGAGGTGATTAAAATTGTTTCAAGTATGGAAAAAAAAATTCGTTTATCAGGTGATTTTCATATGAATTATTTTCCAGATATCCAAGTTGGCAAATAAAAACTGTTCATAATATTAAGGGAATTTAGCGAGAAAAATAGTCATTTGGGGTCGCGACAAAAAAAATTTTGTGTTAAGCAAGTTTTCGTTTTAACAGAGTTCGTAATATCCAAGTTCTACTGTATTTCATTCTTGTAGTTCTATCTTGAATGTATTTATGGTTAGGTTTTTATTTCCTTCCTTTATAGCTCATTGTTTTGAACCTATTAGCAATGTTTTATAGGATAGGTTTTTGGTATTTTATCACAACTGATGCTGTGGTGAATTGACTTATCTTTAATTTAAATAATTTAGATTTAAAAATTTAAGCCTAAGTAAATTATGACATACAATGTATGAGAGGGGGGCCCAAAAAAAACGAGAAATGTTATCTAGTGGAAGGTCAGTGTTCTGGATCAGTTGGCCAGGCATTGTCCTTGGTGGAACATCTGAGCAGTCAGTGTGGCTGTTTTCATAATCGCTGTTGGATGTGTTTGGAGATTTTTCAATGGCAGACATGAAAGAGTGTTTTAACATCAAGTTTGTTTCTTAGTTTTCTAATTACCTCATTGATTCTTTGTAATCTATTTTGTGATTGGCTCTTCAAATGGCATATAATAATTGTATAACTTGTTGAAGATGGTTACAAGGTAACCAAAATGTACATAGAGTAAATAAAAAAATGGTCATGGACAAAAGGTCTGTTTTTTTATCAATTGAAGACTATCCACAGGGTTCAATGAAATATTTTCATCATGAATCTGTAGAATTTTATCACTTCTACCTTAAAGTGCTGAAATGATTGCATGAGGCAGTGCGAAAGGAAAAAAAAACCTACCTGCATTATGGCATTCAGGAGATTGGCTCCTCCACCACAATAATGCCCCTACACACGAGTAGTGATCAGCATGATTTGACTACCTGTGATTTTTTCACTGATAGTGATGTTTTACAGGTAAGCACTGCTACTGTCAAATCTTCATAACTGTTACCTTGATTATCTTGTTTTTCAGTTATTATTGACATCAAATAAATTACACGGGTCAAATAAGTAATCAAATCTGTAAGACATCAAATAATAAAGAAATATCTGCTAAAATAAAAGGGTCATAATTTTTCCAAGAACTGCCGTATATATTTTCAATATTTGAATGCATGAACTTATTGGAGTAAAAATTTCTTAGCTGGTGGACAGTAGGAATTCACAAGTAAATTTACTTACTTTTCAAACCCGCTTATTTGTTAGGGTTGCGGTGGCAATAGCCTTATGGAGGATCTCCAGCGCTTGTGATCGTCTGCCTCAATGGTAATTCCCAAGTGACTCGAACCCAGATTCTCCATGCAGTCTAGCCACTTAGTTCTAGGTCGACCTCTTTACTGGCTTGAAAAATAGCAAGTGCCTAGGATGATCAGTTTGGGGCATCCGTATCACGTGGCCATACCAATGCAACGAAGATCTTTCAATGCGGAGAAGTGGTGGTACAACACCTAAAGACTCCCTTATTGTGCTGCTGTGCACTCTATCTAGTAGAGTAACGCCTGCCACACTTTTCAGAATCTCATTTCAGCTACTTGTACACGCAATTGCACTCTTACGGTCATTACCCAAAATCTCTACTCTATCACCATAGGTGAGAATGGGACAAAGATAGATATGAAAACAGTGCTTGGCTTTGTTTTCCAGCTCTCATTTCGTTACCACGGATCGCCTCAGTTGACATCTAACATAACTTGGTGCATCGATCAGAGCATTCAATTCTGTCCTGCCACTATCACTCATGAATGCAGTCCTGAGATACTTGAACTTCTCCACCTGTCTCAATGGGGCTCACCTAACATGCAGAGCACTTTGAAAGGACCAGAACCTTAGTCTTAGCCACACCAATCTTCATCCCAGCCTCTTCACATTTGGCAGCAAACCGGTCTAGTGCATGCTGAAGTTTGGTGCCAGAAGACCCAAGGAGGACAAGATCATCCGCAAAAGAGCAACCTCTCCACCAAGCAGTTGCCCACACAAACAAACTCATTGCCTCGGCTGCCTCTGTCTATCAAGCCCTTAAAGATAATGAACAAGAGGGGCGACAGTATGCCCCCTTGGCAAAGTCCAACACTCACAATGAATGGTCTTGACTTAATGCCATTTACCTGGAATTCACAAGTAAACAAGTAATTTATTTTTTAAGGAGAGTGAAGTAGTCATGATAATAAAAATTTTAAAGATTAAGTAATACATTATTATAATAAATTCCTGATTATACCCATCACAGAATGCCTGCTTTGCCACCATATTCGCTAACTATTGTTTAAATCACTGTTGTGTCTAACAAGGGGGCTTGACGTACTCGAACACACTGATTTTGATAAACTATATTCTACGAGTAGCTTTCACCAAATTAAACACCCATGCAAAGCCATTCGATGCATTTCTCAAAATTTTCTGAGAAAAAATTCATACAGCTTGTTATAATTGCATATACTTTATAAATGCTCCAATTGTAGCATAGATTTCCATTGTGTTTAGGTAGTTCAGTGGTAAAATGTTGGAATGTTATTTTGCAGATAAGGGTTCAAATCCTGTCTTTGGTAAAAAATTATTTTTTTTTTTTTTTTTTTTTTATAAAATGCATATACGAATTATTATAATTAATGGTCTGCAGTGATAAATGAGCATTTAAAAAAAGTTTATTTATCCACATTTAATTATATTTATAAATTTTGTAACTTTTGGGATGACATTTAACTCACACAAACATTAAATAATTATTGCACCATGTACCTACTACATGTATTAAATATAATGCATCATATTGGTATCTGCATTTCATCAATCTCCTTTCATTAACATTTTTAATCGGCACATTAGCCACCAAGTTACAATTTCCTATTTCTAGGAGCAGAAGTTTGTTATGAACGAAATTAACTATTACTGTGTCTTTACTTAAACATCAATTAGAACTTTTGTGGCTTTTTAAAAAATAAAAGAAATAAATATAACTTGTAACAACCTTTCAGTTTGTGTAAAAATAACCTTAGCAAATCAGAAATGTTAGATTATGTTTAATTAAAATAATTCTTATATGCATTTTATAAAAAAAAATGATGGTAGCAAATTGGAAAATCAGATACCTATATATTTAATAAATGAATTACACATTCCCATACATGTTAAAAATTTTACAAAGAGGAAAAAAAAATTATCGAAGACTGGATTTGAGCCTGTGCCTGCAAAATACAGTTTATAGCGAATTCCATTTTAACGAAGTTTTTCTGCGGTCCCGACAAAAATCCCATTCATTTAATGTTATTACGATCTCTCTATAAAGAAATCTTTATAACAAAGTTTTCGCTATAACTAAGCAAATGTCTGGCCTGCACAATGTTATAATTTCATTATAACGAAATTTTATTTGGAAGTTGCACATTAGATAAGTGACAAATTGAATCTCTAAAAATCAGCAAATTAAAAATAGCCGCTCTTGTTAGTAAGGAATTTTTTAGTATAGGCCTATAAACAAAACGATTTGAAGATCATGTTTCTATTCGAGCAAATATTTTTAAGAAATACAGTATTGTTTTGAAACATCTTATTCATCACTATTTTCAATACTGTGTACATGTATTGTATTGTTATCAATACTTTGTGGGAATAAATCAATAAACAGTAGTAAAACGATAGCATTCTGGTAGTCCCGCAAGGTTTTGTTAAACTCGTAATTCTTCAAAAAAAAAAAAGAAATAATAATAATAATAATACTATAGTAAAATTCAAATATTTTAATACGTGCAATAACTTACTATAAATTTGAACCAAATCTATGATGTTTAATATTAAACAGAAGGAAAAACTTAAAGAATTGCATTAAAATTGAGCGATTTTAGTCACGTGAAATGGAACTATTTTATTTGCATAATGTTACGAAGGACGCAAACAAGACACTCAATGTAACACTTGTATTGTAATTATGTTAAACTAGTTTAAATATATGAAAACAAGAACCATTAAAAAATAAAATCTTTGTCATGTTCAATTTATTTACTGAAATTATACACACAGACTACTATTTACAGTGGCTAGGACTTAACAGCAAAAAGTACAACCTCCGTTTTTAATCATGATTTCCGGTAAGGATGAAGCATTACTGTTACACTGCAAATCAGTTCACAATCCTAACTGTACATTTAAAACTCTAATATCGATTGATATTTGCTGTAATTAAGGATAAAACATTAAAAATGTATATTCTCTGTTTAAAATAAGCTTTTTTTCATTTTTTCTCAAATTAATTTGCAATCTCAATTTAACGAAGTTTTCGTTATAACGAAGTAAACTGGTTCCTTAAACTTCGTTATAATGGGATTCGACTGTAAGATTCTAGCGTTTTTACCACTTGACCACCTGAACTGGATAAAATCTTGTGCTACAATTCAGATATTTATAAAGTGTAGGCAATTATAATAAACTTTATGAATTTTTTTCTCGGAAAATTCTGAGATGTACGTCGAATGGCTTTGCATGGGTATTTAATTTGGTGAAACTTACTCGTAGAATATTTTCTATCAAATCAGTGAGTCCGAGTATGTGGAGTCTCCTTGTAAGTTGTAGGAAGAAAGGAAGAAACAAGTTGTGATTTCACGTTACAGGTAAAAATCACTGATATGAGAAAGTAGCAGTCACAGTTACACACGTGACTGTGGAATCACGAGTTAGCTCATCGGTACACACAAGGCTTTGAGTGTCAGGCAGTTTTAAACCAAAATCCGAATGACCACTGTTCCTCACCCACCTCACTGGACCTTGCCTCCAGCAAAAATTCTAAATCGGAGGCATTTTCAGGACATAGGAGAGGTGAAACAAAAATCACTGGAGGCACAAACAGCATTACTTTGGGCGAGTTAAAAAAAAAAAACAAAAAAAAAACTTATTGGAAAAGTATTGGGAAAAGTGCATTATGTCTGATGGACACTAATTTGAAGGTGATTAAATTTTGAAAATGTTCTGTCAAATACACGATTTTTAATAAAACATTCTCGTTATTTCAGAGTCCTCTGCCTATTGTATGAATATTTTACTTTGAAGATTATAAATAATGTTACTTTGGATATGTTATATAGGGTTGTTCATAATTCCGTGAAACATTTCAAACAGACAAAATAATCTCCACAATGGATCATGCTAATTGTTATGCCTATAGAGGAACTCTCAAAGTTTTATTTCCAGGGAAGTAAGTATAGTTGCCAAGATTTGCTGCTTGGATGCATTTGTAACAAAGTTGGGATAGGCATATAAGACAAGGAGATCATGTGTTGATGAGATGACCACCCTTGTCTCCATGCAACTTCTTCTTGTGGGGATTTGTGAAGGGCAGTGTGTGCATCTCCAGTTCCTGCTAATATCCAGGATCTTAGTCACACTATCAAAGTTGCTGTGGCTCTACTCAGCCATGATATGCTGACATATGTGGATTATCACATAGATGCATCAAAAGTGAATACATACATTGAGCTTCTCTGCAATAAAATTTGGTAATGATTGCATAATTTTTTGTAGTAATTTTTTAAAATGTTTCATGGAATTAAGTATATGTAAAATGTTACTTTGGAAATATCTTTTTTTAAATTGAAAAATTTTCTTTTTATTTGTATCATTTATTGTTTTCATTATGGTTATATTAATGTCATTTGCAGACATTGTCTTCATTTTGTAGAATTTATTACTGATATAAAAATGATTGAAATTGTTTAATTAAAAAAATAAATAAATTGAATACAACTTTTAATATCATCAACAATCCATCTTGATATTTAAAGGATCATTTTTATTAAGCAAAATATAAAATTAATACTCTTATTGTTTTTCTTATAACCATTACTATTTTCATTAAAGTTTATATGGGTAGTAGTATTTCCCCCACCCCCACCCCTTTTTTTGTCTTCAACTTTTTAATATAACTTCATGTGGACCCTCGTAGTGCAATGGAATGGAAGAGTCTAAGGAAGAACATGCTAAACAGGACCAGACATTGTGGACATTGGGACTGATTAAACGTACTTCTTGCATTCTAACCTCTAATGAGCTAGGCCCACCACCTACCAAACATTTTAAAATTGAAGGTATAAAATAAAGGAATAACATTTTGAAATTTACTTTTAAATTTTGTTTTCCTTCATACATCTGCTCTTTCTTTTTTTTTAAACCATATTTTCACGTATATATCCTGCAAGCAAGGACAAGGAGGACCCTGTTTGCATAATCTTTTTTAAAAAAAATGCTTTTTAAAATGATTTTTTGCATTATCTGCATATATATATTTTCTGGTGGGCTTTTTAATTATCAGCTAAATCGTGCTAGTTTATATGGTAGCCATTTACAAGTTTAATATAAATTTGGGTTAAATTCTGTCAGATTTAGACCATAACTAAGGCAAGAAATATAAAAATACAAATAGTTGACTACTAAAGATAGTCTAAAATGCCCCAAGTGTGGCAAGATTTATATAGGACTTACAAAAAGACTGCTTATTGACAGTTATAATGAACATAAAGACCTTTAATGTGCCAGGACTGTAATAAACATTCACCAATCACATATTAAAAATCAAACACGAATTTAGAAAAATGAACGAAATAATGAAAATACCATTGACAATAAAAAATCTTTGTGGAGAAGCGGACCTAGTTTGTCTTTTAATGAAAATACACTTGCAATAAAAACCACCTAGATGATTCTAGAAAACTGAATCTTCTGGAAAACTCTGCTGCTCTTAAGAAAAAGAAAAGCAGCAGAAATTTACTGAATTATGAGATCAATTTTGACTTTAATTCTTGATGTAATTAAAACAAAGTGATAATTTCTCAGGTGAACGGTTAGCCCTGCCGCATTCACGAGGGGGAGGGGACTATCTCTGATTGGCTAATAAATCATTGTAAGACTCAGGATTTACCCGATTAGTCATGTCTTTCCCTTTGAAAATAGCTTCATGCTCACTCGTTGATGGTGACCTGAAGAATTGTCAAAGATATTAGAATGAAATTGCCTATATGCTTGATTGCTTTATTTATGCCCTGAAAAAGTTTCACACAACTGTGTTTTGAATTCCATTTATTTATTTATTTTATTATTTTTAGCACTATTAGGGTGGAATCTGATAAAGTTTTTATATTTGTTTCTTAATCTGTTATCTTTTCCATTTTTTTTTAATATACCATTAAATTAGTCTAGAAATGTGAGGGGTGGGGACCACCCCAAATATATTACTACCCAATAATTTTTAAAACAAATAATACCAGGCCTGTGCAGTTTTTATAACTTTTTGAACACTATGGCACATATACTTCACGAGCACAAACATCGAGTAAAAGAGTCAAGTAAATTGGAGATAACTTTAGATGGACTTATGAACTGCCAAATAATTTTATGACTTGTCTCTTAAAATGGACTCCCAGTATTGGTTAGAATCACAAAATTTGGCTATAGGAAGACTTGTAGATGACATATGTCATCAATATTGGACATTTTTCTAATGTCTGTTATGAATGACCTAAAAATGATTATATTATGTAATCCAGAATCAGAATTGAGACATTATTTCTCGAATCTTTCTGAAAATATTTATATTACAATATATTTTTATGTTCTGTAATTTTTTTCTTTCCTGCTATTACCTGTTGAATAGGTGTAGAAACTATAAAAGAAAAGGTGGTCAGTAATGCTACACCTCCACTGCCAAAATTCACTTAAAGATTCAGGTTTTCTTAAAAACCCAAACATTTTCTGGTGTCCACTGTAGAGGGAAAAAAACTAGTTTTTGTGACTTCATTTTTCTTGTCATCCATTTTGTTACGTCATAGCGCCTTCAATCAAGGCTGACAGAAGAACGTTCTCCCATAGGCCTCGGCCTTTGATTTGTTCAATGAACAATTATAGGATAAATGAAAAACACAATTGTCATAGGCCCTAATATTCAGGAGGGCCTGGCAATGAATTTACCTGATTTTTTTCTACATTTATTTCTAAACACACAAAAAAATAGAGTCCGATCGGAGGTTAATTCATCGCTGAATGCCTTACAACTGCTTATTGTAACTTTTGGTTGATAAAACGAATTTGTTGTTATAAAGGACACTAGATTGTCTGGAACCACAGTCATGGAAACGGTCGAGATTAGAATCAAATTTTTCATTCATGGTTTGAGAGACTGAGTGATGCGAGGGAATGTGCTGCTATTTTAAACAAGGTGAAAATCAGGGGCATAACCAAGATTTTACATGGGGGGGATTCGGTGAGGGTAAAATATAGAAATAAGACCATTGTTGAAGCTGAGGCAGATGGTATTGCCTCAGCAGAATGGCAAGATCTATAAAGATCTTCAGGTGGCATAATGCTACACCTAACCTAAAAACATGAACACCTCAAAAGAGGCAAACCTGTGGCTGAGCTAGCGAGTAGAAACA
>JAHWFO010011445.1:907981-984908 GCA_023313115.1 Rhysida immarginata
CCTTATATTTCCCCAGGCATTCATGAAGTAACAATCGAGTTTACATATATCTGGTTAATTCTGTTAACTTAGAAATAGTACTGCAACAGTGAAGAGAATTTTTTTAAAAGAGAAATTACATGTTATTTTTTAGTGCCTCAGCAGAATTTTCAGATTTCTAACAGCTTTTTTTTTTTTTCTGAACCACGTTAATTATTTTGTTTAATAATAAGCCATATTTGAAGCAACGTTATCTTGATGAATGTAGTTTTAATTATATTTTTAATAAAAGCAAATACTGGATTGAGAGATGGT
The DNA here is from genome assembly GCA_023313115.1 of Rhysida immarginata. Lineage (NCBI taxonomy): Eukaryota > Metazoa > Arthropoda > Chilopoda > Scolopendromorpha > Scolopendridae > Rhysida > Rhysida immarginata. The sequence goes on from JAHWFO010011445.1 coordinate 908,276, forward strand.
TAATTGATAGCATGTGATTTTACAACATTGAAGATGCAAAGCTCTGACAAGATGGATTTTTGTTACCTTTTGGAGGTAAGCAATGAGTTTTAAGGGCAATGCCTTAATAGAGCAATATTAAACTTTTACGTGTAACCCTTTGAAGTGCTGTTGAAATGTTCATTCTTATTATTCTCAGTAACATCAAACTTGTTTTCTGTCTTCATGTGGCAATTCAATATAATTTCAAATAAATGGAATCGGGATGCTAGGCCGAATGTTTATGGAATCTTATTTGTATTTATTTACTTTGTATATTAAGCCATTTTAAGTACTTTGCAGATTAATTGTTTTTATTTTATCATGTTTTCAGAATCCAAAGTGAATAAATTGCACTGCAAGAAATGTTCATTGACCTTTGAGAAATGGGAACCATACAATGAACACACGAAATGGCATGCTCTTCAAGTTGACAGACTTCGAGTACCACTGAAACCTCTAACAAAGAAACAGCTTAAAAAATGGACTAGAAATTGCAAATTAAAAACAAAGAAGGTTTATCTTGCTGTTAAATCTAGTGAACAAGGAAAATTAATTTTTAGCACTGTTCATGAAAATTATCATAAAAGCCATAACAGTGATGATAACATAAATGCTAATGTTGAAAATGTTGCGCATGTAGAACAGAAAACTTACCCTAAAAATCAAAGCGAGAAAAGATTGCAAAATATTTTTCAGAAGTTTGAAAACAAATCTACTGTTAAGACAACAGCAAATACTACTTTGAATTCTGAGAAACTAGTTGACAGTCTTGAGCAACTTGAAACTGAAAAACCAGCACAACTGACTTTAGATAGTGTGTCAGCTGATGTGGATTCGAAATCACAAAATGATAAAAGTGGATCCTTGCATGTTGGTTTATTAGGTCTTAAAACACAGGATATCGAGGAATTTTGTGACGATTTGGTCACAGCGTTTTATGATAGTGGTGTGAATTCGACTGATGAGTCTTCTGAAATATTTTCAGAAGATAGCAGCAAAAAGAAAAATGGCCAGATGCCTGTCAAGAACAAAGCTTTACCAAGTAAAGATTTGAAGGCTGATAAAGAACATTCTGAATATTTAGCTAAGGAAAGCAAAAACTCAAGTAATTATGCCTATGATAACCCAGAAAAGCAGAAGCTTAATGGTTCAGTAATTAGTAATATCGTGAATACAATTTTAGTAAAATCAGTCACTGTTCCTCCTGCATTAAGTGCTGCAAGTGTATCATCTTCAAAGGAAAAAACTTTGATTCCTTCAAATAATAAACTAGAATTGCATAATGGTAAATCACAAGACCTTGCTGTGAAAAATCAACCCAATTCCCTTAAAAATTCCATTTGTTCTAATTATGGAAAGCTACTAGAAGGGCATTTGACAGTTGCTCCTAGAAATAAAATCACTGACGATAATATTGCTTTGAATAACGAAAGAAAATCGCTATCTGTTGTTCAAGAAAAGCTTGTTAATGCCTCTAAGACAAAGGGCACGAATACCTTAATTGAAATTGCTGTTACACCCGTTAGAAGTGATTGTCACATTAAAAGAAGTGTGATTGATACATCCTCAATTACAAAAGTTACTTCTAATGAGAATAGAGACCCATCAAAGTTAGAAATTGCCACTTCAAAACTTGTTTCTTCTGAAGAATCGAATATAATAAACAGAAGTTCTTTCATTGAAGGCTTAAAGAATTCGCCTATTGTAAACACTAGTGAAAGGAAAAATAAAGCTGCATTTGAAGTATTCCCAAGAACTGATAAGAATGGTAATGCACATCAGTTGCCAGTTGCAGCTAGCACTGATAACTCAGCATCCACACGAGCATCTGATGATGCTCGTATGGAACGTTTGAAAGCAGCTCTGCAACAGGCAGTTCTTCCTTCCCAACTTAAATGCGATGTGTGCTACCATACTTTTAAAACAAAACAAGCTTTAGGAAGGCATATACAAATTCATGCAGAGAAAGTAGGTTATCCGTGCTTACTTTGTGGGCGATACTTTCGATTAAAATCCACCCTTTCAAGTCATATGGACTATCATAGACGTTTATTATACTGTGATAAATGTAAAAAAGTTTTCCCTTCTGCTGAAAAGTTTGATTCTCATATCAGTCTTTACCATATGAATGCAAATAATAATAATAACAACAACAACAACAATAATAATAATAATAATAATAATAATAATCTAAATTCTCAAGCAATTAACCAGAATAATTCTTCAACAATGAGTAAACCTAATTCTGCTGAAGAAAATCAAACTGTTAATGTTATTCATAAAAATACCTCAAACATAGGAACTCATGCATCTGGCTCTTCCAGCTCTTCACCTGTTCAACCTCAAGAATCTAGACCGAGTATCATCCAATCAGCGAGTAAAACTCCTCCAAACGTTACGAGTTCTTCTGGTTTAGATAAAAATAACGATGACGACGATGATGTTATATTAATAGCTAGCCAGCCGCCAGGTTCTGCGAGAAGACCAGGAACCTTAACTAATGATCGCACTGGAATTATGCCTGTCATTCAAAACGTTTGCAGTGCTGGTATTATTCTGACAGGAGAAGCTGCAAACGCACAACCCAAAATCCAGCATAATCAACAACGACAGCAAACTCAGCAACAGCCTCCTTTGCAAAGACAGCAATATCAGCACATGCAATATCAACGACAGCAGCAGCAGCAGCAACTTCAGCATAAACAACAAGAACTTCAACGATTACACCATCACCAACAGCAGTTGCAACAGCAGCAGATGCAGCAACAGCAACTTCAAATTCATCAACAGCAGCTGCAGCAACAACAGCTTCAGCAGCAGCAACTCCAGCAGCAGCAGCAACAGCTTCAGCAGCAGCAACAATACCAACAGCAACTTCAGTTTCGACAGCAACAAATTAATTCTTACCAAAATCATCAAACGACTATGCAGCAGTTACAAAATCAACAAGGACACCAGCAACAAATGAACAACCCACAGTCGGCATTGAGAAATCTTTTGCTAAACCCTGCAGCAAATCAACCCAGTCACCCTGTACAGCATTCATCTTTGACTCAACCAAAGAGAAACATCACTCTGACTCCCGTGGAAGCATCAAGTCAACCAGTAGTGAATCGCCCTAGCACTGTACCCACTCCGTTGTTGAGAAACAAAGAGCTCACTATAATGCCATTAAATCCTCCAGAGCAAGTGAATCGTCAGAATGCTCTTACAATTACACCTGTAACTTCTGCACCATCCAGTGTTTCTGTGACGACGGAGTCAAATACCCCTGCACATTCTGCCAGTTCAAGTATAAGCATTACTCCTGTATCATCGGGACGTGAAGTCTCTATAATTCCTGTTGGCCAGCCACAAGTTACTTGGGCAAATCAAATATCTAATAACTCTGTCAATGTTTCAAATAACCGTCTGCAACAAGGAAATTCTAGAATGCCTGCACCGCCGCTGCCTCCTCTCATTCCCATTCAGAGTTCAAGATCTGTAAGCATTACCCAGTTGCCTCACTCAAAAGACAATGAAAGCTGTTCACCAGTTGGTCAGTCACAGACAAATCATCTTAATCGAAGCCCAGGCAGTTTGCCTGTTAGTAGTAATAGTGGAAGACAAATGCCAAGTGCAAATGGGAATTCTGTACCCAACAGACTTCACCATATTCCTGTTACATATGCACAGAGTCGCCAAAATTCTCATGGGATAGTAAATACAAATAATATAGGTAATGTGTCAATTAAACATGCTTTTTCATTGCATCCTAATAATTATATGCAAGCTCCTATTGCATACAATGCGGGTAATAGATATATATCCAATGTAAACACTTCAATACCGTCTTCACAAATGGCTGCCAATCTTCCAACAAATTCTGAAGCTCTCTATGCAGGTCGTTACGTCCCTCGGCCATTTGAAAGTCAAGAACGAACTCGCCCACCTTTGACACAGATGGTTCATTTATCTCAGCAATTAAGTAATGGTGTTCCTAGATTTCCCCATAACCCTGGAATGAGGTTTCCAGGCTATGTGCCCAATCCACCAAATATCACTGTTGGTGTGCCTCCAACAAGGCCCAGCATACCTCCACAGCCCATGCATCCAGCCTACGGAAGGTCAATCCCTCCAACATTATCATCACTAAATCATTTTGTTCAGTCTCATAGACCTACGACTAGCATTGTTCCTACAAGTCAGACTGTCTCAGCATCGTGTTCTCAGCAGCAGCAGCAAATTATGGCGTATAACGAAGGTACTCGGAAACCTGATGAATCGCCTTCCCTTCCTCCTCCACCACCATATAGACCTCCTTTTCCTAATGTTAGTCTTCCGTCAGGTACTTTAGTATCACATGAAACATCATCATCAGGGACTGACATTACTTCTCTGGATACAAGGACTAGTATTGAGCAACATTTTGTCGATTCTGTTGGCAGTTCTACCAATGAGTCATCTTTAAACACTTTGTCTCAAGATGTGGAGTCGTTAACGTGCGGTATTTGTTCTTCATTATTTCCTGATGCTGCCCAGTTATCGAGCCACTTAGTTACACATACTCGAGATCCTAACAAAGACGAGGCTCATAGTCCTGATGTTATATTCTGCTCTATGGAAGGAAATTTTGATTTTTCTAGCATTAATGTAAAGCAAGAGGTGGAAGAAGATCTTTCGAAAAACGATACTCTTGACGAGGTTAGAAACGCAACTGTTAGTGGTGATAGTGAAAAGGTAACTGCTGATTTGGCTTCTACGGCATCAGAAGTGACGACTTCTCTTAACGACAAAGAGGGCAACTCCAGCAGTATGGGAGAGTCGGAGACGATTGCTGAAAGCCGCAACGATGTTATTAATAATGATGAAGATGCTACCAGAATGGAAGAAACTCGAGAAAATTCCGAAGAAACGATTCAGACAAGCGCTAATGAAGATAAAACAGTGACTGAAGAGAGCATTCAAGATATACACAGTGAAATAGTGAAGGAATCTGTTTCTTCGGAAGAAGATTCAGATAAGGCGCCAACAATCACAGAAGTAGTTTCGTCAGAAGTGAAGCCACTTGAGCCTTCCGACATTCTAGACAATGTTTCTGAAAGAAGCGAGACGGACCAGGTTGGTGAAGGTGATTTGAAAGAAGAAATGACAGAAGAGAATGAAATGGACACGGATAATAGCAAAGAAGAAAGCATGAAAAACAATGAGCTAAGTGACCTCGGCGAAGACGATTTACATCTTCATTTAGAGCCTGACAAATCATTGGAAGAAGACGAGGAATTCAAAGTGCCACTCGAATATGCTCTGACTTCAGATAAGAAAACTGATGGTGAAAACCAGTGTTCTGATATGAATGTGGATGAAAGCAATGGCAATTGGAATGAGTTGAGTCCCGACCCTAAAATTCCGATGGATTATTATGATCCTCCCGAACTCACGGGGTCGCCTTTGGTGCCGTCATTCGATGCTCAGTGGTTAGAAGCTGCACGAACGGCCCCTAATAGCCTCGTTTGCCCAATTTGTGACCGTGCTTTGCCCACTTCGGAGAGTTTTCATCGCCATTTACTAAGACACAGAATGCAAGCACGATTTGCATGCCAACCTTGTAACCTAGAGTTTGCATCCCGCGAAGCATTTCAAAAGCATAAACAATTTCATCGTAGATCCAAAAATAGCAAATCCTTTTTGTCCTCAAGGAAAATGCAACGGCATCTGTTAGCCTTCAAGTGTAAATTGTGCAGGCGACGGTTTAATAATTTTCATTTGTACCAATCCCATCGATCTCTGTGTGAACAGAAGATTGCAGACTTTCAAAATTTGGCAGTGCCAGTCATTGATCTTCGCTCTGTGGCATCCAATGTGGAGGCTTTGTCAAACTTGGGAATATCTGGATTCATCCCTTTGTATTCCACGCCGAGTAACAATGTTGAAAGCAATTCCTCGACAGAGTCGGGAGTGGGATCTTCGTCTGGTTTGGGGATTCCTTTATTGGATACGACTTCTATTCAGCCCACAACCGTTCAAAGATTGCACAAACTAAGTATTGTGCAAAGTTTTGCATTGAACAAAATGCACAGGATAGCAGACATGCCACTTACTCTGGACAGTACAATGCAGTCTTTGAGCCCTACTCCTGTAAATGACGAAGACCATTCTGACACTCGAATATCTCAATAAATAAACGGTTATTAATTTAATGGGGAGAATATTTAAAAAAAAAATAATTGAAAAACACGTGTAACTTCGGTATATTTGTGGAATTATGCAAATTTCAGTTGAACTACGACTGATATTAATTTTTTCGTCCACTGAAGTTTTATCATTCCCAAAAATTTCAGTGTATTATAATACAAGTGCACGGAGCTACTCAGGATATTTTTGTAAATTTTCTGTAGCTGTGTCGACGTTTAACTCCGTATTTTCTTAAGTAAATGCAGTGAATGCATCGAGTCCATATTGCATGGAAAATATAGTTCAAGTAGACATTCATGAAATCTGTACAGCTTTTGGTTCTATTACTTTAGAATGATTTGCCAAATTGGTTTCATTGTCTTCCACTTTGTGTTGACAATTCGTACAATGCAAACGAGTTCGATCTATTTATTTATTTATTTATTTATTTTTAATCGTATTTTTATTTTCACATTGTTTGTTAATTTAGTAAAGATGGAAACGTCCAAAATCAAATTCCTGATGGTATTGATGTTTCTCATTATAACTAATAATTCTATTTAAGTGGGAGATAAACTATTTTCATAAAAGCCATCGTTTACTGGTGTGCAGTTTTTTTTTTTATTATTATATCATCCTCTCGCCAGGTCACATCGTTGCCATAACTGACGTTGTTTGCCCCGAAATTGATGAGTAAAATGTAAATAATTGAAAGAGTTGCCAGCGCTTTCTTAGATAATGAACGTTGGCTATTCGTATTATAAATCTCCCTTTTGAGTTGTACTTCTCATTAATAATCTTTTTGAGGAATGGACTACGTGCTTTTAATCGAAAAAAAGACATTACATTAAACCCATCTTCAATTCCCCTTAAACTTATTTATTTTTCATTTTATTTATGCGTAATGAATCATGTGGTTTGAAAATGCGTGAATGAGGATATGCATATTTTTTTGTATTTATTATTTTTTGTTTGTAGCAATGTTTTAATTTTCTATGATATAATAATCTCCAGCGTAAGCAAATTTCGACTACAAAGTGGTAAATATTGTGAATAAAAGAAACAAAATTTTTTTATAAACTTGTATCTGGTTGTTAAATTTATATCATATGGGGAATGCTTTAAAAGTGTTTTTGTTAATTTTGGTTTACACTGGGGGGGGGGGGGGGGGGGGGCCGAAATTGCTAATTAGGTGTGCCTTGATAGTGGAGCGTTTTTGTTGACGTTGTTGATGTCTTTCTTATTTGAAGGCAGCGCCATCGCTGGTCGTGGAGATAGCAGACGACATTGATCGTCTGTTGCCGCACTTTTCCTTTCCTCCTGAAACACGCCAATAAATCATTCGGTTGCCAAATATTGTTTTTAAAAAATTATAAAAGTTATTGAAAAAATAGAATAAGGCGATGGGCGTTTGCTTTTTCTGGTACGTTGGTTTATTTCCTTTATTACATTCGGTACATTAATTAGCCCTAATTCTATAAATTTGGTATCCAGGATTACAGGATTTGTATTGAAAAAAAATATTTTTTTTTTAAATTTTATGAAATAGACTAAAGTTTGGTAATAGAATGTTTTTAATTTTTAATGTTTTCTCGAGTAAATATTAAGTATCTGAACTGACAGAACGAAAATTTAAACGAGTAAAAATTAATATTAAACTTAAATTGTTTATTTGGCCTCCTAAAGGACAAAAAAGACAACTTTGTTTAAGAACGCATCCCATTCAAAGTTACTAAGCCTTTGAATTACTTAAGTGTAAACTATAAGCCTTAAGTTCTAAAGATATTTTATTTACTTATTTGCTTACTAAACAGATATTTGATTTCCAAATCCAGCTACTTTCGTTTATTAAGTTTTGAGCTTTGGTATTATTTTTAAAATCTGAGAATTTAGTAATAATTCAAAGCTCCTGGTATTGGGTTATAAATCGAATATCTGCCTTGAGGAACCTAATTTTTAAATTGACCTTAAAAAATAAATTAAAATTGGACCGAGAAGCTCTAACTAATGAAAAAATAAGAAACTGGCGTGGAATTTGCTGTATTTGAAGGAAAAAAAACCTCTTATCACAAAAGAATGGCCTGGCAATTCCACGCTGCAGTTCCTTATTTTTTTCATTTCTTTTAAATAAAAAAATCCTTTTCCATGAGATCGTTACACTTGGTAATTAATTAAAGAGGAAGAAAATAGGCAAATTTTTCATTATCTCGTGTTTGCCGATTTGTTTTAACCAGCTTACGTCCAAAATTTTTATTTCTGAGAATGCTCTGAAGTTTGAGCGTAACGTGCAACACAAAAAGATTCAAAAGATTTCTTGAATTTGGATAGAGCAGGTTGTTGCATAAGGCAAACAATGGGTCTCATTTGTTGTTTTGTAAATGAAATCGCTCTTATTGAAATGGATAATTTTTTGATTTCCAGAAGGATATGTTAAAATGTTTTAAAGACTTGAAGTAAACGTTGAAAGTGGATTGGTTATTTTCTGCAGGTAAGATAACGAACTTAAGATATAAAGACAAGATGAAAGTTTTTCCAATTTCTTTATGCGTGTGATGGTGATATTTTCAAGATAACCACATGAAACTTAGATCCAACGTGAATTCATTTGATGACTGCATTTGAAAATTTACTTTGAGGCGAGAAAGGCAAGATTTTTCATTTTAAGGGGGTGGGGGCTTTAGATAATTAAAAGCAGTTTGGATCTATAATCGTATAATATTGACCACATTTAACAAGAGTTTTTTCCCAAGACATGGAAGGTGATCCATTGCTGGAAAGCGAGGACGAGTCGTCAACCAGCTCTGTTTCTTCGCCCAACATTTACCAAGAAAAAGTGAACGCGCTTTTGCAGCAAAGGTGCAAACTGCGACGACGAATTCTTTACCTCGAGAAGCAGCGTCGTCGCCGCCGCCATCATCTTCGCTGCAAACACCGTCAACATCGGCAGCCAAAGGAGGCGATCGGTGCCCTCGAGAAGACTTCATTCGAGAGGCGCCTTAAAGAACTCGAGGCAGAGAATCTCGAACTTCGAAGGTAACTGGAGGAGCTTTATTGTAAGGTTCGATTTAAGGAATTTTGTATCGTTCCCTTGCATAAAATGTCACGTCTTTATCAGATAACTGAACGTCAAAGTAGTCAATTTCAAAGCAAGACATTGCTATAAAAACTGTACATTTTAGCGAGTTAAAGTTTTACATTTGTAACATGAATTAAACATCTGACTTATTACGTGTTGGAATGTCACTGACCAACGATTATGATGTATTATCGAAATCGAAACTATTGAACCAACATGTTTTGAAATGTCATAATTTAGCATATGAATTTAACCAACTCTTTGAAACTATAGGAGGTATCGCGATATGCGGCTTCCCTGTCTAACCCACTCCTCATCCGCAGCGCATTCGCCGTGCGCAGTTAATGACGTGATTGTGGGCAGAATTTCAAAATGGATGAGTAGCACATGCTCTTTCTGCTCTTACATTTGAAATACGTTTAATTGTCAGTGTGTAACTCATAGATACAATTCGGATACTAGGAAAAAAAAAACTAAAAACTTAGTCGTGTTTCCGTGAACTTTCATCCATTCCCTTCACCTTCTGAAAATAGAAAAAGAAAACTGTATTTGGATGTACTACTAAGAGACAGACTGCCCACAGGAAGGAGAAAAAAATTGGCATGGGTAGAGCATGAGCACTGTAAGGAAGCCGCATATCGCGATACCTCCATAATTTAGCATAACGCCAAGGTTGCTGCACAAAGAACTAACCGCCAGCGCCATAGGTGGCTGTTTTCATAGGTGCGGACTGCTGTTTTTGGGTTGGTTCGAAGAATCAATTTGTAACAAACGGATAGATGTTAGGAGAGGTGGAAACTCGTAGCTTTTTCTGTCTGACAAGATGGCGACACTAATGGGCTGACCACGTGATCACTGACTCGATACAACGCCACAACAGGTGCCGTTGCTCGATATTATCGAACATGGGGATGCAGCCCGTCGCTTCAAACTGACTGCTGTTCACTGTAGGAAGGCCTTGTGATATTCAAAAATTACATTTATTGTGATAGAATGATCTAGCCCATGAATTATTTAATATAAATATTTTTTAGCGTTAAAATGTTTTTGCTGTCATGGTCCTGGAGATGAATTCAATAGTTTCCCAAAACTAAACTACAGTGGGATCTGCTAATCGCAGCGCCGCCCTGGTGATCCCACGAACTGGGCAGACTTGTGGCGCTGATAAGATACCACCTCTAAAGCATGGAACCCACATATGCGTAAACTCTGCGGAACGTAACAGCGGAGCGTAAAATCGTGACGTCACACCCCTCCTTAGCCCTCCTCACCAAGCTCAAGGTCGGCGCAAAACCTGCGGAGCGGAGAGTTGAATGGCGTTCAACTTTCCGTGGCTTACGCGGAGCATCTGGACCAATAGGAAACAGCAGGAAACTAATGATGTCATCCCATAATACATTGCGAGTGGTTCACCTGCTCGTCTCGTCTCTCGTGGTGCCATCAAAAAACAACAACCAAAATGGCAGAAGCGACAAGCGATGGTAACATAGTAGGAACGAACATGGAAACATCGAAGACCGTCACCGTGGAAGGTATAATTGCCGCCATGGAGGAGGGGACGCAGATTGAAAAAGGGAGGAAGAGATTCGTGAGGGGCATTGAATTGGTTGTAGAGGAGGTAAGGAAACATCCTTTCCTCTACGATAAGCGTCGCAAACAATATAAGGACGTTGATTTGAAAAAGGCCACGTGGGAAACCATTATCCTTAATTTATTGAATAAAGTTTGTAGGCCACCCGAACAATGATAATTGAGAGCAGCGATGTCAGCCAAGAAGCACGAAGCATGTACAAAGCTTGCAAAAACCTATCACCCAGACGATGCTGCACGCTGCAGTTTTTGGCGCGCAACGCCACCAACGTGGGGCCACTCGCGCGCACAACGGAACCCAACGGAACATAAAAAGTACGAATGTCACGTGGCAAGTTGTTACGCTCCGCAGAGTTTACGCATATGTGGGTTCCACGTTTTAAGCTCTGGGTGTAACGTCCAGAGCTTTAACCACCTCTCTAATATCTATCTCTATGGTAACAAATTCAAAGGACTAATGTTGCAGGCGGCGTGCATTTTCTCATTATGGATGGGATGCCATATTGGGTCATATTTTCCGAGGTAAGTGTTTAGCTACACTATGACGTTTCAAAAGGCTTCAGTATGTCCTCTTTCATAAATCTATATCCTCTTTTTAAAGCCGTTTGAATATTTAACAAGTTTCCCCCAAATATAACCCGGTAATAGTAGCTTGGTTTATGATTGAGAGGTAGCAATTAATTGCGTTTTGTATGATCATTAGAACTGCGTATATAGATCATTCCGCCATTTTGATATTCAAATATCCACAATAGGACTCGTGCGGTAAAGTGATAGCCGAAGTTCAGGCGAAGTCGCCACATGGTTACTTTACTAGCATGGCCTAAGAATGCTGGTAAATCAGCTGCGTGGGAGAATTGTTAAAAATGTGAAATGATTATCCAGTTCTCTTTATAAGGTGAAAATGTAATCAGGTCCACCAAGGTTCTATTTGACAAGAAAAACAAAAAAAAACCCTGTAAGTTTCCTCAATGTAAGGTTAGCCCTCAGCACTTTTTTTTTCCTCCCATTAATTTGAAATTAAACAGATCCCGTGGTTAAACGAAATGCACTGTATTTAAAATTTTAGTGGAAATGGTGATTGTCCAAAAGTTGTGTAATTCGAAAGCTTTCTATCTACTATCTATATGCGAGGGGGAAATAAAAGTGCCACTATTTATTTATAAGAGTTTCCAACTGAAATTATCCATAAAATACATAATAAACAGCAATAAGATAAAAAATATATGTATTTCGAATTTTATTAAAAATTTTCCAAATGTAACAAATTTATCAGGATACGTGCGCTCCTTTGTCAGTTTTGGAATGCCGGATTTAAAGCTGTTTTTAATGTTGGCACGTTATTTTGTAATATCTGTTGGCCAAAGGGAAGAGATTATTCTTTGTCAGTTTCATGCTTAACATGACGTTTGTACTATAACACACAACATGCTAGTGAACAGACGATATCGTTAATCCTCTTGGAAAATTGCCATAAATGCACAAGCGGAAACATTTCCTATGTAAGCTTCTGTGGACTGTTCCATTATCTGTTTGTTAACCATTAACATCCTTATGGTTATACAAGGATGGAGCAACCAAAGCTGTTGGACGATTTCAAAGAGTTGATGGAATGACTGGCATATTTTTTTTAAACCATTAAAATAGAAACCCGAAATTCGTGCTGAAACCATGGTTCGTATGAGTCCTTGAAATCCTTGAAAAACTTTTTTCGTTTTCAAGGTCCTTAAAAGTACTTGAGTACGGAATAGTCATTGAAAACTCCTTGAATTCTTTAAGAAAGAAAAGTGGTAATTATTGCACGTGGTTTTTCATGGACCACCTTTCGTAAATTTTAAAACATTTGATGAAATGGAAAAAAAAAAAATGTATACAATTCATTTAATGAGTCCTTGAAAAGTCCTTGAATTTTTGCTTCATAAATGCGTACGAACCATGTGAAACTATTGTTGGAATTCGTTCCAATATAACCGTCGAGTCGTTATAACCTAATTGATTTTTTTTTTTTTTTTAATACTTAAAGAAGAACTTTCCTGTTGTTGATGAATGTTTTAAAGTAAATTAATTCTAGATTGGCCGAATTATTTGATCTCGATAGAAGATAGGAAAACTGTACATAGAGAAAGTTAAATTAATGTGATATTTTCGGAGTGATTTTAGAAAATGTAGGAATTCGGAATTCTTAAAAATGTAGAAACAAGTAAATAAAAAATGGTTGTAAACTCCTTTGATATTTAGCTATCCGCTTTGATTTATTTAGTTAGCTAAGACTATTTCTGGAATAAGCATTTATTCTTCCATTCAAATTATGTTTATAAATTAATTTATGGCATATTGTTTTAATTTATTTCAATGACCATTAAGTAAATGTTGCATTGGAAGCGTAGGTAGCAACAGCGTCAAATCGGTAAAATTCAACTTCCCTATATACATTGGGGACATTTACCAAACTACTTTTTTTGTATCTGGATAATAAATTTCTGCGGTGATGGGAAATCGCTTGTTCACCTCGTACCGAAGTATTTTTTCTCCTCCCTTTCCTCCTGTATTGTGCACCGTGTTGGGTGAACCGTGAATGAGATTAAAATGCCGAGAGGCGAGCCCTGGAGCCAAAATCCGGGCGCTGGGCGGTGGAGGGTCGCAGGTGCACTTAACATGATTCATTATTCTGCTGTTGCTTGGGTCGGTGACCCCTTCCTGAGGAATTTTTTTTTAATGCGAATCGACTACGAGAGAAAATCGCTTCTTGGTTTGGAAACAAGCGTTTGGCAGACATAAACGGATAGGCATTTATGTTGTTCCTCGACCGGCATTTCTGCATAAACGGATTTTAAACCCTTTTTAAGTCCTAAATAGCCCATGGCAAATTTTTGATATGACTATCGGAATGAGGTTTAAAATGGTCATTAATGGCGTGAACATTGAAAAGTCTCCGCGCTTCACTAAGCCAGCACAGCATGAAATGGAAGTGTTCTTGGGCTTTAAAATGAAAGTGAACTGGTACAAAGTTGAGTTAGTTTGGCTGAAGCTAATAAATGGAAATGGGCCTTTTTCAAACGAGAAAGCGCGAGATTATGACCGCGCTCATGGTTGATCGAAAACGGGGCTGAGGCGTGAAGCTCAGCTTGCTGCGAAGGAATAAATGCTTATTAAGTCAGTTTTTAAATGCACTACCACAGATATCATTTAAGGATATAAAAGAAATTGTTAGATCCAAGGTTTAAGGAGCCGAGGGAAATCTGGAAACTGCTGATCAAATCAAACTGTTCATTGTTTTCAGGATGCAAATTACAATCTTCAGGAGATAAATCACAATTTTCAGTTAATTCTTCAATGGTGATCATTACTTCAAATTCTTTTATTTTGTCGTCGTCGTCGTCGTCGTTGTTGTTGTTGAATAAGCCGCAATGGACTACATTCTTTTCAACTCTTTATTATTCCTTTCCCGAGTCCAAAATGCGCAGTTTTAATTCATTTTTTCCCGAAAGCCTTTTGATTGTTCCAACTTGGTGTTATGTGGTGTACATTTTTGTATGTCTGCTTGTGATCTCATTCTAAGAAATGATCGGAGCAGACACGCTAGTATTTTATACAGTCGCAGTCTTGAGGTGCTAACTCTTTTAATCGCGGCGAGCCAAGCTCTTCTCTCCGTTCTTTCGAAGGTTAGCTTATCTTGGTGCCTCTGAACTACAGGTATTCTATAAAAAAGACTTTAATCTATCTCTAGTTCGCCGATTAGAACACCCTAAGATGTAGCAAAAAGACATTGTATAATGATTTCCAGAGCGTGTGCGAGTAGCGAACTGATAGCAAAGAAAGCGAGTACCTATTTACTTGTTATCCAATATGGCGGCATAAGCTTTCTTCATGTCGATGATATCACAATGAGACACGATGACGCGTAGTGAAAAAGTTCTATACTAAATTATCGTATTTAATAAAAACCATGAATCATGCAGTTTCAACCACATAAAAAATATAACACATTTTTTTTAGAAATTTACTTATAGAATTTTTTATTAGAAATCTAAATACATGTCAGAACGAATGTTGTCAAACAGCGCACCCAGCGAAAGTCAGGAGCATTGCTACAATCGATGACGTCAAAACAATGAGCCATCCAGTTTCCATTACTAACAATTGAACTAACAATTGAATATCGCATCTGTGTAATAAGTAATCTGTGGTAAAAGCAATGACTTATATTAAAGATAGACTCCGAATCCTATTGCTGTAACTTGAAGTAAATTGGGAAGCTCCATACCCAGAACTGCCATGGATGAAAGTGAGTGAAGATGATAGCTAAACATGAGAGTAGCTGATTAATAATTCTTTCATACGCCGATCACGAAGTGATAAGTTTATCTTCTCGTTTACTTTGTATTTGAAGTATTTTATCATTATATTTTATAAACAATTTTTCGATCATGGTTTCAATTTCGTTTCGATTGTCTTTCAGTAACGTATTTTCATTTTAGTTACGTATTTTTGATTTATTTTTGTGGAAAATGATTCCTGAACCTTTTTCTTGTCTGTTTGTACAGTTGTACGCAGAACAACTTTGAATAATGGTATTTAATAATTCCTCGGGTCCAAAATCTTCAAAAACAAAGCAGCCAGACAGCTAATTACTCCACAGCTCATTCCTGCCCAGAACTATCATGGCTCAATTTGCTTCACTTTTTGCCGCTGTTAATAATAGGATTCGGAGTCTCTCTTTAATATACGTCATTGGGTAAGTTTATCGTGTTTTGAAATGAACGAAACGTGTAAACAATGCGTTGCCAACCAGTCTTTTCAGGTTTTGACACCATGCGCGCTTCAGTCAAATAGGAAAAAACCGAATTTGTAATTTTTCTATGTCCTTTTGTGTTTCATTTATCCAAGTATTGGCTAGTTTCAATTTTGACACAAATTTGAAATTTTTTCCTGTGAGCTACTGGGATTTATTCTTTCAAGATGTTCATAAAAAAGCTATACGATACAGTATCAGTAATTTTTTCAGTATGTGTGTATATTTCATTGTTGTGGCGTACTTTAAATATTGACCTTAATATTTTTCTTTCAGCTATTTCTAGTTCTTGAGTTAACATTTTTTTGATCAGGGTCAGACATTTAGCTGGGCGTATTACTGTTTAGTGCCAAAGTTTAGCGCTGAATGATATTGACTAGGCTACTTATAGATATATTTGGTGAGGAAATAGGCCACTTCATCTTATTGACGCTTGCTTTAAAAAGCTTTTTTCTCTGATCCGTTTTGTTAAATTCTCCTAAATATTTGAACTTGGGTGGTCTTGACGTTCGTCATAAACTTGGTTTTTGGAAGGACATTCTTAAACCATCTGTCTTGGTTTTTTGTCAAATAAAATGTTATTATTTTCATTGCATGGATTGCAATAAACATGATCATTGTCAGTGCATTTACATTTATATTGTTTACTTCACTTGCACACACATATGGAGTATGTAAAATGATATTATGATCAATTAATCAGTTAATCGAGTTTGCCATATTGATATAAAAATATAACAAATAATAAAAGCAAAAAATGAAAACACAAAATTAATAAAAAAAAAATAACATCCCAATATAATTTTAATTAATTTCAATTAATAAATTTTATTATACAAAAGGTATATGTTCAGTTAATGATTTATATACACTATAATTTATATCAAATTTTAATATTAATTAACGAAATAATAAATAAATAAAAGTAATGTTATATAGTAATTTTTGAGGTGATATTTCTTTAGTCATTTGTTTTGGTCTATTTCGCAACACAAATTTATTTGGAATAGCGCCCTTCCTGAGTAATCTTAATCCATCAAGTGAATCCGTGAAATATTCCGAGTTAAAATTCAGTGATTAAATAGTTACGTCTTTATTAATCTATAAATTAGCACATAGTGCTTTCCCGTGTGTGAATTTCACCCTCAGCCTCGTTTTCAATCTGCCAAAGACGCCGCCATTTCTCAAGTCTCGTAAACGTGAAAAAGGCCCATAGAAAAATTCCACGACCTGGGTTCGAATTAGGGGCTAGAAGCAATCGTAACTTACCACTGAGTCGCTGGGTACCTGATGGGAATAATATTTCCCGTAAGCAAAATTATTAATAAAGTTTGATAATTTTTATGGAGTTAAGGCCTTCCTCATTAAAATGCATTTATTAAATGTCAACGGTAAGAGCTGATAGAAGGCTTCTCATGGTCCCTGGTTCGAAACCGCTTCTTTTCCGCTTTCATGTGTTAAAATATATTTTAATCAAGTCTTAACTCGGACAAATTATCCTGTTTATTTAGGAGTAAAATCTCCAAAATCAAGTTTTCGGATGCAGGGAAAACAAAACCATCCTGGATGAAAATCCCACCACGAGATATAAATCAATTAAGGAAAGATTTTTTATTATAAGTTTTTCGTTTCTCACAGCATATGGTGATTCATGCAGACGACTGTCCCAACAGTTATTAGTAGCTATTGCATACAAATATTATACTGTAGTTATTATGAAAACTGAAATTGCTATGGATGGATAATTAAGAAATTCAGATCTGATATTTAAAATCTTTAATAATCACAAGGGACACCAAGAAACTGTGCCTACTCACCAGTAACAAAGCTGGGATAAGGACCGCGTTTCCACAGAGCATTTTGCTTCCACCATTGTACATTTCTGCAACTAAGCAGTCGGGATTTAGTGAGAACTAGAAAAATGGTCTCTTATCCCAAGTCTGTAATTTAATTCTTGGAAGGGCATACTGGAGAATATGGAAATTGAATAAATTGAAAGTTTTTAATCGTCTGGTCAGATTTCGTCCGGGAAGGCTTTTATTCAGATGTAAAGATTTTCATTAAATGATGAGCCAAGGCAGTCGACTTAAAATATACTCCAAGCGAACCCAATGAATGAAACTGCTAAATATTTTGTTTAAAATTTGCCTCTGTAATCCATAAGGGGGATAGAAGATTTTAAATATACGGATTTGAAGATTCATTGAAAAACTAGAAATCGATAATTCCACCTGTAATAGCCTGCGCACGAAATATTTTGAAAATGTCTGACTGCTTCAGTCGATTTAGGCGAAATGCATTTACCAATGAGACGAATTTGAAATTCGCATCTGTGGGTGTTGAAAAAACGAAGCTTAAGAGTTCTGTTAAGCTTGTGGAAAATTTAAATCTTTCTTAATTCTATTTTATTGATTATACTGTATTCATAATCATTCTAATTAGAAACTGTGAGAAATAGTCTTTAAGTATTCGGGCGTTTGATAACATCAATTGTTTCCAGTATTTCATTAATCATTTAAGATAATTCATGTATGTTGGGAAAATGTTCATTACTAGTTATTGGGATAATTTTGACAAATTGAATGTAGACTTGATAGGTGTATTGAATAATCTCTCAAGTTCCTCATGAAATACCGAATAGAAATTGAGATGGGGAGTTCTTTTCGAACTTTGAATGAAGCTTGCTTAAAAAATAGAATCTTACATGATATCTTAATTTTTTCGCCGGGTTTTTTTATTTATTTATTTATTTTTTTATTTCTTCTTAAGCGAAAGAGATCAGCGAAGATTCATCCGAAAAAAAATATAGCTTCACTTCGTAAAACCGAAATTGTTTTCTCAGCAACTCAATGCAGTTTTTGATCGACTGTAGGCAATGTTGTTTACCCAATTCTTTAACTGGATCCTCTAATTTAATACCTCAACAGATAAACTCAGTAGTAATGATAGGGAAACAATGGAATTAATGTTAAATAGCTTTGAAATCTATCGAGAATATCAGATTAGATTATTCCCGTTTCACGATAGGAATCGTGTATCGCCTCTTTAACTCGAGTATATCGCTTCGTAGGATGAAAGTTTAAATAAAATCTAATCCTAGGCGAATAGATTTTTTATTTTTACAATGCTATTATGCCAAATGATAAATTTGTTATATTTTGTTAAATTTATGCTATACATCTGGGTAATTTGTAGTTTAGCTTTACATCGGAGGTATTTGATTCAGGAAATGCTCATGGTGCTTGAAAACAAATAAAGAAAAAAATAGAATGTACATTCGCACAGACCTCCCACTAGGTCATGAAAAAGAATTTTTTTCTCTCTCTTTGGAAGGACGTATATTAACTCCAAAATGGCTCATCAGAGCCAAACTATTTGCAAAAATTATTCGTCTCAGTGAGAGGAATCTGTACATATCAAATTTGTTGACTTTGGTAGGCTGGTTTGAATGCTACAGCCATTTCTTCATTTTTAGGAAAAAATCTCTCTAAAAATGCTTAACCAATTGTCATAAAAAATACGTGAAGGCACAGTTTAAGGTACCCTCTAGCGTGTATTAATTTCATTTGGTTCTGCTATTTCGGGGAAATTAGCTGCGCAAAATTGGTCACATACGTACAGTTCATTCCAAAAGCGTTTTCACTTAGGTGAATGATGTTCGGCTTCTTTGCAATACATGAAACCAGTGAGATTAATCGCTCCAGGCAAGAAGTAGAGTTCGAATCACGTTGGACGATGCCATTTATTGTTTCTTGGCAACAGGGATAGATAGGCATAATGAGTGACGTCAAACTGTTTTAATTGAAATCTGATTTTGAGCCTTTATTAGGAAAGTTTTTCTTTTTATTAATCTATCAATGTATATTATAATTATTTTAACACAAATGCAGTATAATAACGTGAAAACTACACGAGGAAGTAAGCGATAAGTTGGCAAAGCACGCTCAAATATAATGGCGAATACACGAATTAAATCATTAGATGTTTTTCATGAAATAATCAGAAAATTAACTTTAAGTTTGCTGCACGTTTAACAAAATAATATATAATGTATAAATCTATTATGGTATTTCATAGGGAATAGCTACCTACAGTATCTTCTGGGTTTATGCTTAAAAAAAATAACGTATTTGCAAAAAAGGTTGTATTTTCATCCATGACGGGAAAAAATAACGTATAATAATACAGTGTTCTTGTATATGAGCCTGTTAAAGCCAACAGTTTTGAGATATAAAGAATTTTAGTCATCAACAGATAGATAAGCACTGCTGGCTGCATTAAAGCTCTAGATTAGGAAAGTACAGCAAACTTCGTCGTCTGCTACCAAATCCGCCATTGTTGGCCCAGTTGGCCCTATCAAGTGAGTTACGCTTCCTCTAAAATTCGGCTTAAATGCATCCTTTTCGCAAATTTTCTTATTATCGTCTGGAAATATAACTGACAATCAGTAAATTCTGTAACTATTGATTTTTCTTTAAATTTTGTTTTCAATTATAATTTTTTACATATAAATAATGATAACGTTGAGGCAATATAATGATAACCAGATTAAGTTTTTAGGTCGTTTTCACTTTGTTCATTTATCCTTAATAAACGATTTACAAGTAATTAATAAATTTTAAAAAACATTGTGTGTAGTTTTTGTAATTTTATTTATCAAAATATAATTTTATAAATTTTTATTAAAATATAACTTAATAAACTTTTATCAAATTAGTTTTTATATTTATATCAAAAATTTCACTTTACCAATTTTAACTTTATTAAATTATAAAAATTATTAAATTATTAAAAAAAAACTATAATTATAATTATAAAAAAATATCAAATATAATTTAATAAAATAGGAACTATTAAATTTAAGTTTTTGATTTAAATATAAAAATTGCTTTGATAATTATATTTTGATAGAAAATTTTAAAAATTATAATTTGGAAAAACTATACGATTGATTACAAAAAAATAACTACACATGCAATGTATTTGGAAATTTATTCATTTATGGAGGTTTATAATATTGACGTAAAAAATCTACCAAAATCTTATAGCTAAAATTTTCTATATTTTTTTCACCCAAATAGCAAATTTTCTTTATTCAATTTCATACGTTATATTCAAGTTTAATGATGAGTGATAATAAGATGAAAATAGCATGGACGTTTTCTTTCAAGTTTTGCCTCCACATTTCACAGACACTTTAACTTTGTTATATTGAATTGTATTTTCTTAAAAAGAACTATATTCAACAAAAAATTGTATTTTCTGATCGTCTGAGAATTGCACAATGCAACATTTCTATAACATTCGGTAAAGTTATAATAGAAACTTATTTACTTCTTATTACGTCTTCGGATATTTTAACGAATTTATAAACTTTCAAGGAGCATAGATTGAAGGATCCTGAAATTTTGTGTATTCGGATTAAAATTCAGGATCAGTCAACGAATATTTCATTAAAAATTTAATCTAAATTGCATCTTCCACATGCATTTCAATGGTATCTATCGCTGCGTTGGGCCAACAATGGCTGACAAACTCACGTGACAGCCGTTCTACCAATCAGCAGCTGCGGGCGGCGCGGAAAAGGTTTGCCGTACTTTCCTAATCTAGAGCTTTAGGCTGCATAAAGTTGCACTGCCATCTGTGAAGCTGTTTGGGGAAATGGAAAGTTACACCACTACTCCTATAGGTAGTTTGACATATTCGGATTTCATTTCTAGCATTAACTCAGATTTTTTAAGAAGTGAAGTTACACCACTTTGGCTTTAACAGGCTCTTATGAAGAAAGCATCTACCGGGTGTTAAAAAAATTAGTTCACGGTGTATTTCTATCGCTGCCCGTTTAGATTTTTCAAATATACCTGCCACTTTTGAAACACCCGGTATTTATGCAGTATACAATATGCTGTTTAATATACGGTAAATCGTAATGGCTTTCGTTTTCTTATAAAACATAAGCATAATATATGGCGGCAAGAACAATTTCGGTAATAAAATATTACAGAATTTAAAAAGTAATAAGTAAAAATATCAGTGTTCGAAATACAGAAAAAATAAATAAATAAACTAAATATTTATTGATGAAAAGAGGAAAGAAAATTCCATAGCTTGGATTCGAACCGGAAAACTTCAGCTCTTAGAAGGTTCCCGGTTCGAATTCAGCCAGTTTCTATTTTCATCAATATTTTAAACATCTGAGATTTTACGTAGGATAAACCCTCATCGAACATTCTCGAGATATTCTTAAATATTTATTGCTTTGCCTTTTACGCAGTGGCTACGTACAGTGCAACCTTGTACGCCTTCCGTTCAATACAAAGGAAGTGGCAAGCTGTACCGCCATCTACCGACAGAATCAAAACAGTATTGTATGGATTCCGACATTAGAGGGCGTGTTTTGGCTAGCTGTTGTTATAGCAACCACACAATTGGCATGTCACGGTCGTGTGGATTTCAGATTTTCTTTTTTTCTGCTTTCTGGATGATTAGCCATTGTCGAAAGGAACCATGCCTTAAAGGTAAGCCAGCATTTTTTGAGCGTTCTAGTGTTGGGTTAGGTTAACTGAGGTTAACTTAGGTTTAACCATAAAATGAGATCCCGTAACTTTCTGGCAGCCATTTCTGTGACCACTAAAATATACGGATCATTAGCCTCCTGTAACCGGCCGAGGGGAAACCAACTGCCCCCTGTAAACAAATAGGTTTGGTACGTATATAAATCGACGTCGCCGTGAGCGTGCGCCGCGGGTAGGGGATGCTGGAGCGGAGCGATGGTGTCCGCGTACTAGTATTGTAGAAGGGGAAACCAACTGCCCCCTGTAACCAAATATGTTGGGGGTATGTTTATAATTCGGGGTCGCCGTGAGCGAAGCGTTAGCGTCCACATACTAGTATTGTAGAAGTGGCGGCTAGTATTGCGTCGTGGTCAGATAGTTCAATTTAACCAGATAGGGAAGATGGTAAAGTTTTTCCCAATTAACAATATTCATTCTATCCCAAGATAAAATTGTTTAAAATGTTGCATTTTTCCACTAAGCGATGGGAATCTGCCATATTGCTTGTTTCGAAATTAGAGAAAGTTTGGAATCTGAAACTGTTGGTAGATGGCGGTATAGCTAGCCACTTCCTTTGTATTGAACGGAAGGCGTACAAGGTTGCACTGTACGTAGCCACTGCCTTGTTCTTAATAAGTGTGTTAAACATTTCAGCTGAAAAGTGTATCTTACTGAAATAAAAAGCAGCGATTAACCTTTTCAGCTAAAACTACTGTAATTCGCCCATACCAGTCATAAACGTCATCGCTATTTCCACTCTGGACGACCAAGTCCATTTTAAGCTTCTACGATCTTCGTTCAAACTACTAAAGTCTGTCTCGCTATATGAAAAAAACTGCAAGGTCGAATGAGAAAGCCACATTACCAATTGTCATCTCATTCAGATCAACGCACAGCCAATAAAAAAGAAACTGAAACCATAGGGGCTAAAATGAAACTGAAACAGTGCTTCATGTTTTTGAGCACTACGCGTGCGCAGTCTGAGACTAATTTACGGGGCGGAGGTGAAAATTTAGTAACGTGCTTTCCCACACTGCCTTGCAGCTTTTTTCATATAGTGGCTAAGGTCAAAAACTCTCACCGGTGAGAAGAGTTAGCGCTTGGTCGGTCAGAAATCCCGGTGAGAAAACTGTGACGTCATTTTAACGCGGTCAAAAACGCCAGTTAGCGCTGATATGCCTAACCGGTTAGTCTAACCGTCCTCACCGAGAAAAAGACGGTTAGGCCAGTGAGAAATTACGTCATCATTCTCTCACCGGTGAGGGTTTTTGACCACAGCCAGTGAGACAGGCTTTATAACAGATCAACTTCGCTTAGCTCAACTCATGCCAAGCAAGTGAAAACGCTTTTGGAATGAACTGTACATAAAATTTTTTTTTTTTAAACATCTCGAGTCATGAGTTTTTAAGTCTACTTCAAAAAATTTTGAGTCGGGGAAATGAATATGACTATATTGGCCACCACTCTTAGTCTGTTAATACGGCGATTACATACATATATTTAGAGGAATATTTTACTCTATTCAGAAGAGTTTTAATTGGTTACACAAGAGGTGAATTCAGGAAGTTAGCCGGCCCGCTATGGCTAGACGTATCGCCTCCTAGCCGTCACGTGATAAGCTGCGATCTAGCCGTAGCCTATTTGAACGATCTAGGCCCCACTGCTAGACTAGAGCCTAGCCATCGGAGATCGAAATCGAAGAGAAACAATCAAGGCATGAAAAAATGGGAAAGAATAAAAAATGTCCGCTATATTTTGATTAATTTTGAATATTATGTCCGCCAGCTCTAATTGTTCATTAATTCAATAATAAAATCAACGACAAGTTAATTATCTCAAAATAAAAGTTAAACATTTTATTAGTCATATAGAAGTAAGAAAATATTCAATACTACCGTCTCTCCTTGGCTTAGCCGTTAATATCTCGTCGCTCTTGTGTAAAATAAATTCATGTCCGTTGACAATGACTCGTGTTTCGATCATATTTTCATTCAATGGGCGCAGCCATCTTGAAAATGACCAACGAAGCCAACTTTTGAGAAGCTCGCTTAAAAACCTAGCCAGCTACGGACGGGCGGAGCTAGCGTAGCCTAGCGAACGCGTTCAGGAAAAAGGCTAGGCTATAGGGGTTTTTTTATAGCCATAGCGAGCCGGCTACCTTCCTGAATTCACCTAAGGTGTTGTCGTCCGCAATCGTATTCAGCCTTAACGTGAACGCTATTCACCTAGCCTACGCTAAAGTTAACATATTTGGAAACTGCTGAATAGAATTGCGGACTTGATATTCATCCAAGAACATGTACCTTGGATTATATTTTTTTTTTTATGTTGACTGTTATTTTCAGTTTTGGTTGCAGGCATCGTGCGCGTTTTTCCGCATTAGAAATCCTCTTTGTAATACTACATTACATGTAGTTGGAGTTTGAATGACCATTTTAATGAATGTTTGATGGAATACCAGAGGTGAATTCAGGAAGGTAGCCGGCTCGCTACGGCTAGGTGGGCTAGCCTAGCCTTTTCCCTGAACGCGTTCGCTAGGCTTGACTAGCTCCGCCCGTCTGTAGACGGCTAGGTTTTTAAGCGAGCTTCTCAAAAGTTGGCTTCGTTGGTCATTTTCAAGATGGCTGCGCCCACTGATGAAAAACTATGATCGAAACAAGATTCATTATCAACGGACATGACTTTATTTTACACAACAGCGACGAGATATTTACGGCTAAGTCAAGGAGAGATTGTAGTATTGAATATTTTCTTACTTCTGTATGACTAATAAAATGTTTAACTTTTATTTTGAGATATTTAACCTGTTGTTGATTTTATTATTGAATTAATGAATAATTAGAGCTTGCAACAGCAATTAATCAAAATAAAGCAGAAATTTTTTATTCTTTCCCATTTTTTTCACCCTTTTTTTCATCCCTTCATTGTTTCTCTTCGATTTTGATCTTTGATGGCTAGGCTAGGTCGCAGTGGGCCTAGATCGTTCAAATACACTACGGCTAGATCGCAGTGTATCACGTGATGGCTAGAAGGCGATACCTCTAGCCATAGCGAGCCGGCTACCTTCCTGAATTCACCTCTGATGGTGATAATCCGGGTTAATTGGCAATTATTTAGTTTGCTCAAAATAATTGGCGGGAAGAGAACATATAAATTAGGGCTAGAGCACTATAATATCTATTATAGTGCTCTAATTAGGGCTTTTTAATTGCGACCTCTTCTGGAAAGGTTTGAAATGTCACCTGCAAAAAATATTTGATTAGAATACCAAATGCGTAGAAAATTTCACAGATAAGATAAAAATAGTAAATTTATGTAAGGTTTAATAAAAAGTTTAATAAAAAGTGAAGTTTGAATTGGATACACGGCCAAGTTAATTTAGAGTATGGTTGTTAAATATTGTAGTCTTCGTTGGTAGTAGTTTTATTATTTTCTAATGTATCGCCCAATTTAACTCGAGATGTGAAATGGAATTGATATGCCAAGAGAACTTTGGACGCTGGATATTTGATCGTGTCGACTAATGCTTTGCTCTTATCATGTTTCGTTATCTGAGTATTTTGAAACATGGCTTAGGCGTTATCTTCTCGTGGGCGGATTTTATTACCTTTGCCGTTGTTTATTTATATATTTGTATGCTGAGAGCTGTGTAGCAAATGGAACTGCAGAGAATTTAGATTTGTATAAATCTTTTTTTAATCTGCAGTAAAGAACAGTTGTTAATGCGAGGGGAAATTTTTCATTTGAAATTAATTGCTAAATTAATTATAGCCTGTTTATTTTATAAATTTTACGATAAGGGTTTCACGTTTCATGCCCTTTAATTGAAATGGTTCGTTCCAAATGCTATGTAAACTCGGTGCTTTTTGTGAGACATTTGTCAATACGTTATGCAATAAATTCCAAGCAATTCTGTACTAATGCTGCTCTTTTTTTTTTTTTTTTTTTTTTTTTTAATATATTGATAACCAGCGCAGTTTGATCGATTGTATTGCAATCGAGTAGAAATGGCAGGATTGCTCTTAGTCAACCTAGAATGTGAAGGAAAGGATAGGCGGAGTAATGGAATTTTTATATCGAGATGTTGCTAAATGTCAACATTGGTTTCCAATATCATGTCGGATCAAGGTAACACAAAAGTTAGATAGGGCGCCAACTCTGATAACAAGAGTAGATGGAATGTTTGTTGGGTTTGGACACTGAATAAATAAATTTATTTATGAAATATTTGATTATTGGGTTGATCCTGTGCAAATATTTCTTGATGAGATAGTATTAAAAAATAGACCCATGTGTAGTATCACAAAAGTCGATTGTCAGCTGACATTGATTATTGACCAAGCACGTGGAATTCGTTTTGGTCATTTGGCAGGTTGGTCTTTCCATTGACATGACAAAGCAAATATCCAAGGGGGGGGGGGGGGTAATGTTGAAAATGCTTCTTGTTACTAAATATTATTAATAGAATTATATAACCTATATATATGATCTATTTTTGTTATGTAAATTAATTCGGTTTTGTTTTTACTCATAATTAAAATGCTCGCTCTCCTTTAATTTTTGATCAGTGGAGGGCTCACATGCAGTGCCGTCTTTAGCTAAATGGGTGTACAAGGCACTTTTGGATATGGGGGTCCTTCTAACATTAAGTTATTTGTAAACTTCTTAGGGTTTTCAATAGGAATAAACAACAATATATTTATTATCATCAAGAAGAAAATATCATCGGTTAGCCTGC
Source organism: Rhysida immarginata (assembly GCA_023313115.1). Classification (NCBI taxonomy): domain Eukaryota; kingdom Metazoa; phylum Arthropoda; class Chilopoda; order Scolopendromorpha; family Scolopendridae; genus Rhysida; species Rhysida immarginata. The sequence goes on from JAHWFO010011445.1 coordinate 935,200, forward strand.
GATCGCGGGGCCCTGGGCCCGGACCCAGAGGGCCCATGCCTAAAAATGGCACTGCTCACATGAACAGTTTCTATATAGACCTCAGCTTCATCGTTTGAAATTCCTAAGGAAAGAGGACAAGTTAGATTTTAATATATTTTTTTGTTAGATTTCCAAGTTTTGCTTCATAACTTTTTAATTCACTATTCAAGCCCGCTTATAATTTTCCCATTTTAATCGATAATAGAAAACGAAACCTAATAGATAATATAGAAATACTCGTCCTCTCGCATATGCACTCCAGTGTCTTTTTAAATTTGAGTGCGTTTAATGAGAATATAACATATCTACAGTTCCTGGGAGCTTCTGTCATTTGGTGTAGCAGGTGTGTTGAAATTGCATTTCGATAAATGGATCTAGTGAATCGTCCGTTGGGAATGACAGGTGTTTTGAACGTCCGCTGAAGAGATTTTTTTTCTCGACAACTAATCACGTGGCCATGAAAAAAAAATTATGGTACCTATTTGTGGGAGAATCTTCATCCGTCAATTTATGAAAATGGTTATATGATTATGATAGACGAGAACTGAAAAGCAGGGTTGAAGTTTGCTCACAATGCTTCAGAATTGTAAACATGAACATGCCCGGTCATGAGTAAATTATATTTTAAACATAAAAAACATCTTACTGTTTTCTGTTCGTTATTTTTAGAAACTGGAATATACAAGATACAATATTTTTTCCTATATTTGCAGTTCTAATGAATAGAAGCTTCTATCTCTTAGTAATGAATAAAATTCAACTTCTAATAAGTTCAGCCTTTTAATAATTGCTCGACCATGTTCTATATCTTTGACCATGGTCTTTTAGGGCGTGTCTAGGACCGAATTCGACCAGATAATACAGACTGTCATCCTCGGTCTGGTCTTGTCTGTCTGATCGTCATTGTATCATGGAACAGTGCGGTTGTGTGAAGTTGTTTACCATCGACAAATTAAGAAAACATTTATTTAATGACATTGACAAAAAATAAAGTCTTAAAAATTGCAAGTTTCACAAAATGAAAGTAGCCTTTTAAAGTAAGGCCACTCACCAAAGTGACAAATCGGTGAAAATGAAAGTATTCAAAAATATTTGGCTGGCGTTGTCGGCGATGGAATTTTATGGGTTTCGAATTTCCCATACATTTTTACCGTGTAAATACACAAACACGTGCTACTAAAGTTTTTATTTAACCTAAAGATTAATATGATGAGCTACTTAAGGAAACTCACACTAAGCAACGATACTATTGCTAGGCGAAGTAGTTTTGTGTTGATTTTCGTGTCATCGAATGTGCACACGATGTTTTGATCAGATCCGATCGTAGCGGACCGAGCCATAGCCTTCAAGATATGCTCTAAGGAAGGCTAGGATAGGCTATGAAGTTACCCTATAGCCCGTTCATTTAGTCTATTGGAAAAAAATGTCTCCTTTTCTCCTGGAACCGGTTTGATCCTATGTTTGTCAAGAGTAAAGCTTTATATACGCAGAAAAATAAGTTAAAAAAATTATATTAAACGAGTTAAAAACATTCGTAGGTGATTAGCAATTTTATATATAATTAAAACATTTATAACCTGCCAATTTATGAATTAGAAACATTCATGACAATCTAGAGCGCCTGCGCAGAAACATTTCTTGTTATGGAATATCTGTGCACGTATTCAGCCTTCTTTTTTGGCTATGTTAACTTTTCCTCCGTTAAAAATAAATGGCGTTGCTTTCTGATATCCCCTCGTAAAGAGGTAAATATTGAAAGGAGAAAGACTTTTTATTAAGAATGAAAGTTGTTTTATTAAGGTAAAAACAAAATTTCGCGATAAACGACATTACGAATGTTCCTCGAGAGAATAATAATGCCACGTCTGTCTTGTGTAATTCTGGATTGAACATGAGTTTCGACTGGGATGTCGATTTCAGGGGGTAGATACTTGCAGCAAGGGGATTTTTGTCCTTTGAAAGCGCAGCAATACCTGATGACTCCACAGCTATTTCAAATTCAATTTCGATTAAAAAAAAATTATAAGAAAAACTACAAATTTTAATTTTGGGGTTGCGAGTCTAAATTTGAAATAATTTAGAAGATGCGGTCTTTTATATCGAGTAAAATTAAACTTTATTTGCACAGCATACAAACGTTGGGTTGAATTCCGTGTTATTTGTGGCCATCAACTGAAGGATAAACTTTGCTAAAATTGACTCGTTAGTAGTCCTGAAGAGTCTTGCAGATAAATAATTCGAGACAAGTCAGGATTATGAAATGTGTTGACTTCAGCCATATACTGCAGGGAAAATAAGTGTCCAATAACTTTTTCAGCTTTTTGGCATTATTTTAAGCATTCGTCATTAATTTAATAAGAACATGATAAACTAAAATCGAATAATGTTCAAAAATTCATACTGTATGTCTAAACTGAGTAGCCAGTTTATTAGGCCACCCTAGCAGCTATAACAGCACGAATTCGCCGTGGCATGGATTCAATTATCCGCTGGAAGCATGTTGTCCATGCGGATGCAACAGCTGCTCCCAGTTGATGCTTATTGGATGGTGGTGGATCCATGCCTCGAATAACCCGTTCCAGCTCATCCTAAAGATGTTAGATTGGGTTCATATCCGGGGATTATGGTGGCCAGAGGAGTAAAGTGAATTCATTATCGTGCTCCTGGAACCATTCCATGATGATACGAGCCTTATGACACGGAGCATTGTCCTGCTGGAAGTATCCTTCCGATGGGGGAAACAGTAGCCATGAAGGGATGAACATGGTCGGCAACAATGTTCATGTAGCCCTGACCATTAAGGCGTTGTTCTACTGGTATCTGTGGACCAAGAGTATGCCAGGAAAACATTCCCCAGACCATTACAAAGCCTCCACCAGCCTGAACAGTGGAAACCAGGCAAGAGGGGTCCATCGCTTCGTGCTGTTGTCTCCAAATTCTGCGTCGGCCATCTGCATGGTGCAATAGGAAACTGGATTCATTCGACCAGCAGACATTCTTCCAGTCGTCAACGGTCCAGTGTTGATGATCACGGGCAAATTGGAGACGTTTTTTTGCGGTTTTGGGTGGAGTTGAAAGGTACCCTAACTGGCCGTCGGCTGTTGTAGCCCATCCTTACCAATGTACGGCATGTAAAGCGTTCAGAGATGTTATTCTACGGTCCAGTGTCGTACTCCACGGAACAATCATTCCCATCCTATGTCACCCCTTGGATCGAGAGTCGTTTGCGACCACATGCCTGTCTCTGGCTGGTTGTTTTTAACCAGTCCTGGTAAACCCTTGAACTGGTTCTTCGGGAAAATGGTTGCGTTGCCAATGGATTTCCATAGTCATGGGTGTTCCTTTATACGGATTCAGTATAAATCATAAAGGTTAGTTATTTATAATGTCTAGTTAGAGTTGTTTATAATGGCTGTGCCGATTCAGAATCCCGCCAAATGTGAAGTGCGCTTCGTCCTACGTTTTTTCCAAGCACAAGTTAAGCGCCCAGTGAATATTCACAAAGCACTTGTTCTTGTTTATGGAAACATTACGAGTCGACAACATGTAACGAAGTGGTGTCCTGAATTCTCCGGAGGGAAGACCGACGTTCATGACGAATACAAGAGCGGTAGGCCGTCTGTGGTCTCTGATGAACTTGTGTACTTGTTTCTTAACCTGAAGAAACCTCTTGTTGGACAACGCTTCAACGACGATGAAGAGATCAAGCACGGGGTTGAAATGTTGTTCCAGCAGTAGGCGCCTGAATTCTATGACTGGGATAAGCTAGTACCTAGACTTAACAATTGTTTGGATAATGACGGCAATTATGCCGAAAAATAACCCCTCTATTACTAAATAAGTTGTACTGGACATTTTGTCAAATAGGAGGGGCCTTCAAAATTTGACCTGGACTTTATTTATAAAATCAGGAAACTACAAACACACACACACACACACACACACACACACACACACACACACACACACACACACACACACACACACACACACACACACACACACACACACACACACACACACACACACACACACACACACACACACACACACACACACACACACACACACACACACACACACACACACACACACACACACACACACACACACACACACACACACACACACACACACACACACACCAGTTATTTCTCAAAGAACTCTCCTTGCTTCTCTACACATTTTTTCCAAAATGTCACAGTAGTAGGATGCATTTATGGTTCGACGTTCTTCTAGAAAATCGACATGAATGATACCCTTAATGTCCCAGAATACAGTCTCCATCACTTTCGGTGTCATCTTGAATTTCTTGGGTCGTGGTGAGTCAGTGCGTTGCTTTCAGGAGTATGGTGATGAATCCATGTCTTGTGGTTCAAACACGCCTTAGGAAGCTGTACCAATTCTTTAAAGTAATTCGTTCATTGGTGTCACGTAATGACGCTGTTTTCGCTCTTAGCAGGTTCTAACCTGTAGCATTTGAGAATTTGGAAAGGGCCAATGATATTAAAATAGTGCCATAAAGAATAAAAGAAGTAGCATTTAATAAGGATACCCGAGAATAAGATTGTCAGAACTCCTAATGGGGATTTGCGTTATCCATAATCTAAATAGTATGCAGGATATCTTTCATCTGATTTGAACATCTCTGAATACGTAATCTTATTGTGATTCCATCGTTTTTTCAGTAAACTGGATTTGACTTGTTTTTTTCACCCAAAATAACAATTACCCAAATTTCCTCTGCGCTGTGTAATTGCATTATCACTAAACATAACGTGATTAACGAGTTGCTTTTCTGGACCTTATTGTTTCTGTCAAGAAAAAAATCAATTCCGAGTGCAACTATCGCATATACAGGGCGTTTCAAAAATACTTTTACAAACTTTGGGGACAGGTTCCTTACACCAAAACAAGAAAAAAAAGTTCATATAAACATACGTCCGAAAATCCTTAGTTTTCAAGTTACTAATGTTCGTTTGATTCATTATATCCCAGATGGCGTTGTTGCCAGGGAGACTTATTTACATTCGTCATTCGTCTGTCTTCAATGTGTCCATTGTGTACATGTACTGCAGGAAGTAAGTTAACTAAAAGCGAGTTAACATTAATGTGTGGGCTGGAATTGTGGGTGACTGTCTGGTAGGGCTCTAAGTTCTCCCAGCACGTCTTACAGGCGCTGTCTACAGGGAGTTTATTCAGAACAGCCTCCAAGACCTACTAGAAGATGTGCCTCTGCAAATAAGAAGAAACATGTGGTTTTTGCATGACATAGCTCCAGCACATTTCAGCCTATGTTCGAGATGGATAGGTAGAAGAGGACCAGTTCCATGATGTGCACGTTCCCCCGACCTCAGTCCTTTGGATTATTGTCTCTGGGGACACCTTAAACAATTGGTCTCTGCAGCAGACCACTCGGATGCAGAAACTCTTCATCGACGTTTCATGGAAGCATGCGAAACCATTCGAAACCGTCAGGGAGTATTTGAAAGGGTGCGACAGTCCATGATTCGACGAGTGCATGCGTATTTAGAAGCAAGAGGAGATTTCGAGCATTTATTATGAGTTTGTGTGGATGAGCTCCAATCACCTACGTTGTGAACGGTCATTAATAACTCGAAAACGAAGGATTTTCGGACATAGGTTTATGTGAACTTTTTTTCTTGTTTTGGTGTAAGGATCCTGTCCCCAAAGTTTGTAAAAGTATTTTTGAAACATCCTGTATAAAAGATATGGATATATGTATTTTGTTAATAATAATAAATAATGGAAGCAACCATCTAATGTATAACAATGCGAAACGCTTTCATAATAGGAAGCCTCTTAATCAATTTCTGACTCAACACACTATCTATTCGACTTGGATAGGAGCTTGGCGGAAGAAAAGCAAACAAATTGATCGGCTCTTTTGGGTAGACTGAAAGAAAATTGCTGACAAAGTTGATTGGTTTTTGTTTTTTTTCCAAGTGGCCCCCTTCAAATGAAGTTAGGTCAATTTTCTAGTGAAAGAAAGACAATTCTAAACATCGAATAGCTAAGAAATTAGCTTAATAGATCGATTTTTTTTTCGATAAGGATTTAATTTAATTTTATTATTAGCAATACCACTGGAACTTGTATGTATTGAAAGAACTTGCGTTTACAAGTAAAAAAAAAAAAAAAAAACAAAAAAAAAAACAGTGTGAGGAGAGATTGTCGTTTTAAGCACGAAACCAATATTGAGGTTTTGCTTATATAAGTTTGTCCAAACGATTTTGTAAATCTTCTAGTCTTTCATTTTTAATCTTAACGAACATTGTCAGTTTGCTATGGATATTTATTGCTTTTAGGGAAAATTTGATCCAGTTTGGATGATTATTTTTACTCCCCTTCAAAGTGCATAAAATTATTCATAAATTTTTTAAAAACTTAATTTTATTCATGTTGACGATGATTGCCTTCACAATTGAGTGGGTCGTTAACTTAATACAAGACAGGCAATTAACTTTATGGCGATGAACAGATTTCAGTTATGAAAACGGATGGTGTCAGTTATTCATTGAAAGAAAAAGTCATTGAAACACGACCCAAACGTTTAAAAACCTTTTACTTTTGGTAAATTTTATGCTTTTAATCGACACTTTTCTTAAGAACGGTAGAAGATTGAGTTTCCACCACACAAATCAATAAATGAAAAATGAACCCATTCTTGTTTGAATAATTCTCTTCTTGCTTCATTTAGAATATCTCCAACGGAAAAGGTCACAGAGAAGTTGGTTCAAGATTCTGAAGAAAATGCTTACAATGTTTCATCATGTACTAGTTACATTTTACTATTTAAGGCACATTGTGATGAATTTCAAACGAACGAATTTCACACACATTGCACTGGTGATGAACGAATACATTGTTTGGCTGAGGAGATTTTTTTGGGTGTTGATTCTCGTACATGAAGTCAGAATCTCTGTGCTCCCATTTCTTTATAAAATAACTATTCAAGACTGCGTTCTTTTTTCGCACGGAGTCATGGCTGTTAGCCAGAGTCACTTATAGAATGAACGACTGTTAATGCAAGCATAGTTGGCTGCTATGATTATTTGTGAAGCGTTCACAATGTTTTTCTCTCATTTGCAACCTGTTGAAGATGTCAAAAAAAAAAGTATAGAAAAATTGAAAACCGTGTAGAAGAAATTGTCTGAAGACTTAACTTTCGATCAGTTGAAAATCCATTTTCGCTTTCGCATTGTGGTGGTCGCAAAATATGCTTAATTACTTGGGATTCTCACGGCTAGAACTTGAACCCAGGAGTCTAGAGGAGCAGCACTGAGTCGCACCTTTCATCCCAAGAGAATAAGGCTTCTTACACACTATAACTAGTTGCTGGCAACTGTGGTTGCGAACAACCAGAAACAACATGAAACCAAAGACGGGAGGCCGATTGGTAAACAAATCGTTCTCGGCTTCGTTCGGCAACGGCCGGCTACCTTTCAAGATGGGCAAAGGATGTAGCGCAATATAGATATTATTAAAAAGAAAGCAAATAGGAGAAAAAAGAAATATTGGGTGCACCCCCCTATTACAAGAACGTCGAAATAAAGACATGTTCAAAATTTTTTCGCTCTTTCTCTTTTCTATTTTTTAGGATAAATCTCTCCGTATCGAAATCCACAGGGTTTTTAATAAGAAAAAAATCTTTTGACTAGAAACAAAGAGGAAGATGACAAGGGCCAAGAAAAAGCGAGGAATCACGTAAAATGCTATTTCGGGGCATGGTTTATAATGCAAAATGCTCTTCTGGGGCCTAATTAATCGACTTCAAAAAAAGGTTATCAATTCGATGCGTACGTATGTAATATTGTTGGAATTGCAAAATATTCATATATATTAGTCTGTGGGCTTCTAAACAAGTATGCCAAATTTCATTAGTGTGTGTATGTATGTATGTATGTTTGTATGTTTGTCCACGTATTTCTCAGAAACTAGAAATCGAATTGCAATAATTCTTTTTGTATTGGATTAAGTATCTTTCAACTTAAGGATAAATCCAAGTTTCCTCAAAATCGGTTCAGTAGTTTTCAAGATATGGACTGTTATAGCTAGGCGATAGTGAAAGTTTCATTAAAGTCGGTTTTTTATACTCTGTTTAATCTTGTTTAATAAATATTTGATCGTGATAAATCAAGGTGTGGGACTATAGAAACGCGGAAATTTTTTGTGAAGCCACACCGTTCGCGTCGTCCTCGGGCCGGCCGTGAATGTTTGTGAAGCCACGCCATTCAGATATAAACAAAAAAACGCGATTGGGAAGGGGTGGTTGCTCGCTTAGTGCGTAGACGTCAAATAATAACTTGGTTGCCAGCAACCAGTCGCTAGTGCGTAAGAGGCCTAAGGCCACTAGCGACTGGTTGCTGGCAATCTCGAGACATAACTAGAACAGTTATCGTTGACGCACTTGGTTTCAGTAACCCGTCAGTTGCCGGAGGCCAGAAAATCAAGAGCAACGCATTCGGCGACTGGGAAGTTGCGCAACCGCTGGGGTGACTTATTTCTATTGACGTTTACGCACTAAGCGAGCAACCACCCCTTCCCGATCGCGTTTTTTGTTTATATCTGTGAAATAAACATCACGGCCCGCCCGAGGACGAGGCGAACGGCGTGGCTTCTCAAAAAGTTCCGCGTTTCTGAAGTCCCGCAACTTGATTTATCACGATCATTGGGGTGGCATCAGGTGATTTGGTAGGGATGTGGTTAAAGGGAACCGGCGTTATCCCGGTCTGCTGTTGCAGCTGAGCCAAGAAATCTGCCGTCACCTTCCTTTCTGCGATGTAACGAGGCAAGAGCTTATGAACTTTAGACTTGTGGACTTACGAAGATTCAAATCTCTGTTGAAGCAATACTTTTTGTGTTGCGGGGTTTTCGACGGAGACCAATTTTCGTATTCTTCAGATGACGTCCGCGGTTCTCACTTATTTGGGATGCGCTTTCGGACCCGGCAGTTGACCCATTCTTTCTGCGTATCGAGATTTACCAAAGGTGTATCATCAAGTGGCCAAATTTAGGGCTTATTGGTAGAAATACGATTAACAATAGCCGCTTGATGATGGTGTAACAATGTATACACCTTTTGTCTGCAGGCCTTCTCTCTAGGAGGTGTTGCAACATTTCATTGCAGCCTATTGTTGAAGTGCCAGGATTTAAGAAAATTAGAACATTTTAAAAAAATTTCCCTACCTATCGAGCCAACACCTCCTATAGAGAAGGCCTGAGGACAAAAGGTGTATACATTGTTACATCATCATCAAGCGGCTATTGTTATCGTATTTCTACCAATAATAAGCTCTAAATTTGGCCGCTTGATGTAACAATGCATACACCTTTGGTCCGCAGGCCTTCTCTCTAGGAGGTGTTGATCGAGCGCGGTAAAGTGACAATTTTACTCTTCCATTTCATCTTACAGTGTGAGAACTCTACGAGTAATTCTCCTCGGAAAGGGCGGTGACGTACCCTTTAAACGAAAGGTCCATTTTCGGTGGCATAGTTACATGAAAATAAAATAATCCCACCAACACGTACTAGACGTTTCTTACCCATAATTCCTGTTCACGCAGATAAATTTGCATGCACATAAAAGTGATTTTAATTTCGTTTCCATAAAGTGTGAATGACCTGTATACTGTTCAAACTGTTGACCATGAGCAGCAATGCGTCTTGTAATTGAATTTCTGATACAGCCAAAAGTCCCTGCAGTTTCTCTTACATGGTCACTTGCAGCTACAATTCGCGCTACCAGCTCCTCTTCCGAATCCACAGGAGTATCGTACACCACAATTTTCAGATGCCCCTAGAAGAAGAAATCTAAAGGGTTTAGGGCTCATGGTGAACAGTTTGTGAACACCTTTTGTAATTGTATTTGGTTATTAAAAACGCTGTGACCATCACTATCAAGTTTCTAATTTCTCCGTTTTCTGTAAATACATTAACAAAAGAGACAATATTATGAGGAAATCTCAGAAAGCCGTTGTATGTATGATGTTGGACAATTTTTTTGTTTCAATGATTCATTTGCGACCCCCACTTTATTGGCAAAAATATCTTCAAAATTAGATCCTCCATCATCCTTAAAAGTTTGACCAATAATAAGATTCTGACAAAATACATCGAAGTAATTATGAATTTCATAATGTTTTTGAGGGAACCATTGACAGCCTTGTAAATTCGACATTCCATCATTGGAATTTCATGCTAAATAATAGCATTCTGGATTAACCATGCAATATTACAATTAAGACGACGCACAATGATCGCATCTTTGTTCTTTGCATTGATTCTTCAGTCTTTCGATTAGATTGTTCGGTGATGGGACGTATCCTGAGCCACCAGGACCAGTTGAAAAGAAAAATGACCTTGGGTTAGCGAGAATTGTCTCGTATATCAAAGGTTGACATTCGTCCAGTGTAGGTGCTTAGCAGACAAAGTATGCGTTCATATCGTGTGTCTTTTCTTGCGGCCAGAGTGCTACCCACTGAAGTCATGAACAAAATTTGACCCTTCGGTTTTAGTTTGCCATGAAGAGACTTGCACATAAATAATTTGTGGGGGCAACTCAGGATTATGATAAGTGCTGTCTTTAGCTATATGTATAAAAGAGTGTCCTGTAACTCTTGACATCGAGGATAGGACAATGGATAAGCAAACAACGTAACAGTGTTGTTGCCATTCATTAATTCTTCATTTTTGTCATTGTTGTATTCAGGAGACAAACTGCTTTCTTCAGTTATCCAACGAAAGAAAAAACTGGGTAAGTCCAATTATATTTCCAATTTCATTTGTTACACATTGTTAATATACGGTTGCCGCAAACTGGTCTCCGTAGGCAGTTGTTATTTTCCAAGCCGATGGGTAAGAGACCAAGGAGTCGGCCTAGAACCAGGTGGCTAGACTACATGGAAAATCTGGGTTCGAGTCGTTTGGGTATTACCAGGGCAGACATGCGCCTGATGGCGGAAGATCCTCCATAGGGCTGCTGCCCCCGCGACCCTAACGGATAAGCGGGTTTGAAAAGTAAGTACACATTGTTAATTGGAAATGCCCAAATTTTTTTTCGTTGGGCTGAGTATAAAATGTATATGTTAATTTTAACTCCAATGATACTTGAGAAACTGTCCATTGCGAATAAAAAAACGACAGCAAGAAAGGTAGGAAGAAGACTGGCAGTCACTGAAGAACTAATTCAGTCAGTATCGTCATTTCAGAGTATGATTGTCCATATTATTCAGTCTCGTTATAAAGGCATTACTAAATACGATACAATAGAAGTTTAGGATTCTTTAATATCATTTCACAATCGTATATTTATTTATTTATTTATTTATTTATTTATTTATTTATTTATTTATGTATGTATTTGCATTCCAGATGGAATAAAGTACAAATAGGAAAGTAAATTAGAGAAATAATAAAAAATATAGAAAATAGTTGGGAATACTTCAGTAACTGTATAAAATGTTAAAGTTCGGGGTTGTAATTTTGTTCTTCAGTGTAGGTTCAGTCATGGTCCGTTTGCCCGTTGATATAATGTTCCGTGATCATAGAAAGTAGGGTTGTTCGGTTGTTTAGGTAAACATTTTTTGAATATTAGAGTCCATTTGTTGTCGTATTGGTGAAGGTAGTTCATTCCATAAATAAATGGCATTATAGGGAAAATGGTCAGAGAGATATGTGGATAACATGATTGGGGTTTCAGAATTTGTATCTACGAGTGATTCGGTAATTGGTGTTATTGATATACCAGTTTCTAACAAATTCAGCAGGATGAACTTTAGGTGTAAAGCATTTGATAATTCATTGATAAATCCGATGTTTGGTAGTGTAGGAAGTTGATGATAGCTGCAGATTCCGGTAATTGAAGTGGTTTTAACATCATAATAACCAGTTAGTCACTATTTCCATCATAAAATGCGTTGAGATAGTGATTAAAATCATGAAGAGGCCTATGACTCATGGGAAGTGAATAGAGTCGAGTCTTCTTTATGAATAGCGTACCAGGCATGAGAGTCAACAAGTGATTTATCTCTCTGACTAATAGGTGTTCGCAAAGTGCTGCTTAAAAAAACATTCTCGTTGTTATTTTTGTGTGTGAAAAAGATGCGATTTTTTTTCTTTTAATTTTCAGTTAAACTGTGGTACATGTATTAGTTTATTGATTCATTATGTCTCATAATTTTATACTCATCCAAGCAGCTTTGTATGATATTTTAGAAAGTGATGGTCAAAAATTTAGGGATGAATCGCACTATACTTTGGCTCACTATATGAAAAAAGCTGCAAGGCAGTATGGGAAAGCCACGCTACCAATTGTCATCTCATTCAAATCAACGCGCAGCCAATAAAAAAGAAACTGAATCTATAGAGGCTAAAATAAAACTGAAACAATGCTTCATGTTTTTGAGCACTGCGCGTGCGCAGTTGGAGACTACTTTACGGGGCGGAGGTGAAAAAGTAGTGATGTGCTTTCCCATACTGCCTTCCAGCTTTTTTCATATAGTGAGACAGAGTATACTGACTTAAGCGATCTCACAAAAGCGAACAGTTTGCAAATTTTATGTTAATAAGCGTCACGATTACAGAAGTTTAGTGACAAAAGCGATAACAACCTTTTTTAAGAATGATATTTCATTAAATATGAGACTAATCATAGTTTCACTTATATTTAACAACACTGGATAGTATAGAAGCTGCTCAAAATACTGTGTTTGCATGTGCACGAAGCTTTGAAATCATCCCTACATTTGGCTGGCAATCGTTTCAAACTGCTTCAAGCATTTTGATTTGCTGAAAGGCATCTACAGCTCGATGTTCCGTTCCTTCAACTATGTCAATATAGAAGAGTGCACTTCTGGGCCTATCTGTTCGTATATTCTATATGAGAAGCTCTCCTATACTCTTGTGAATGAGCTTCTTGGTAGAAACGTGCAGGTTGGAGTGCATTACTGGTTACTTTACCAAATATTTTTTTCCTCACACTCTTCATTGCCTTTCCATTCTGGCGTTCTTCATACAACAGTTGTACTTAAATTCTTCTTAGATCAACACTCTGACTGTTGTTTGTTAGACCTCACACCACTGAGGAAGGAGTACCCGTTGACATAAACAACATCAGTGGCTCTTAACGTAAAATTTCCATTAACTCGCAGATGGTTCATGTTGATACTAAGATTGTTTTTGCTCATTTTAGTAGTGATGTCCGTTGGAGCCGGATCTAGAAATATCCGGAACCAGGTCTCGTATCCGGAATCGGATCTCAGATCCTTTAACTCGATGCGTATTAAGACTAATTAGGATTTAGGAGGACTCAGGGCATCACAATCGCGTCCATATAGATTGAGGGGATATGGTACAATTTTAACTAAAACGAAAACTTAAGATTTGTTAAATTAAAGCTGATTTTATTTTATGATGATTTTGATTGTTGATTACATTAAAGCGATCCACTGCTCAGTCATAGGGAATTAGGGAGTTTAGGTCATTTGACTTTGAGACACGTTATAAGGTGGTTATATATAAAAAAAAAACTTGCATATACACAATTTCCTGATACAGGATCCGAATTTCGGATCTCGGACCTGGGTCCGAAAAAAGGATCCGGATATCCGAATCTTGAATTAGCCGGATCTTGACATCACTACATTTTAGTATCGCTTTTGAATGTCTTGAATTTTGAAACCTAAGAGAAAAAAATATTCCACGAAATACTTATTTTTGGTATAGCGACGGTGACTGAGACGGTGATTGTCTTGAACATTTCTTATTAACCTTAACCAAATCCTAATGTTGAAGAATGTAACCAATCTCTTCTTTCCGAAATAAGGAAGATTGACTTTCTTACTATTTATCATAGGAGGAACTACATTGTATTTTACAAGACGCTTGCAGAATATTCTGATAAGATATCAGATACTGGGTGAAAACGCAGCAGCAGCATTGGACTTTTCCGTTTCTAGCGGTGAAACTTGTATATCCGTAGCTCGAAATTATAAGTGGTGCTAGAATGTTTTTCCTTGTAATTTTATACTGAGTGACCGATGTTTTAATATAATTTTAAGTGGAGTACCATTTTGGATCTTTCTTATCTGCTCTAATAGCTCATATGTAGGCAAGGACTCCACCAGTGCTGAGAACCGTTGTATAGGAATAGACAAGGCTAGCGTCCCACTATTAATGGAAATAGACATATGGTTGTTATTGCAGCCAAACAGCCATTCCGTTTCATTCCACAAATGCTCGATAGGACTAAGATTTGGAGACGTGCGTGAGCTATGGAAATACGGCAAATTCTTGTTTATACTCTTGGAACTGTTCAAATACCAAAGGAACTCTGTTGGAAGAAATACCAGATTTTCCGACTAGTTTCGCCATTTATTCAAGGGTACATATAAGAATAATTGTCTGACCTTCAAGAAAGGATTGTCGCAGTTTGTTCCAGCATTCCAGAAATAATTACGACTAATGTGCAGAAATCGATTGTGACACGTGCTCAAATGTGCCTTGCAGCTGACGGTCAGCACGTTGAACACTTTCTCGATTAGGAAGAAAAATCTTTCGGTAAGAACCAAATAAATTTTCTCAACATATTCTACCAACCATGTCACCCAATCAATTAATGAGCCTTCCCAACGGTGTGCTTAACTGCAATTCAAATGTGTTAGAAACCTCAGCCAACCTGGCCACCCCAATCTGACCTTGAGTGACTCTTTCTCGCCCATTTTCTCAAAATCTTTCAAGGGGAAGGCCCTGATTAAAAATTGTTTTTAGACTAATGTGGTGTTGCTTTACAGGGTAGCAATCGGAAATTTTTCTCTATCTTTAATAGTTTTCGAGTTAGCAAATGGATGACCTTAATTTTGGGGGTCATAGTCAAATTTGAGTACGGCAATGAATTCCCCCCCCCCCCCCTGTTACCTATAAACCGCACATCAGATCTCGCCTACCTGGCAGTTTCGAGATATCTGCCATGTTACCAGACTTTTTGGACATCCTGTATACAGGATGTAAATGGACGACGTTTCACAAATTTAAGGATATGTAGATGATGATACTCTGAGCAAAAAAAGTCTAGTCGCGTCTTTCGATCTGTGGCTCCGTTAAAAAGTTATAGCACTTTAAATTTCGGTATCGGTAAGGAATATCAGTATCGGTATCGGCCAGGGTGATTCTAAAAGGTCGTGCTGAAATGAAAAGGCAGGTAGAGGGTGAAGTTCTGAGCAAAAAAGTCTAGTCGCGTTTTTCGATCTGAGGCTCCGTTAAAGTTATAGCGCTTTAAATTGCCGTAAACGGGTGGACGTGGTTCAGAAACGATTTTGCGTTCAAGATGTCGTCGGAATATATTGGGTATTAACATTCCTCAGACAATGATAGACCCGCCACCAGCTTAAGAAGTGGTGTACGTACAGACGTATCCAGCGCATCGTGAATGACAAAATTGTCTTCTGCATTCAATTGGCTGTTACACTGGTCGAGTATTTCACGCCTTGGCCTGTGAAATTCTCTCAAGAACTGTTGACAGGGCATTTTGTCGGCAAGATTTGTATTCGGCTTGACGTTTCTTGAGTGTTGTGCGACGGTGTTTTCTCGGTATATACGAGTAACAGTTGTGCGAGAAAAGCCGAACAAGTTGGCACTTCAAAGATGTGCAAATCCTCTCCATCTTGGTCGGCTACACTATCGAGTCAAGGTTGTTAAAAAGGTGGCGGCCTTTATCGGCCGATTTCTCTCAAAAGCACTCGCATTGCCTTCAGGGATTGTAACATCGCAGCAGGCGATCTGTATCTTTTAACATAACAAAGCTGAGATGGCTGGCGTTCCATGTGCTTTTGCTACTAATAAACGCAATTATTTATTATTTCTAGTACAATATTAGAATCTAGAGTGGATTTATTAGATTTCCATGCATTTATTCTTTCATGACCAAAAGTTCATTAAATGCGCAACCCCCCCCCCTTTATAATGAAAAAGAGCACACTCGAAACGAGCAGGAGAATTCCTAATCTACTCTCGATGCGAGTGTTAAAATCCCAACAGATTGCACTACGAGAAAATCGAAAGTTAAGAGAAAATTCGAAACCTGAGAGAGAAGTTTAGAAAATAAAATATATCGATTTCATCTTCACCTTCTTCACTCATACCAAGTAATTAAAACTGTTCAGTGGCTTCAGATTCATTTGGAGACTATAAGCAACGTTCGGAAAATCGACGAGGTGGGATACGCTTTCACTCTCAGCCATTATAATTTGAGCAAAGCGAAAGTGTTCAGGCTCAACAGAAAGCAATCGGGTATGTAGGCATTACATTTTTTCCCCTATCATATTTTTACAACCGTACAAGTATCAGTAAATGTTTTAATGGTGTAATAGCACTTAATGCTAAATGATTGAATATTGTAACCGGTTAATCGTTGAAGAATTGCTATGACAAGGTGGCCTCGCTGTTGCGGTATTTGCTTTTGTATTTCAGGTTCAAATATATATAAACAGCCTTTTATTTACAATCTCTGAATTTTAAACACACATTATTCCAATAAAATTTTTCTATAAAACCTCGGCACGTTTTTCTTCATTTATATTGGTGACAAATAGTGAAAATAGGCTGGAAAATAAGAGCCCCCCCCCCCCCCGTTATTTCTTATAGTTTTCTATGGCGTTCGTCAGTTCCAAACCTTCCAATGACCATCGACCACCCCAATAGAGGCCAACTTCTCTTTAACAACCTTGATATCGAGTACTAGAAGTTAATCGATTAAATAATCTTTTCCTGCATTCACGTGATTGCGGTCGTCCACACTGAAGAGCCAAAACATTATCACCACCTACTCAATAACGCGTTGCGCCACCTTTGGCTTGCCTTTGCATGAATGCCACAATTCTTGGTAGATGACTGGAGACAGGTTGTACCAATGTCTAAGCAGCGGTCACGCAAATTCAAGATATTCCGACATGGTGATGTTTGAGCTATGAGCTGCCGCTCCACGATATCCCAAATGTGCTCTATCGGATTAAGATCCGGCGAGTTAGGTGGCCAGGACATTAATTGGAATTCATCCTTATGCTCCTCGAACCACTCCAACACAATTCGAGCCTTGTGACAAGGAGCGTTGTCCTGCTGGAAAATTCCATTTCCAGTTGGGAAGACAGACGCCATGCAAGGGTGAAACTGGTCCGCAATGATGTTCAGATAGTCCGCAGCTTTCATGGTCCATTCTACCACAACTACGGGTCCCAGAGCCGCCCATGAGAACGTCCCCCAAAGCATAATACCGCCACCACCAGAGCGGAGCAACTGTTCGCCTGGTTGTGGCGGTACAGGGGGGGGGGGGGTAAGCAACTGTTCGCCTGGAAGTCTGCGTACCCTGACTTCGACCCGACTATCGACGTGATGAATAAGAAATCGTGATTCATCCAACCAGGCAACTCTCTTCCACTTTTCAAACGTTTCACGGATTTCTTCAATTAAGTTTTCTATAGCGCTGTCCGTCCACCTCGATATCGCCATGATTGTACGTGCCTGGTGATTCGAAACTGTTTTCTGATCGAATCGCGCGTTCAAAAAGCTCTGGCATGTTGAGCTTTTCAATCGCCAGAAGAAAGCGATGCATTCGTCCTCGTGACGTCACTCTGCGCATGCATGCATGCATCACAAAGCGATGGAATCGTGCGGCCGTCGCGCCAAGTGGGCACCCAGCATAATTCTGAATTTTATTGGAGGTGAGGCTTTTTAGGAAAATTGGAATGCTTTCTCCAATCGGCTGGTTAATTTTGTATGTCGCCTATGCAAATTCGGTGGAGATAGTGCACCGTAAATTGGCGGCTAGCCAACAACTTGATTTGGCCTTATCTCCGTGTATTTTTTTTTTTAAAGAGTTTTGGGAAGTTTTCATCGCTTTTTTGTGATGTAGATGTTAAAATTATTTAGCTGTGCAATAAAGCATAGAAAAATTTTTTTAAAGGAGGTCTATGTAAGTTGTTACATAAAGTGACTGGATGCTGGTTATTTATTGAATTCTACATAAAACATCAAATTTTATTCGTTATACCCTCCGGGTTTATGGCCCCCTTCCAAAAATCCATCAGATATTATTTGAAACATTTACTTTTTTCCCTCGACCGATCAGATGGTACATGTGAGAGATTAGTGCCATGTGGTCTGTAACCCAGCAGTCAGGGATTTCTAGAAAGAGAATGGTTCACGATTACAGAGTAGCAATATAGAATCTCCGATCCGATACTAATGGGTTGTTTGTAGAGGGATTGTAATTGAAGTGTTCGGAGAATGGATGAGACCGGACAGAACAGCGGTTGCCGGGTCAATAGTGGGCGCTCCACTTCGTCGATGGTCGCGGCCACGTGCTTCAGTGACCACGAAACGTGCTCATTTAAAACTGCTGTGGACGCATCGTTGACTGCGCCGTCTAAATGGCGTCATTGCAGTTTTCAGAATTGGAAAGTAGTATTGGACAACTTTCTCAGTCTCTTATTTCCACACATCCATTTATTACAGCTAGGTAATAAAAATAGAACTTCTTACGGAAACACCCCTTGTCCATATATTTGTGTAAAAGTTAATATTTTTGTGTAAGATGTTTGAGGATTTCCCATATTCTAGAAGGGGGTGATCTAATGAAACGCAACCGTTCACTCCAGAAGTTAAAAAAAAAATCTAATCTAAAATAATTTAAATAAATTATGAGTTCTTATTCTCGTTCTATCCTTTCCGTTGTTGCGATGAACTGTTTAAGACATGGGGACACGCCGTTTCTTTCTTTAGCCATCTCATTCCAATATTTGAGTGAAAATATCCAATAATAATTTTTCACCTGGTACCTCCGTGACTGGAAATTTTTTTTGATCATTTTCGACACCCAACCACTTCTAGTATGCTCTATCTACACATGCTCTTAGCCATCTTATTATCATGTGGTCTTCAGAGGAGGACAGCTTAGAAATTTTTTTACCAAGGGATTGATCAAAATCCTTATCCCTATCATAGTCTCACTCAAATTTACCGCCATTATTACTATCACCTGTAAACCCCCTTTAATTTAAATTGAATTGCTTAATCATATTAATACAGGGTGCAGTTATGACTGATAACTAAATTTAAAACATACATTTGCTGCTCAACTTTAGTATAAACTTTTTAAATAAGAAAATTACTTTATAATGAAAGTGGAAATATGGGTGAAAGAATTTATAATAATAACAATTTTTTTGGAACTAATGACTAATATAACAACAATTTTGATACAACAACATTTTTGATAACATCAGAACTAAAAATTTCTTTACGATACGAATATGTAATTATTTTGTTTGAAAATTAGTTATGTGCTGGAATCGTGGGTTATAGAAACAGTTTTATAGTGGTCTGCCTTTGTGTAAATTAACAGTTTATGGCTTACCCTTTGTTAGACAGTCATGATGCACTATTGCTCGATATATGGATGTAACATTTTTGTTGTACCGTTGTATATTATGCGCATCGAAATCCACTGGCTGAATGATGGTTTATGGTTGATCACTGGTTGGGTGATGGTTTTTCGTTGATCACAGTTGAGGATGTGAGACGTTGTGGGAAGTAAAGTTGATCACATGTTCTTGTATATTCTTGTTAATATTCTATTGATGAGGTATTCATTCGCATGTTGAGTTCTGATGTTATCAAAAATTTGTTGTATCAAAATTGTTGTTACATTAGTCATTAGTTCCAAAAAAAAATTGTAATTATTATAAATTGTTTCACCCATATTTTCACTTTCATTATAAAGTAATTTTCTTATTTAAAAAGTTTGCACTAAAGTTGAAAAGCAAATGTACGTTTTAAATTTAGTTATTGCTTAATTATACTATAAATTTTATAAATCAATCACGATAGGACTTAAAGCTAAAATTAACATTAGGCTTAAGATCAAATTTCTAGCTGTTGATAACATTAGGCCTAATTAATGATTGCTGTTGATAATTTTAGTTCTAACAGCAATTTGCTTTTGATAGCAATTACATTCCAACATCAACCACCCTAACCCCCTCCGATTTGTTGATCGTTATTGCAAATGCTGGAATCTCAGGAAATTGCCTTCTCAGCAGCTCATTAAAAACGATCAGAAATACAACAATCTGCGGACAGACAGCGAAACTCGGAAAACAAAATAAAGCGTTCCAGGCACGTACGCATGTTGAAGGTCCATGATTTTGATTTCTGTGAATTTAAATCTATTGTTTAAATTCTATTAAAAACTGAGTGAACAAGGAGTAGTGGAGTGATTGGCGAAGGGTTGTTTTCAATTTCAGTTTTTTAATTTTCCCTTTTTTTCCTCATTTGGCCTGTTCCAGTGCCATTTCCCCTCCCCCACTAATCATTCCACTCCTTGCTCACTCCAGTTAAACAAAAGGATTTTTCCCCCTTTAACCTACACTGAACCAGACCGACAATTCACATCTTTCATTGCCAGAAGATGACTTTAAGTCGAAAGTGCTTGCGATTTTAATTTTATTTCTGTTCACGGTTTTTTAATTTTTATTACAAGATTTTTTTTTTCACAAAGATGAAATCCGAATTTTGTAAGCAGATTGATTTTTTTTTTTTTATATCAACAATGTATAATAGCATAAACTTCACAAGCAACTTGACAAAAATATCACTGAAATATGTTCATTTTTAATTAGTATTACTGTAATTAAAACATAATAAAAAGAATGGATTATTCGAACAAAAGGTCCAATAAATCGAGAGTTCGACCTCCCCTGGAAAAATTCTTGGGTATGTGCGTTCCGAATTATGTCGGAAACAAAGCGTTATCGAAAAGAAAATTTTGAGAAAATGTTGTACCATATGAAGGGGGTAATACGATGGTATATTTTTTTTCTATTTAGTGGAAGTTTTCAAGATCATTTGAAAGTCAACTTTCTTTTAAAAAGGATAGCTATTTTTATTATACTGGTTAATAAACAGCAACTTTTTGTCTGAAACTTTTTTTTTTTTTTATTTTTTTTATCTGACCAAAACTTTCGAAAATATTTACCAAAACATATGCGAGGGTTACGAAATTTTTCTCGTAATCAAAAAATGATATTTGAAAAAAATGGAAGGAAAAATTCTGTATTCGAACCAGGAACCCCTCATTCAAATTTATTCAAATTATACTGGAATACCCTTTTACATGATCAATGTAAACAGTAACAATGAAGTTATCAATGAGATAAAAAAAAAAGGATGAAATAAGTAAAATGTGACAGGTACAACGTAATATCAAAAGATGATTAACACAACAGGTAAAAATTCAATGGATAATAATGACAAAGATGATAAAATTTCGATAAAATATACAAATTAAGGCAGTACTCTAAAATCATAAAACATGAGAATCGGTACAATATATAATTGTCATATAAAGATAAGAACTGGATTCATAATGAGTGCAAATAAAATAAAAATTGGCAAGAGAGTATAAAAACAAAGAACATATAGGAAAAAATGAGAGAACTCGATTATAGTCCAATAGGGGGAAAAATAAAAACCAGTTATAGTGCAAGGTTAATACACTTAAATTTGTGCCTTTTGTCGTGGAAGTAAGAAGGTCATTAATACTACGTAAAGCCCTCTTGAAGGGAGCGTTATGAATGTAATTGTTGGATGAGGATGACTTCTCAATATGGAAAAGCATATTTGATCTTTTACTGTAAACGGGTACCCTAAAGGGAATTAATTCAAGTAGTGGCTGGCAGTCGAGATTTGAGTTATATATGTCATAAATAAACAAAAGATCAGTACGAGTTCTACGGATTCTTAGGGTTTCAAGCCCCATCAGGTCACGGAGTTTGTCATAATTTGGAAAGGTAGATGAATGGCACAGTTTTCTATGAATGATATACAAGAAACGATTTTGGATACACTCGGATGATATCAATATATTTTAAGAAATGTGGGGACCAGACAATGGATGCATACTCCAAATTAGAACGGACTAGGGAGCGGTATAAGGTCTTTAAGGCCAAAATGGATGTAAAGGATTTGGTATGTCTGTTAATAAAACCAAGCATTTTGTTGGCTTTCTTAGAAATAATCAATGTGATACACGAAGGACATTCTGGAATCAAAGATGACACCAAGGTCATTGATATGTTCTAGAGAGTGCAAGGGATTGTTTTTAATGCTGTATGTTTCTTCCTGGAGAACGAGACAATGTTCAACTTCATGTTGTTATCTGAGCACCACAAGACAAGTGAATTCTGTAGACGATGGCAGTCATTGAGGTTCTTGATTGAGCAGTACAGCTTAAGGTCATCGGCAAAGAAAAGGAACTGTGCGTCCTTCAGATACCTACTAACATCATTGATATACAGTAAGAAGAGCAAAGGACCTAAGTGGGAACCTTGGGGAACGCCACTTGTTACTTTAATTGCTTCCGAGATAGAATGTTTTACTCTAACATAAAGAAGCCTGGAAGATAGAAAATTAGAAATCCAAGACAGAAAGGGATCTGTGATTCCAAGTGCCTTTAATTTGTGAAATAATATATTGTGGTCAACCTGATAATGCTTTGGCTAAATCAGTGTAAATAGGTCGACCTGAAGCTGTGTGTGTGTCCATATTGTCAAGGATAAACTTTTCAAACGTGGGTCATAAGATTTGTAATGGTGGATCTACCCTTACTGAATCCATGTTGTTGGGAGATAATAATATTCCTAAATTGCCCGTGTATATATTTTAATACAAGGGTTTCCATGAGTTTAGGGAAAACTGATTGGATAACTATAGGCCGATAGTTGGTGATATCATTCTTATTATCAGATTTATAAATAGGGATAACAAAGCTTAATTTCCAGATGATCGTGAAGGCATCAGAAGACAGAGACTTATTGAACATGATTAGGAGTGGGGGACAGAGGCTAGATCCACAAGAACCTATAAACAGAGGTTGTATACCGTCAGGACCAGGGCTTTTGTTAATTTTTACAGATTTAAGATTTTCTTCAATTTGTGCTGCTGATATTTGAACACTAGACAGATCAAAATCTTTGTCATAGGTGATAGGCTTTAAATTAGTATTTGCAAAAGTACTTGAAAAATATTGTTGGAAAAGATTAGATTGTTCTCAATAGCACTATTGTATAACGTAGATGAGGGTAAATCATTATCAGGTTTCTTAGCATTGATGAAGCCCCAAAAAGACCTGACATTGCTTACAATGGACGTCTCCACTGATGAAATGTACTGGTTATAACAAATTTTAGTAATAGCTTTACATTTGGATCTAAGAACAGAAAAGCTTAGATAGTCTCTTATTAGATGGGAAGATTTGTATTTACGATGAGCGTCCTTCTTCTCGCAGATTAATTTCCTTAACTCTGGTGTGAACTATCTTGGAGAAGTGTTAATAATGTTGCTGATTCTCTTTCTGGGAACAAGTTCATTAATTATAGAATATAACAGCCCATAGTAGTGATCAACGGCTGTTTACAAGTCCAGCTGATCAACAACACACTAGTCAATATTGCTTAAGACTGTATTGAGATAATTGTAGACTGCATTTTTAAAATCATAGGAGTAGAAATCATATTGAATAGATGGACACGAGTGCTTGGTATGAATAACTCCATATAAGGGGGGGGGGTGAAAATCGGGTAATAAAATAGGATCAGCTGTGATTGAAATTTCAACATAAGATGTAAATAGAATAAGGTCCCATATTACGTCGTTACTATTTACTGAGTGATTGTATTGAGTTAGGTTTAAGAAGTATAACATATCTATTACCATGTTACCTTGCAAGGACATTGAATTCCTGTCGAGATGTTCACTATTGGACAGCCAAAATGGAGTCAGTTCACGTAAGTTGTAGTCACCTAGGGTAAGAAGAAGCAATCCTCTCGATCTCGTTCAAAAGTACTTCATAGATGGAAGGTGGAGAACAGGGGGGAATATACTGTATGTAGCACATACGATGTTGGAAGAATTGTCCAGGTAGAGAATTACAAAGAGGTGTTCCACTTGTTGAACATGAAGTAATAAGCATGGAGGAAAACCTTTTGTTAATGGCAATAAGCACGACGCCACCTGAGGTTTTTTCACTAGTTGATCGGTTCCTGTCGTAACGATAGACATTGTAGGAGGTCAAGCCAAGTTCAGCGTTGCTTATATCAGGTAACAGGTTCGTCTCTGTGAAGCAGATGACGTCAAAGGAATGTGAGTAAATATTGTTAGAGAGGTCCACAAGTTTAGATCTAACACCGTTCACATTTTGATAGTAAAAGGAGATTCCCTGTTTTTTTAGTTTTTTTTGTTTCCGATTCCACAATTCTGGGGCAGCCGTTGATGTATTTTATAGTCGAGTTCACTTCACCGTTTTTTGTTTGGCGATCAGAAAGTTCAGCGCGAAGGGTGCGTAAATGATCACGTTCAAATTTTGACGTCTAGTGCGTAAATCATCTCTAGTGTCATATACTCGACGCCTCTACCAGTTGGGCTATCGTTGACTTACGTACAGCCATGCTGTCACTATACTTTCATTATTTATCGGATTTTAAGCCTTATTTTAGATTGCTAATTTAGTGGACATGGTTGATATTCATGTCGTTGTCTCCAGTGATTCCATATCGCACATTTAAGGTCCACAGATGTTGTACAGAAATTGCTCTCATCCAATATGGTTCAACTTAGACCAATAATGCATATTATGTCTATTTACTTGTCCTGTGTTTGTAAACGTACATTCGTCAGAAAACATTGCGTTGAATAGAAATAATGGGTCTCATCCATTTGCTCCTTAATCCAATTGCAAAATTAACTGGATGCATGAAATCTTGGTGCATGATCAGGATGAAATTTGTATTTGTGTGCGGATTATTCATAACAAATGCCACGACATTAATAGATTTTTCTTCCTTGGCTGCTGTTGCTGTCTTATTTCTCTTTACTTGAATACTTCCGCTGCGAAGAAATCGCTTCTTTAGACGATGAAGTGTCATATGAGATTTTCGCGGTTGATCGTGAAAACGAACGTTAAACGTTTGTAGTTACCAAGACATTCACCCGAAATTAAAACATGTTAAAAGCTTCAATCTGATTGATTGTTTATTTCAAGCGGCTGGCAAACAGTTGCTTACAAATTGAATGACTTGAAGAACAAGAGAACATAAACGTAAACAAGAACGCTTTGTTTCCACAGCCAACCATGTAATAACCTTCAAAGTCCACGAAATTAACAATCGAAAATTGTACCTCATGATTAACTTAGAATAAGGCATTGTTTCCGAGAAAAATTTCGTAACCTTTGCATATGTTTTGTTAAATATTTTCGAAAGTTTGGGTCGGATTAAAAAAAGGTTTCAGACAAAAAGTTGCTGTTTATTAACGTAGAATTAAATTCCAGTAAAACAAAAATGGCTATCCATTTAAAAAAAAAAAATGAAGTTGACCTTCAAATGACCTTGAAAACCTCCACCAAATAGAAAATAAAAAGTACCATCGTATAGCCCTTTTCAAAAATTTCTTTTCGTAACGCTTTATTTTGATCACCCGGTATATGATTTATAATCTTCGAGTATGCGCTTTCATCTGGGTGTTTGATCAGTGTTTTTACAATACTCATTTGCAATAAAAGTTGGGACAATATGAAAAATGCAAATAAAACATGATTGACTGACTATATATTAGCAAAATTAAAAATAATAAATCCGTTTGAAGTGACTGACAATTTATAAATGCCGATCTCTTTTTTTTGGTCGTATATAACTTTTTAATTCCTTTTTCAAGAGGAAACTTCAGCGTAAATGGACTTGGAAAAGCCCAAATGGAGCAACTAGTGAAATAGATTACATTCTGGCAAATAGGAAGCACTTGATCCAAGACTGCACTGTTCTCAACAACTTCAACACAGGAAGCGGCCACAGACTGGTAAGATGCAAGCTTGTTCTAAACACGAGAACAGAAAGACGAAAACTTTTCAGGAACCCAAAGAAGATCATCAACATTGTATGCCTACAAGAACGCAGAACGGAATTCCAGCTAGAACTGCGAAATCGCTTTGAAATCTTACAGAGCGGCATCCAGGAAGATGACATCACAGATATTAACAAGACACTAACTAAACACTTAAAAGAAGCAGCGGAAGTAGTAGCTGGAGAACAAGTTTCCAAACCACAGAAGAAACGAGGAAATTAATGAATAAACGAAGAGAAATGAAGACAAAAAGAGAAGATACAAGATCAGTAATAGAATATGCGGAGCTTTGCAAGACAGTTTTGGAAACACATCACAGAAGATGTTCGGAAGTTCAACTGCAATCTTGTCAAAAAGGCGGTTGAAGATAACAAGAGTTTGAAAACTGCGAAAAGAAAGCTCTGCATTGGAAGAAGAGGAATATTTGCACTCAAGAGAGCAAATGGCACCATCACGAAGAATGGAAGTGAAATCATCGAAATTGTGGAGGACTTCTACAATAAACTTTACAAATGTGAGGATGATAATGACGTAAGAAGAGCAGACCAACTGAAAGGAAAAGATGAAGTGTCACCGGTTATGGAAGGCGAAGTTGACAAGGCTATTAAATCCATGAAGAAAGGAAAGTCCCCCGGAGAAGATGGAATTACAATTGACCTAATTAAGGAAGCAGGAGAAGAATTCAACAAGTTACTGGCAAGTTTTTTCACGAAATGCCTTAAGATGTCAGACGTACCAGATGAATGATGGTATAATGCAATGATGGTTCTATTTTTCAAAAAAGGAGACCGAGAAAATATCCAGAACTATCGCCCTATCAGCCTTTTGTCAGTTGTTTATAAGATCTTCAGTAAAGTCCTGACAAACAGACTAGATTCAGTATTAGACTCAGTACAACCAAGAGAACAAGCAGGCTTTCGAAGCGGATATAGCACGATCGACCACATTCAAGTTATTAGAGAACTTATCGAACGCCACAACGAATATGAAGTGCCACTTTGCTTTGCCTTCATCGACTTTGAGAAAGCTTTCGACTCGGGTGTTCACACATGCTGTAGTGAAAACTCTGGAAAGAATGGGAATAGCCGGAAGCTATATCAGTATTCTCCAGAAGATATTTAGTAAAGCGGCTGCTACCATTCGTTTGGATAAGGAGTAAAACAAGGAGACACCATCTCACCAAAACTCTTCACAGCAGTTTTAGAGGAAGTCTTCAAGGAACTGAACTGGGCAAAAAAAGGACTTAAAATAAACGATGAATTCCTTATCCATCTTCGTTTTGCCGAAGACATCGTTCTCACCAGCAGTAGTCCTTCTGAATTGGAGGAAATGTTACAAGAACTAGCAGAGGCTAGCTTGCGTGTAGGACTGAAACTGAACACACAGAAGACAAACATTATGTTCAATGCATTTGCTCCTAAACAGAAGGTCATGGCAGGCAGCATTGTGATTGAAGAAGTACAGAGCTACATTTACCGGGGACAAGAAATCACTGTGGATGGCAACATTCTGAATGAAGTTAACAGACGAATTAGAACAGCATGGAGTGCTTTTGGCAAGAATAACATTATCTTGAAGAGCACCATGCCACTTAGCTTGAAACGAAAAGTTTTCAACCAGTGTATTTTACCAGCACTCACCCATGGAGCTGAAACATGGACTTTATCAGGGAGGACAACACAAAGACTACAGACAACACAGAGAAGCATGGAAAGATGTATGCTGGGAATTACAAGAAGAGATCGAAAATGCATCAGCTGGATAAGAAGCCAAACGAAGGTGATTGACGTCATTGAACGGATCAAACATTCTAAATGGCAATGGGCTGGTCACATCGCTAGAAGACAAGACATGAGATGGACCACAGTCGCTCTGGATTGGTACCCTCGAGACTTTAAACGTCCAAGAGGACGACCCCATTCAAGGTGGCTCGACGAAATAAGGAAAGTGGATGGCGTCAACTGGAAATCCAAAGCTTCAAACAGAAGATTTGAAGCGTTTAGAGAAGACCTTCATCCAGCAGTGGATTGTAAATGGTTGACTGTGATGATGATGATGATGATGATGATGATGATGATGATATAATTTTTTAATGAAATAGTCATTGGCAACATGCACCATAATATTTGGGACGAAAGGAAAAAACTGCACCAGAATCCATAGAAGTGACATGAATATTCTCGAAACTTCTGGAGAACATTACGTCATAACTTTATCCTCTTCAAATGCAAACTGCAATTTGCGGCCAGTCATTTACACGACAACATGGGTCGAGGCAAGGCGGTTGGTCAAGATATGTGCAATAGAATAATCCAATAATTTATACGAACGTATCTCAGCTTGAAATAGCCATGAATCTTGGAGTTCCGTCATCTACAGTTCATATTATTATTATTAATAAGTACAGGACAAGCGGAAATACCACCGTTCATAAAGGACAAGAAGACCAATTTTGACTGCTCGTGATCTTAGGGTTTTCAGACATCTCTGCATTAAAAATAGACATCCAACAGTGATAGAAATTGCGGAATGGGCTCGAGGATTCTATCAAAAACCTTTATCCTTGAATACCGTTCGCCGCCACATCACAAAATGTAAGTTGAAGCTCTTTTATGCAAAACGAAAGGTGTTCGTAAACACACTGCAGAAACGTAGACGGCTGGCTTGGGCACGAACCCATCTGAAGTGGACTGATACCAGGTGGCAACGTGTTTTGTGGTCCGATGAATCTACATTTGCGGTTGTTGTTGGCGAAAATCGTCGGCGTGTTCTTAGGGCCAAAGAGGAAAAGGACAATCCTGCCTGTTACCGACGTGCTGTACGGAAGCTAGCTTCAATAATGGCCTGAGGCTGCTTGAGTACCAATGGATTTGGAAACTTGCACATCTCCAACGGCACCGTTAATGCACAAGCATATATTGGAATTTTAGAAGAACATATGTTGCCTTCTCGGGACGTCTTTAGAGCCCGTCCCTTTATATTTCAACAAGATAATGCTAAATCTTACAGCTCGCATTACAGGACAGCGACTACACAATAGACGAATTCGGATGTTAAATTGGCCTGCTTGCTGTCCTGGTTTGTCCCCAATAAAGAATATATAGCGAATTATTAAGATAAAGTTACGTCAACGACGACCCCGAACAGTTCAACAGCTGAAAACTTTCGTCAGCAGGAATGGCAACAAATTCCCGTTGCAACGGTACAGAATTTGGTATCATCTGTTCTTCGACGGTTACAAAGCGTGATAAGAAGGAAGGGAGATGTCACCCAATGGTAATTCGCCCACTTTGCCAACATTTTTGGAGTGTTGCAACTGGCAGTTCGCAAAAAAACTAATATTTATTACTATTAGTTAAATTTTTGGCTCTGAAATGTTTAATACCTACCCAATAAACTCTGTTCTTTTGAAATAAAATGAATTAATACATCAGTGTATCAATAATTTTGCTGTGTCGCATGTTTTCACCCTGTCCCAACTTTTATGGAAATGAGGTTTGTATTTTATTTTTCTTTTATTTCGTTGCAAATTAGGTTGTATTTTACCTTTCACCTTTCTTGTATATGTACTGCTTGGCCTTGCAACAAAAAGACGAAGATCAAAAAAGTATGTACGAGGGAGGGCCATTTCAAAAGTTTGCACATTCTAACATTAAATGGGAGAAAAGCCCAAATTATTTGCAAATTCTCTTGACAAGTCTTCAATGTAATCTCCATTGTTCCTTACCGTAGCTTCTCAAAGTTTGGCCAAGTTTTGTATTCCGGCCAAGACGCTATACACTGTAGAGCTATCTGATTACACGAATCACCAGAAGCTTCTTCAATTGCAACAAAACGTTTCCCATAGAGTGTTACTTCAGTTTGGGAAACAAATCAAAGTCTGATGGACAAGTCAAGAAAACTTTATGAATGTCGGTTACGTTCTTTTCTCGTCAAGTTTCAGTTTTGATGTAGGATCTCTGGTTGCTACGTGAAATCTGGCCCGAGCCGTTTTCTTCATCCATTTTATGGCACAATTGTTCAAAATAGAGGCAACCTATCTAGCAAACGTACACTTAGATTTTTTTTTTTTTAGACTGAAGTCTGACTCACAACGAATGAATTAATGAGAGCCCTAACGGCTGCGCATGCGCAATGTGAAAAACCTTTGCAAAAATATTATTTCACCCCCACCCATCCCGGCTGCTGCGACCATCATACAGCAGTCGTCAATCCAGGTCCATCCAGGGACCCAACTCATCGGCCACTGCCCATACAGGCCCTGGATGGACGTATTGGATCCAATTGTAATAAAAATGAAAAAATATTGAGCACTGTCTACTTAGCAGTGTAGACGATGCCTCGTTAATCTCATCAGTAGTAAACTTGTGTTATTACCGTTTTATTCTAGTGATCGTCACATTCTTTGTTCTAGTCGAGCTATAACAAAGGGCTAGATGGGAAGTTAGTATTTGTCTGTTTAGATTATCCTCTTACGACAGTTATGGTAAATGACGAACATGGATGTTTTCAGTTTCCATTTTTTGCTGTAGAACGTCTCGGGTTCTTTGTGGGAGGAAATTGGACACGAGGGTTTTCCTTTTCGGAGAATGCTGATAAAAATAAAATAAAACGAAAGTATTTCTTCTGACTACCTGTGTTAATTCGTTGATTTGTTTTCAGGATATCTCGGGGGTTTATTACCAGTCTTCTGATTGGTAAATGATAGTCCAATTTTTTCAAAATGTCAGCTGGTCATGTGTGTCAGAACTTATTTCTATGTAATAATTAAATTATATTAGGAAATTAAACTTACTAAATGGAAAGCCAAAAATGAGAGCTAAGGAATATGAATATACAGGGGGGGAAATTCTACGGATGGTAGAGTATTTTGAGATAGGCAACCAATGGTCGGAAATAGGTATACGAGTTCTTGAACCAGTAATACATGTGAGGAACGTTTTTGTTAGCTGCTTTCGTTTTCAGAGCAACATTTTCTTTATTCATAAACAACTTGTATCTCATAGCAACAACTTAAGATCAGAGCAAATGACGAAAGTGGCGAGTACCAGTCTCAATACGTATATCCATTTCAACGGCGCATGACATGTTGCCGCACTCTTTTCAAATATTCCTGGTGTCTATTGTATACGGAGACAGGCAGCTTGGACCCTGGCAAGCAGTATCGCATCAGGTTCTGGTAAGTTCATATACCAGCAACTTGATATCCTCATAGTTAAAAAACCAGAGGAGTGAGATCCGGCGATTATTCAAATCATGGGAAAGGACCTCTCCTTGCAATCAAATGATTAGGGAATCTGTTGTTGCAGCCACATCTTCTGGCAGAGAACAAGAGGTACAGTGTCCATTGCACAGCACATAGCAAATGAACACCAGGTAGCGTGGTTCAGTCAAATAGGGTGGCAGGAGATAAGGTTCCATTAGGTATTCTTATACAATTCCAGCTCGTAAGTTGATACAGAATCCTAGCTGGTCATCAGACACGCGTGTGACATGTGGGATTGTCGTCAGTCCACACGCGGCTATTGCGGATGGTGAAAATGGCACCAAACGTGACGCAGCAGGCAGTTATTTGTTATGAAAACGAAAATAGCTTACATAAACGTTCCTCGTTCTGTAAAATTTTGACGCTAAAGGTCCCTTTATTTTGAGAGTCCCTCTATTACACACGCATGTGCTTAAATATTTTTTGTTTTATTTTTTATTTGCATGCCTTTCTGGAAAGAATCTTAATTTAATTAATTCTTCATTTGGGAAAAAATGTTTTTAATATTCGATATTGCTAAAGTTATATTAACTAGTTTTGTGTTCCTTTAGCCAAATTTCGCAGAACATGAAGGAGAGAATCGACAACATGAAAGAGACGCTTTCGGCTCTGGAAATGACCGTGGATCCGCAAGAGGTCAGTCGAAAGAGTGCTGGCCATTCACCCAGCGTCGTCGGCAACATTTTCACCGTCCCTGAAAAGGTGAGGGAAAAAAACCCAAAAAAACCTAATGATTTACAATGTAGTAACTACAGGGTGTGGCCAGAATAATAGGATCACTTTCGATTTAGACGTTTTGTCGAATATCTAGAAAAATACTTGGGTAGAAAACCCTGCATGGTATAAACAAAAAAACTTACAAAAATGTCTATTTTTTAAAGAAACCTTTATATCTCCATGAATATACGTGCTATTCTCATACAAATTAACATAGATAAGTAAAAGAAGCCTCCTAATCATATGCTACAGATACAACGCATTTCAAACATTATTTTTTACAGGGTGATCCAAAACATTATTTTTTTTCCAATTTTTTGCTGGTGCCCTATTTGCCTTTGGGATAAAACCTTCGCTGAAATATGAAGTGTAACATGCTCTTTACACCCCTGAAGTTTCAGGATAATTCCTCAAATATTTTTCTAGATATTCGACAAAACGTCTAAATCGAAAGTGTTCCTTTTATTCTGTCCACCCCATGTAGCTGGATTGCATTGACGCTCAAAAGGTATTTATAGTAAACGTGCATTGAGAACAATAAAATAAATAGTAAGAGTCCTCTGCTTCCGTTTTTGCTTTTCTATTTGCAATGGTCAGTCTTCTTAGTTATCACTAAGAAACGAGAACAATTTTAAGTTTAAACGCTTCTTTGCTCTAAGAAAACTCAAAACCTAATTTAAATATAATCGCCACCCTTGGCTACGTAGTGAGTGATATACACTTATCACTGACTTTCATGGTGGTTCTATGCACGATAATTCTACTGTAAATTCAGTTGTAGATCGTTTTTGTACTTGTATGTGATTTTTTTTTTAAATTATTTAAAATTCTCTTTAAGATATTTAAGATAGTGCGTTTTCTTTGAAGAGAAAAAAAATGGCTTGCGACGAGTATCAGAAAGTATATATGTACAATACAATAAATATTCAAATGCCGATAATCTTCAGGTGCTGGTCCTACGACCACTTCTTGCAGTGCTTTAATTTCGACAACTATAAGCTGTTTGGACTTTGGTTCGTCTTCGAGGCAGGTGTCGCCTTCTTGGAAGCGCTTGAACAATTGAAGGCATGCCCCGAAAAGGGATCTAACCCGCAACCATATCGATATTGAGAATTTTGTTGGAAAAAGGCTCTATTCCACATGCTCTGCAAGATGGTGCCATCCGTTCCCCGATAGATGAAGCATGGCGTGAATACTGCGCATTCGAAAACAGGCGTTTGAGGAAGAGAGATCTAAGCAGAATTCAAGATGGCGGAGAGCAAAGAGGTTACACATTTCACCAAAAGCAGTGCAAAATGCTAATAGGACCAGAAAAAGGAACTCGGACCTATTTGCTCATAAGGACAATAAGAGGAAGCACCTTAAAGACTCAGGTCAAGCATATACAACAAGGCATGGTGTGGGTAAAAGCAGCAAAATCTCAACCTCGAGCGGTAAGGAAATAGTGCGGGGAAAAGGGATCTATCCCACATCCCATTCTTTTGATGTTTAAATGTAGCCCTTCTGATTTAGGGCTTTGATTTTCCTTTTTAGGCAAGGATTTGTAAATGCAAATGTGATGGATGTGCGGACCTGACACTTGAAACAAAGGTATCTTTATTCAGGAAATTTCACAAAAAAGATTACAATGGGCAGCAAGCTGTGCTGTTCTACTCAATGGAACTGAATGAAGTTAAACGACGCTCTGTGAAGCGTAATGGTGGAGATTCGCATACTTCATTAAAATCAGAGGATATCTACAAGGTTTCCCTCAAGAGAATACAGAACTTGCAAGCTAATATGAAGTCTGGTAAGTTTTGTTGTTTCATACTCCGTTCCGGTATTTGCACCACAGTTCAGAATCACTAACAAGCTACTTAGAAGTAGCCTAAACCCTATACGGCATGTCTTAAAAACTATTATTTCACTAAATCATTTTTATTTCTGTACAGACTAGTATTTTAATATTAACTTCTTTTCCAGGCATTCTAAAACCAGAAGATGGGAAAGGACAGCACGACAACAGGCCAAAGCAACGCACAGATGATGACCATGCACTGGTGAAGAAACTTATGAAAGTCATTACAGTAGGAGAGACATTCATCATGATCGTCGGTACCTCAACGCTGATTTGAGCATAAGCAATATGTTCCGTTTATTCCAAGAAAAAGAAGACAAGCCAGAGATCAAGATGTGGTTTTATCGTCATGTGTTCTACAAGGACTTTAAACCATCTTTCAGACAGCCAATGTCCGATACCTGCAGCACCGTGATTTGTTGTATTCTAAAATGGTGAATGCTAAAAATGAAGATGTTAGAGCGACTGTCGAAGCAGAAAGTGAACTTCATCACAGAAAGGCGGAAAAAGCATACTCAGCTCTTGACGAGGACATAAGGAAGAGTGAACGTGATCCATCATATATCACATTGTGTGTTGACCTGCAACAGGTTATATTTACACCTGCTTTAAAACTTTGATGTGTTTTATCAATGGCAGCATTCAAACTATAACTTTTGCGTACAAAACCTGCAACAAAGGAAGTATACATATACTTTTGGAGTGAAGGACTGGGAAGAGAGGAGCATCCGATATAGGTTCCTGCATACTAAAGCATGTCGTCAACAACTTTGAGAAAATAGAAGTAGGTGAGCACCGATCTCTTGTTGTCTGGTCTGATCGCTGTGTTGCGCAAAACAACAACTGGACTACGCTTGCATTATGCTCTTACTTGAATGAAGATAGGTATTTCACAACATTCGAACAGAAATATTGGCCACTCCGTCTCACAATGTGACCGCTGCTTCGCATTAATAGAGAAGAAAAAGAAATCATCAAACCCTATGGTGATCAGCGATGTTGCCAGGATCAAGATTCAAGATTCTAGGCAATCCATACTTTTTGAAATTACTGTGGTGTCTCAAGAAGATTTCCGAGATTTATCTGTGCTGGTGGATAATATTATCCGTAAAAACTCCGTAAAGATTACGACTTATGTGGTTCCGGTTGGACAAGAATAGTGTGGCCGAATTACAAGGAAAAAAATCCCATAAACAGTATTCAGCCATGTGACAGTTTTACCATCCGCACTGTGAAACGAGGCAAGTACGTTACTCCATTCCCAAATCAGCTTCCACATCTGTACCAGAAGAAGTTGGAACTTGCACCAGCCAAAAAAAAAAAAAAAGACATTAGTGACATGATCAAGTACCTCGTGAAGGAAGAACACATCGCTTACTACACAAACATAATTCAGTGAATATTCTTTTGAGATGGTGTTTATTTTTTCTTTTTATCCAAATACAACAATGTTCCACCTGATTACTTTATACATGAGTTTATGTTCATTTGTATGTTCAGAAGACAATCTGTTTAAGATTTCACCTCATTTTTTGCAATATTGTCCGTGGTTTAGATCCTTTTTCCTCTGTAGTAGAAGGAAAGAAGAGGTAACATAATCTTGATTATTATATTGAATTTCAAGTTTCATTTACTAACCAATGTTATATGTCATATTGATCAATAAAACGCACGAATACAGTTAAATATTCTCATAAAATATATTTTGTCTTTTTTCTCAAATTGATGAAATTGTGGGTTAGATTCCTTTTCGGGGCATGCCTTCAATTTTTCTACCGTGCTTTCCTTGACAGTTCCTAGGCTTTCCGCATCGTTAATTTCTTTTATCGCTGCCCTTGCACTCGGGTCTATTTTGCAAAGGTAATGCAAAATGGTCTGAGTTGCGTGTCTTTCGCCAGACATCTTTAGCTTTGAAACAGACAGAGCATTTGAACGAAGTCAGTGCAAATG
This sequence comes from Rhysida immarginata, assembly GCA_023313115.1. Lineage (NCBI taxonomy): Eukaryota > Metazoa > Arthropoda > Chilopoda > Scolopendromorpha > Scolopendridae > Rhysida > Rhysida immarginata. Next base: position 970,959 of record JAHWFO010011445.1, read on the forward strand.
ATAGATAAAAATGATGAGGAATAATTCTCTATAAATTAAGTCAAATATAACAAGAAATGAATGCTGTAACTTGAGATACAAGTTGCCAAATGTAGGCTGTTAAAATAAGGCTGAACCTGGTATGTAACTCATTGTTGTAGCTCTTTTGGCCGGAAGGCGTCGTCATCTGTTCTAGCGGGATAGACGATGGAAATTGCCTTTTTAGACAAATCCCGTTCTAGGCTCGAATTTGTGTCCTACTTTAGCATAGCATTGTGGATGAAGGTTTGGGTTTGCCTTGAAAGATAAACCCATCCCCTAACGCCCAACAGGTCACCGTGAAATATGACCGTGACGTCAAGTCATATACGGGTCATAGGTCACCAACAGCAGCTTAACCGGCTCTTTTGCAAGCAGGCTTAAAAAGTTCAACTTCATTTTAACCTGATTAGTATACACCAACATTTCATTGGCCAATGATAAATCTCTTACGCCCGTATTCAGTACGTTTTAAACTCGGATTCAAACGTGTCATATTCACCACGCGGTTATGTCAACTTAAACGTCGCTGAGTTTAAGTTGCCCTCTACGGCCGCTTAAGTCGATCTTAGACTGAAGCGCATGCGCAGTGTATCTTCAGCAACTCCAGCCAAAGAAAAACAACATGGAGGACGATATGCAGTCTTCGTACTTTGCAGACGTTTTGTTTCTAAACAAATTAATTCGTCGCAAACAAATTCATTCGTCGATGATATTTGCGAAATTTTCCACACATGAGACCAAAACGTCTTTCTCAAACTGAGAAAAATTACCGCCACATTGTTTAAATATAAATTTGCTTTTCTGTACACGTTGAAAGTAAATTTATTTTTACCACATTGTTGTTTATCGCCATGGCCATGCTTGGAATGAAATATGACCGTGACGTCAGGTCATATATGTGTCATAGGTCACATGAAACTTTGAACCAATGACAGATGGCAACACAACGACGTTTGGCTTACGCTACAGCTTGCCCAAGCTACCGCCTTGAAATGTTGAAGAATACCAATCAGGTTCAAACGAAGTTAAAATTTCAAGCCTCACTTGCAAAGGAGCGAGCTAAGCAGCTCTTGGTGACCTATGACCCGTATATGACCTGACGTCGCGGTCATATTTCATTCCAAGCAAGGCCATGGCGACTAAACAACAGCGCGCTTGCTGATCTCCTTCACGAAATTTTTCGTGCGATAACCGACAGTGCTTTCGAAAATCAACCTCGTCAAGTTGTACAAGGTAGATAATCTTTTTTTCTTATTAGATTCATCGTTTGCGACGAATGAATTTGTTTAGAAACAAAACTTCTTCCAAAGTAAGATGAGACAGCATATTGTCCTCCCATGTTGTTTTTCTGTGACCGGAGTGGCTGGAGATAAACTGCGCATGCGTATCGGTCTAAGATCGACCTAAGCGGCCGTAGGAAGCAACTTAAACTCAGCGGCATTTAACTGCGTGGTGAATACGAGTTATGCTTAAACTCGTTTTAAAACGTGGTGAACACGGGCGGTAAGAGTACACAGTTTATTTGATTTTGAGTATATGCATACTAGTGTGTACTAGTTTTCACTCAATTGGATCAGTGTTTCCCAACTTCTTTTCTTTTGCAGCACACCAACTTCTATAATATCAATACAGAGACCAAAAAATTCACGGCTAAAGTGTAATTTTTATGAATGTACAGAGAAATGGGAAAATATCAGTGTAATGAAATTCTCACAAAATGTTGCGGCACACCTGAACAAAAACGCACCATTTAGAAAACCCTATTCTAGATATCCCATTCAGATAATAAAGAAGTGCCATAAATATCATTTAATGTATTGACTATTTTGGTGTTTCAGCGCTATAAATCTTTTCATCACGATATGTTTTGCATTGCCGCCTTTTGTTTCCAAATACACACGTTCACACATAAAAAATTTTTAGACCGAATTTTAATGATGACGATTTCCTCTCTATGATGTGCATGATGTTAGGTGTTATAATTGCTTAGCACTAGGGATGATCAAAACAAATGGGATGGTCTAAAAAAAGTTATGGAGTGAGGTCAATGTTTATGGTTAATGTTATGTGAAATGCTGATTAAGCTAAAATCAAGATTCCAAAAATTCGAAGTCCTTTACAACATAAATGAAAAATCCTCCTCGATACAGGACGAAGTGGAAAAAAAAGACTGCGTGGGATAATAAAGGAGTAATGTATTTCTCTTGAATGAATGTAAATAAAATCATCCCCATTTTAATTTTGAATTGGTAGAGGAGGACAGTTTTATTTTTTGCTGCCCCATTTAAGAATTTATTTTATAATTTTACGTGCTCTACGTAGAACGTTGTCAGCTTTTTGCTTTTAGGTATTCGAAGTTCGTTCTTAAACGGAAGTCATGCGACCTCGTTTTCTTTTGAACTGCTAAATAAAGTAGACGTCAAAATGAAGGCCACTGACAGACAGCTTGTTAATATAAAATGATTTTTGATATTAAAATTCATTCTATCATTTCTATAACTTCTTTTTTTTTAAATTTAAAAACCATTTTCTAAAATACGTTGTAATATTCCTTTGAGCATCTGGTGATCGATTGACGATTTCTGGCGTAGTCTTATTGGAAATATTTTTCTTTTCTTATTCTCGCGAAGCTATTTTACGTTGAAAGACCCACATGTGGTGGTTCCAAGAGCAAGGCGCGCGCACACGTACCTACTAACATACACACACACACACGTTCGCACGCACACATGCATCCACAACATGTTTCTATCCATTCTCTCTCTTTCTCTCTCCGTCCCTAAAAGTTGTTTCCATTCATCAAGGCTCAGCTGGCTGTAATGGAGTTCGCATATGGCATTTTTCGATATTTTTTTTCAAAACCTTTTTTTTTATTTTCTTTTGAAGCAACAAATGGTGACATGTTCAGGCTTTATTCCCCCTCTAAATTTCGAAATGCAATGGATAAAATAAAACGAAGAAAACTTTTAAAAGAGAATGGTAATACTTCAGTTTTCATTGTTTACAGAGGATAATGGTAATAAGAGATACTTTAAATAAGGGATCTAAAGAGCCTTCACAGAGGCTTGATTCATTCATTGAAATAACATTTTTGATTCTCTTGATTCTATTTTATCAGTGGAAGATATTCTGTGAGAATATATTTTTTTATTAATTTCCTTGCATGTGATACAATGCCTTATTCCTAGTAGGTGCATGTATAGGAAATTCTATTGGCAAGTCCAGTGGCCCAACATGGAGGAGTTGTAGGGTATAAATAAAACTCTGCTGGCTTCTTCACATGCGCTAAATTTCGAAAAAAAATGACTTTAAAGGTAACTTTGGCCAACATCTTTGCTTATATTAAATTAGAAAATAAACAAGTTGGAAGGAAGTGTTATTTGATAGAAAGCGAGGCCGTTTTTAATAGAAAATATTTAATATTTTGTGAAAGCGTCGAACGAAAACACATTACTACAAAATAGTTGGGTTCTAGGTTCAAATCAGTAACCTAATAAATTTTTTAAATACATTCCTAATTTAATACTGCAAGGTAGAGTTGGGCCGATACCCGATACGATATTGCATATTTCGGTGGTATTGGTATCGGCAGTATCGAATAAAACTGTAATCTACTAGCATAACAGACTCAAAATCAATCCGGTAAAGCCTGGATGGAAAATAATGATTTCAATCTTGCAAATGCAACCTGTAAATATGCATGAAATAGGTTTTCGATACACGTTTTCCAAACTTCAGCATTATTATTCTATTCTTAAAGATTTATTCTTTGGAAATGTATGTAGAATTATGTTTTTCAGAATCATATTTTGATTTACATCCAACTACACAGCAGTATTTATGATTCGCTTTAATGCTAACACCTGTCATCCTGGCACGGCCTTTGTCTCATAGCCTAATGAAAACCAGCGTAATAATTTTTCGATTGAAAAATGAAAGGAAAAATTCTGCGACCTGGATTCGAACCAGGAACCTCGACTATCATGGCCGACGCCTCTACCAATTGGGCTATCGCAGACACCCGGACAGCCAAGCTGTCACAAGGTGTCTTAAAGACAACCAAGTTGTCACGGTTGAAAGCCCAATGGGAGGCGGGCTCCTGGCTCTCAGATCGAGAATTTCTCCTATCCAAACCATCAGAAAGTTTGATGAACTCACAGATAATAATAATAATTATAAACTGGAGATTGTCTCCAAACACAGGTAATAATTTTTCGATTGAAAAATGGAAGGAAAAATTCTGCGACCTGGTTTCGAACCAGGAACCTCGACTATCATGGCCGACGCCCCTACCATTTTCCTTCCATTTTTCAATCGAAAAATTATTACCTGTGTTTGGAGACAATCTCCAGTTTATAATTACCTGAAAACCAGCGTGTTATACCCTTATTTATACCCTTCTCGGCCGCCATTGTGTGTTTTGTGTTGTGGCCGCCAGATGTCACCCACTTCTACTGGACTTGCCAATAGGCAAAGTATATGATAAAACCACGCCCTTCAAGGGTAAACAAGATAAGAGGAGAAGGGTTTTTTCAAACCAAGCTTTTATAATGCTTTATTTAGTGGCACCAATAAAGCTTAATTTTGCAACAAACAATAGATACATTTAACTCTCACCATAACGCATTGTACAATTGTCACAACAATCAATTCGTAGTAATGAATTTGTACCATTAGAACACGAACCAGTGAACCGATTTGAAAATTTTTTTCTTTAACATAAATTGTCATCGATCCTGTATATGTGTGTCAAATTTCAGCTCCCTAGCTTGTCGGGAAGTTGGTTTAATATTGATTACAAGATTTGACCTTAACAAACTAACATTGCAAGGTTAAAAAAAAAAAAAACAACAACAAAATGCCAAGTTTAGCCGTTCCTAACAGCCCCCCCCCCCGTTTTAGAGCAAAATTGTTAGATATTCATTGCCTAAAGGTTAAAGTTTTCATTAAATAGAAAAACCCCTTCAAAGCAGGAATGGCATTTCAAATTCTTAGTCAAAAAAAAATATAAATAAATAAAGCGTCTACCTATTCTGCGCTTTTCCTCTCTGATCTATAGTGAAATAGAGTAAAAGAAATTAAGGAATGGTGTTTTAAGTTTAAGCATAGAAGCATGGTGAGTCAAGGCGAGCTTGGCTTTCCATTGTATTAGTTGGTCGTTACTGATGGTTTAATAGCTACGTAGGTTGGTAATTATGTAAAACCGTCGGATAATGATTAACTCAACTATATGATGTTATTGTAAGCCCTGTTTCTCTTGGAAATTGTGCATAATTACTCTTCAGTAAATATAATCGTCCTACTAATATCGATTAGAAGTCGAAGTTCTGTTTTAATCTACAAATAAATATCCATTATCTATCTCTTTTGAAGAGAACGTACATATTAAAAGCTAATAAAATAAATAATAAACTTGACGATTCTAATGCATTTGCTTTCGGAATAAGCATGTAAAATAACTACATTTTTTTGAAGATATACTAATTAAAGCAAATATTGGTGGTTCTTTCAGAAGAGAAGCACTTAGAATTACCATGAAAGGGTTTCTATATTTAGTTTTAAGAATAGATTTTTTAATAAGTGAATTTGAAGTCTGCACTAGCCTTTAAGTCACATGAATTTTTTTTTTCTTCTTTATTATAGAACAACGTGGCCTCGACCTCTGAATCTGTTCTCTTGAATGAACCTTACGAAGTCTCGCGGCTCATGAATTCTCTCGGTAAGTGGGTTGCTTGGGTAGAACGTAGTTTGCAGGCCATGGAGCTTGTTCTATGGGCACATGGGAGGGTAGGGGGAAAAGCGAAAGGGGCCCCCCCCCCCCCCCCTAAAGGGCCAGCGAACCGGTTTTCTCAACTCTTGCAGGATAAGGAAAAAGATTTATTGTCGACCAAGGAATTCCTAATGTTTATTGTACTAGGTTTTTAATGCGAGGAACATGCATTGTTGTCGCATTTGTACCCTAAGTAGGCCAGAACTCTTTATCGATATTAAGACTTTAAGTAGCCTCCCCCCCCCCTTTCCCGTCGTTGAGAAAACTCGTTTCGTGTTGCTCCAGGGTACTTTCACCTAATTGAGAGAGCCGGGCAGATGTAGGAGACATGAAAAGGCTTCACTAGGATAGATCGCCAGGTGGAGATGCGGGAGGAGATGGAAACACGGGTGTGCGGAAGGAAGAATTTTGCTTTTAAGCCAGGAGACCAGAAAGCCAGCTTCAAGTTTATCTTTTAAGCAGAAACCTGCAAGAGTAATTGAATCTAAAAATTATTTTAAAATGAGGGTATTTAAAAAATCACGTATTTTAAAAGGCAGAACCGATATTGGTAAACTTTTATCAGGAACAACAAAACACAATAGCAACAACAAAAATGCTCATCTATTCCTTCTTCTATATTACAATAGCAACAACAAAAAACAAAACAAATCTTCGTTTATGTTAATATATTCATATTGCCAAAAGTGCGCGTTTTATTTCTTGGAAGAAGTTACACATAATTTATTTTCCTTTAAATTTTATTTGTATTATTTTGAGCTTACTGTGGTGATAAAATCAACTCATTTCTCCAGTTAATCTGACCTTTGTCCCTCATTCATTTGCGGAAATAATGTTAAGTCTTCCCTGTACTTTTGACCTTTGCATAGACTCAACATTCTTAACGATTTTTTAACGCACTTGGAAAAATAGAAATTGATGAAATGCATAATTCTTATGAGTTTCACCAAACCCATAAAATAAAATTAAAAGTAAACTTAGATTTTTTTTTGGTTCGATTTTCCTTCGTTCCTTGCGCTTGTAATGGAGATTCTTCTAATTTTAGATCATTGAGCCCAAGAAATAAACTTGTTTTATTGATTTTTATTTAGTCAATTTGCTTTTTTTTATGCTTCAAAATTTGTGGACGAATAATTGCGCTGAGATTCTGTGGCTATAGTTAGTGTTTTGTTTTCAAAATGTACCCGGTGGATTCCACAATTATGACTCCCGAACAAAAAAAAAAACAAAAACTGATGACAGTACGAATTCGTGTTTGTGTATGTGCTTGTCTACAGCTGCAACAGAGGTTGCTCCTTTATGCCCCTTTATTCATTTCACTATGGAGGTGAAGGTTAGAAAGCGATATGGCATTACTCTCAATGAGCTTCGAAATGGTGAACAACATTGCTGATCTGTCAAGAAAGGTCACGACTTATTTGATGCTAATCAAGTACAGAAAAAAATGCCCCTTTTAGGGGCTTTTAATGGGACTTGGGATAAACAAAAACATATGGAGTCCCCAATCCTAGATTCTAGACTGCCTCTGAAGTGACCATGTGACAGTATTTGACCCCCCCTCCCCCTCGTCACAGAATGGCAACCCCCCCCCCCCCGTCAGGGGGGGGGGGGGGGGGGATGACCCCTTAAAAAAGACCCCAATTATTGTCGTTCTCAAAAATTGGCGGCTTTCCATCATCTCCATAGAATGTGTTGGATTTCGCTCCATGACGATGCAAGAAAAACTGAATTAGGACGTATCAACCAGTATGCCAGACATAACGGCTTTGAAGATCGGACGTGGAAATATTGATGAAGATGAAAGACTATTGGCGTTAGAAGAGGTCGCCTCCTTGAACATCAAAAATGACTTTTGTAAAACATCAAATGCAAATTTGAACAGAGGTTTTAAAAGGACTTGCAAAAAATTCAACTATAAAGTAGCCTTCAAAAATTCGAATACTTTGAGGAAAAAGCTAAACCTGGTAAAAGACATGATTCCCAGAGAATCCTGTCGGGGGAGGGGGGTGCGGGTTAAAAGTTTGAATGTTCCTCTTGCAATAAGTTTTCAAAAAGAGGGTTAAAACTAGAATGAAGAATCGTATGTCTTATATTAAAAATGGAACACGGGATAGATCTGTCTTTGCAGCTCATGAATAACAAGAAGGCCATGATTTCTCGACAGATGGCTTTAAAATTATCCACTCTAAGTTGAGAAATTGCTTCCTCATCAACCGTTGGAAAAAAAATGAAACATGAACTGAGTGGGGAAAAATATTGAAACCTAAGACAAAATATGGAAATGAAATGCCGATACTAATCTGCATACGACATATAAATGCGATTATATTGCATTTTCTTACTGGAATAATTGTCTTCTAGAATCTGTTCAATTTGCCAAGCATAAACCATCTAATTGGTTGCTGAAGAACGACGATGGTCCTATACCAGTAGCCGATTGGATGTCCTTAGTTTCCTTCATTGTCATATAATTTCTTTTATTGGTTAACCGCATTGTTCCCATTGGACACCTTTGGGACGAATTGGAGCCTTGGTTGAGAGCCAGGCCATGCCGGCCAAAGAGGACCACCACTGAGCCCTTTGCCAATAGCAAGATTCCCGCCGACACGTATCGCATATTGGTGGAAAGTCTTCCTCGAGGGGTAGCGGATGTCATTGCGGCCCAACACGATACTGATGTCGTGTAGGGTCCGGTTTAACTTATTCGTGTGGGGTGTCCGGTGACAAATGGCCAGATAGTATTATGGAGTGGCCTTGCTAGCTGTTATTTTCACTTGTTTCTCACTGATGAAGGAGATAGAAAGCTCCGAAATGTACAAGGGGCGTTCAAATTTGATCTGGACTTTATTTTTTATAAAATCAGGAAACTACAAAAAAATACACACTAGTTATTTCTCAAAGAACTCTCCTTGGTTCTGTACACATTTTTTCCAGCGTTCTAGGAGCATCTAGACCGGTTCAGTAGAAATCTTCAGACTGATGTCGAAACCACGTCAGGATAGCCTTTTTCACTTCCTCATTGGAGCCGAATCTCTACCCTCCCAAGAACTCTTTCAATGGTCCAGAAAGGTGATAGTCTCAACGAGAGAGATCCGGGTTGTATGGAGAATGTGGTAAGATGTCCCATTTGAGTTCCGTCAGGGTTTCCATAGTCAGTTTGGCTGTGTGGTCTGGCATTGTCTTGCAGAAAACAAACGCCACTGGTAAGGAGTCCTGGTCGTTTTTTCCGTAGTGCCGGCTTCAGGGACGTCCTCAAAATGTCACAGTAGTAGGGTGCATTTATGGTTCGACATTCATCCAGAAAAATCGACATGAATGGTGCCCTTAATGTCCCAGAATACAATTGCCATCACTTTCATTGCCGATTGAATTTCTTGGGTCGTTGCTCGCACGCTTGCTTTCAGGAGTAGGGTGATGAGTCCATGTCTCGTCGATGGTCACAACACGCCTTAGGAAGCTGTCGCGTTTCCTGTCCTATCGCATCATCGAACAGATTTCCACCCGGGTAGTTTTGTGATTCTCGAAGAGTTGCTTAGGGACCCATCTGGCACAGATCTTGTTGAATGTCAGCTTATCGTGGATGATGGTCTCCACACTGCCAGTGCTGATTTTCAGTATTGAAGCCAATTCTCGGACATGATTGGGTCGTTGCTCGCACGCTTGCTTTCATCGCTCCATTTGTTCGTGCGATGATGCCATCATTGACAGCAGTTGCTGGCCTTGCCTTATGAGATTCTCGCCCTCCTTCAAACTTTTGGCACCAAGCAAAGACGGATGATCGAGACAAACATGACTCGGTGAACCTGTCTTTGAAGTCTCCGATGCTTTCACACCTCGTTGTTCCACTTTGGTCGACACATCGCTGTCCGCCATTTTGTTTAAACTAACAATGGGGTGTCATTGGTGCTGCATTTGCATGACAGTCGGTAGTTGCCATCCCAACATGAAAATTTAGATTTTTACAACAATGAAATTTACAAAAAATAAAGTCCAGGTCAAATTTGAACGCCCCTCGTACATATGAGTTTTTTATTTTATAAAATTCATTTATGTAGAATAGTGTTATTTTTTAATTTCATTGTTGTTGTCTTAGTGTCCATAGTTTTGACTCTTATACCGTGTGTCTCAAAAGTCGCGTGCCATACGAAAAGTTTATGAATGTTGGCTTTATGTTCACACGGTTTCGCAAGCTTATCGTTCATGTTTAAAATGTGCACCGTGCACTCGAAGACCATGTCTCACACCATCCAAATTTTTTTCTGTCACGCGTAAAAGTGTAGCTGGTGGGCTTGGGAATATCAAGGTGCCGGCGATGAAATTCGTCTGCAGCTTCTCGAGATGTTCTGTGGTGATCTCAACAAAGAAATATCAGGTCTACACGCTGTTCCGGTGTCAGCGTTATTCCTCTACTTCACTATTTCGTCTACAAAATGAAAGCAACCAATTAATCCATTTGGCACGCGACCTTTGAGACACACGCTATTTCTATTACAACAGCAAAATTGCTGAAGGAAAAGATAACTTTCTGGAGTCTTAGCATTGGCGATGATTCAGAGGCGTAGCTACGGGCGACCAAGGTGTGCAAAGTACACGGCGCAACGAATTAGAGGCGCTAAAAAGCTAAATTGAAGGGGCGCTAAAAATGAAAAATGAACACGGGCGCTAAAAAGCTAGCTACGCCACTGGTTACACAACTATGGTCCAAGCAACTCGGTACCATGTGTTCATTGAAGTTGTCAAACGTTATCCAAACTCTGGAGACGATAATTTAAACAAGCGGAGACGATACTTAAGAAAGAGGCAACGAAAGAATTACAAAAGCCTGAAGTTCAATTGGGGGAAGGGAGATGAAAGAAACGCACTAAAAACAACTACAGGCTGCGTTTAGTAGTTTCCAGGTGTAGAGAACAGTGTAGAGTGAGGATACAAAACGTGGAGGGGGGGGGCGCTGCGGACTGGTGGGACGTTTGGTGTAAGTTTATTGAACCAAGTGTGGTAGCTCGAAAAGGTTGGGAAACAGACTTACACCATCTTTGGCAGAAACGTTTAGTTACAAAAAGGTGCATTCCAGTGAGTGAGAATGACTTCGAAAGACCATGTGCCCATTGATCCTGAATAAGCGTTATGTTCCATCGAGTCGTGGCCGACTCCTGGTGACGTCGTGAACATAAGACCTCCACCCAGTTCTGTCTTCGTTGAGCTTTCGGAGCTCCTCCAAGTTCCTTCCAGTGATCTCCCTGACTCCATCCAGTCATCTGGTTCTCTGCCTTCCTCTTCCTCTGCTGCCCTCTACCTTTCCCAACATGATCATTTTCTCCAGTCCATCTGGTCTTTGCATTACGTGACCAAAATAGGATAATCTCTGCTTGCAGATTTTTGATTCCAATGTGCAAAGATGCCGATTCCAATGTGCCTGAATAAGTAGTTACCATTAAAAAAAGGAAAAAATGGGTCTTAGTCTTTTTTGAACCGTCCTCATAAATTATAACATCCTGACCCCAAAGCCAACCTATGTTATTATTAATTGAAATTGCAGGAACAGAAGTCGGAATGTTGTCTTCACCACATAACTGTAGTATTAAAAATAACTAGAGATCATTGTTAACTATTTTGTTAGTTCTGTAATTAAGGAAAATTTTAAATTAAGAGATTTATTCAATTTTGGCCATTTTGCGGCATATTAAACAGTCTCTATCAAATATTGAGCCCTCTATCTTTTAATTAAACAGATTAATGGGTTTATCGTTAATTTATAATATTTTATCATTAAATTGCCGAAAATGGAATTCTGAATGGCACTTAATTGAAAAGTTCAGTACTAATGGAATTTTGTATAATTCAGTAATAATGATTTTTGGTCATGTTAGTTTTTATTTTTATTTTTTAATATTTTTCCATTAGCTAATATTCAAATTGCGTTGATTTCTTAAAGCATGTTTATCTTTTTACTTAAACCTTTGAGTTTGATATTAAATTGCAAGATACGGATAAGGATTTTTTTTCCCACACACTTTGAAATTTTATTTCGGCAGCTTTACAACAGAGCAAATTTTTAGCAGTTTTTTTTTTGAATTTCATATGGAGGAATACGGGAAAGTTGCATTAAATTCATCATTGTGGACGTAATCCGCCATTGAAGAGAGTGCAAACTAAATTTGGGCGAAGCTGGAAAGCGGAGAAACTTTGATTATTGAATTGAGCTTCTTGAAATAGTGAAAGTATTAATTAATAGACCTACTAAGTTAGGTAACCGAAAAAATTACCGAGTTCGGTAATTGATGGTTCTCCAGCAGTTCTAAAAAGGGAAAAAAGAATGCCACATTGAATCCATGTAGAAAAATAATAAATAAAAATTAAGAGATATTTCAAGTAATTCCAGATCTTTTGTATGGAGCATGAAAATCTGAAACTTCATTACTGAATGTTTCTGATGCATTCTTACTGTGATCCAAAAACGTTGACACTTTCTAATCGACTTTTTATGCTCCTGTGCGAATAAAGATTTGAATTTTCCCTCGTATTTTGTATGGAATCGCCTTTTTCGAGAAACTATATTTTTATCTTCTCTATTTTATGTATATTAATAAAAGAAGGTAGACAAAAATATGGAAATATCTGGTAAAAGATAGAATTTTTTACTTAATATGGCGTTGAACCGCCTTTGGCATGGAAGCGGCCCGAATTCTCCTGCATTGACAAATGGACCAACCAAGTCCTGGTTGCTGGATGATATGATACCACTCTTCATGATCGTCCTCGGTGGCTCAGTGGTTGCGTGATCGCCTCTCATGCCCTAGGACGCGGGTTCGACCCCGGCCGAGGACGACGAGGATTTTTTCAGGGGGAAAATCCTGAGATCACGCACTTCCTTCGGAAGGGAAGTAAAGCCAAGCCGTTGGTCCCGTGTAGTCATTTGCCGGCTGCACGTTAAAGAACCCTTGCGAGGCAAAATTTGCGGCCCCCTATAACGCAGTCCTGAAATGACCATGGCAGTTGAAAAGGACGTTAATACCAAACAAACCAAACCAAAACCACTCTTTTTACGGTTCTCGCATAGATGCTGGAGGCGGAAAACGAGACCGAATCTTTTTCCAAAATTGAACATTGAATATTGACATCCGGCTTTTGCCGCGCCTAGGGAAGGTGAGAGACTTCGTCTGCATGCTCTTCAAATCATGGTTTGTCAACAGTAACTGTGTGAATCGGAGCTTCATTTTGTTGGTAAATGGCGCGGTCTTCGGAAAACAATGTCGTGCAGATGGGGGCGCAAGATGGTCAGAATTTGTACATAATCCCTGGCAGTAACTCTCCTTTTAAGATTGTGATGGGACCTGCAGAATACCAAGATATGACTGCCCAAACAATGATTTCTAGTTGTTCACAAGGCAGTCCTGTCGTAATCTATGGCGTTCGCCACACGTAATTACGTTCAGTGTTTGGTAACAGTGCGAAGCTCGATTCATTGGACCATATTATAGTCTTCCATTGATCGATAGTTCCTCGATTTATGAATGTTAACACCACTCTCTCCACGTCTGAGCATTAATATTGCTTTGACAATTGCAGCTCGTCCGTGAATATTTTGCTCCTAGAGCTCCTTCATCTTAGGTTTTGTGATGTAGATTGAGTTCTGAATCACTTTTGCAGCAATTTTCTTACTCCGGGTCAGCCCTTCTCAATATCCTTTTGTCTCTGATCAGTTTACAATGCCGTCCAGGCTTATGCTTATCAGACGACGTCTTTCAGAGACTGTATATGCCGTCATTTCCTTTGATACTGTATCTTGCAATTTGGCAACGTCAAGTCGCAGAGGCAACAACTAAGCAGGCACAAACAATTCAGTAAACTTTGATATGACTCAGTATGACTAGCGACGCACGCTGTGAATGAAGAAATGGAGGCTTCTCGCCTGTTAGGTTAGCTTCTAGTCATACAGAGGAAACAAACGAATGTTGCATCATTTCGCTTTCAGCTCAAAACATATCGTCAGTTTCTCCTGCACATGATGCAGTGTTTCCATATTTTTATCCTGATTAATAAAGGGTGCCGAGACGTATGCTCGGGGAGGTCCCTGGTCCTAAATATCTTCTGGAGAATACTAATATAGCTTCTGGCTATTCCCATTCTTTCCAGAGTTTTCACTACAGCATGTGTGAACA
>JAHWFO010011445.1:985308-996358 GCA_023313115.1 Rhysida immarginata
TTTCTGTTCTCGTGTTTAGAACAAGCTTGCATCTTACCAGTCTGTGGCCGCTTCCTGTGTTGAAGTTGTTGAGAACAGTGCAGTCTTGGATCAAGTGCTTCCTATTTGCCAGAATGTAATCTATTTCACTAGTTGCTCCATTTGGGCTTTTCCAAGTCCATTTACGCGGAGATTTCTTCTTAAAAAAGGAATTCATGACGTACAGTTGTTCGTACTCTGCAAATTCCACCAGTTTGTTTCCTCTTTCATTTCTTGTGCCATAACTATGACTACCAAGAAAATTTTCTGTCTTTTTTTCTCCCATACGGGCGTTAAAGTCGCCCATAAAGACTTTCAGATAAGTTTCCTGTTTGGTTCATCTTGCTAACTTCCTCATAAAAGTCATCGACTTCCTCATCAGAGTAGCTTGTGGTTGGCACATAGGCCTGTGTGATCTGTATCTTGTATCTTCTCGACAATTGGATGACCAATCTTGCAATTCTGTCGGAGGCACTATCAAGCTCAATGATTTGATTCTTCCATTTCTTATGAATAAGGAATCCCAACACCACTAACTCTTCCGTCGGTTGTTCCTCTGTGGTATAGTACGTGCCCACTGTTCAGCTTAATTTTATCTTCACCTTTTCTTCTTACTTCGCAGAGTCCAATGATATCCCATTTGATCGTATCCAATTCTTCTTCTAGTTCTTGCAGACGACTCTCTGAGGAAAGGAAACGTCCGTTATAGGTAGCCAGGGTCAGTGTCTTGTGGTGGCCAGGTTCGAACCGGATATTTTTAGCACCCTCTGCCTTCATGTCTTGCTGGTTGCCACCGTAACCAGGGACAATCTGGCTGCCGGGAACTGAGGGCCATGGCCGATTTTGCGAAGTAATCATGGCTGATTTTGAAGTGTTTAGAGAGTAGTGAGCCAAGATCCTCCGCGGAAGGAAGCCCATCCGCGTCCGTTCACCATGCACAAGGCATGATTACTAACAGGCTGCCCCAACTGGAAGGTACGGATTGGACATTAGGCTTCTACTCCTAGTTGATTCCTTTAAGTCCTTGAAGGCAATTAGAGGGTCATCCCCTAGTTATGAGTAGAACCCATTTGTATCATGCATATAAATAAATTAATTTTGTGGAGTTGCGGGTATTCTTAATCTCTACTTTTGGATTAAATTATTAAATTAAATTAAAATTCAGCTGAAAATGTGTCTTTGGAGGATTTTTTCACGCCATGCCTCCGATATTAATAATTAAATAGAGAAAAATAGTAAAAAAGAACAAAACCTGCCTGGACTTGAACCATAAACTCAATAGCGCAATAGCACATATTACATATACGTCTGTCGCCTGGTGGTAAAATTCAGTGGCGGCTTCTCGCTTGTGCACGGAGCCTATGACGCACAACCTGTTCCTTAATGCTACCTTTTTTGAAACGCTTTTATACCTGTGTTAACGTGAACAAATACGCAAACAAAATATATTGTGCACATCTACAACACAGGATCTTTCCAACCATACACGTTTCGTGCGTATTCGTCCAGGTTAACAGGGAAAAGTGTATGACAAAAAATGAGTTCCTGTATTTATATACAGATCATAATTTTACCTAAAGTAAAGTAGTCTAAACTTATTAATCTTAAGAGGAAATTAATAACATTACGTTATTTTCTAATGCCAGCACACGATTTAAAAATTTCTTTTGTTGTTGAAGTTTTCTTTCCACTATTTTGAACAATATTTTTTCTTCTAGTCAATATAATTTTCATCTTAATTTATTTAATTTAAATATGTACCAACTCTCGTTTTGAGCTTTATTTCTTGATCTAAAGACCTTATTATACAAATTTTATTTTGCGATATCAAAACTTAAATTTTCTCATTCTTGTAAGTTGTATGTCCTTTTATTTTTTAATTTGATAATAACCCTCTGAATCTTCTTCCTGTAGTTGGCTATTTTATTTCTTTATTGGTCCTTTGTTTGAATCGTAGCCCGATGCAGGATTTCCTCCCAATTGGTAAATTTTTTGGTATTACAACATTAAGGAAGTCTATATTGCCTAAGAGCAATAGTGAAGCAATAAAAATGTTGAAATGGCTGGATGATTTCACAACTAACAAACTTTGTATTGTTGCATTATCTAATTGAGCTTGCTTGAAGATTGGAGTGTGCTTATATATAACATGGCTATTTTTATATCGAAAAGGATTGCATAACTGATAACGGTTCGTTCGGAAGAGTGCGAAGGTTTTTGGCATGCTCTTCGTTTTCGCCTTTCTCTGTTGGTGTCGTGTAACTGACGATCGAGTTCACCTGTCCTCCCCACCTCCGGTCTACTGTTGTCTCGTTGTTAGACGAAAAGAAAAACGTGGAAGAAAAAAAAAAGACGATAAGACGTTCTCGAAACAGTCACGTGACAACGACTTCGTATGAGTCTTTGCCAAATTTCACAGCTACAGGGTTAAGGGCGCATAGTTCTATATACACCGTTCAGCAGCAACGTTGCCAACAAAAGCGATTTTCCCCTTTTGCCCACTGATGACTGAGCAATTTTCGAGTCTCCATTTCTGGATGGAGTGCCTTTCTATCCATTTAATAGAATTTTCTACCTCCCCTACCATAATCCGTCAAAAAATATTTTTTTATTATTTTTTATTTATTTATTTTTTTGTTGCCGAGTAATGTTTCTTCATTTTCTTTAATTTCTTTTTCTTGATTCCTTTTAGCAAATGGAAGCTTCAGTAACTTAACCTTGATCAAAATGTTTCGAGGAACTGTTAGCTCCTACTTTTGTGGTCGATAGGTTTTAATTAGCTTAATATTACTTTATTCCTTTTTTGTTTAAAATATTGCAGTGTTTGACGTGTCCTTGTTGTGACATATTCTCAACTTTGGAGGTTTCAATTAAAGACCCTAGTGGGGAATTCTTATATTTTTAAGAAAGAATAAAGAACATTTGAAAATACATTGAATGCATTTAAGTTAAAGTGAGCAGTAGTAATTCTTCGTTAATATCTTTATATTAATTTCCCATTCCCAAAAGGTTCAAGAAAAATATTAGCTTTCGTGCCCGAAAGCACCAGCAAAAGTGGTCACTTCATTCCAAGACTGCTCCGACCTGAGGCCACATTAGTGGAAAATAATTATTCACTTTTAATGCGAATAGGTCCTAAAGAAAGTACATTGCATTTGACGTTTGGCTTGAACAAAATGAGTTCTGGTGACCAGATTTTCAAAAAGCAACAGCAATATAACCAAAAAACTTCATGACACCAAACGAAATTTTGGTAATGGTATCAACGGGTTATTGGCCTTGGAGTATAGTCAAACCGCAAGATCTAGAGCCCTGAGTGGGATGATCGATTAACAAAAAAAGGCGAGTATGGATGATAATTCTTGGACGGGGAACGTATGATATTAAGTCAAGTCTGTGAATTAACTTACCTTTTTTTTTTTTTCCTTAATCGATCATTCCACTCAGGGCTCTAGAACTTGCGGTTGATTATACTAAAATAACTCTTTTGTATTCTATAGATTTAGAAACTAGGAATACAGACGT
This sequence comes from Rhysida immarginata, assembly GCA_023313115.1. NCBI lineage: Eukaryota > Metazoa > Arthropoda > Chilopoda > Scolopendromorpha > Scolopendridae > Rhysida > Rhysida immarginata. The sequence goes on from JAHWFO010011445.1 coordinate 988,852, forward strand.
TTTAAAGTACGAGGCCTGTGAAAAAAGTATCCGACCTAATTTTTTTTTGCGAAAACCTGATGGATTTGGATCTCGCGCGCTTGCATGAGCCGACCTTGAACCTTTGTGCGTATGCGTGAATTTTTTCCCGCCTCTCAATAGCGTCAGTTGCTGGCAATCAGCATTAGAGGGAGGTAGTGTGTTGTGCTCTCGTCGGTTTTTGATTTGGAGGAAAATGACGGAACGACTGGAGCAGCGTTACTGCATCAAATTTTGCCAGAAACTGGGCGACAGCCAGGTGGAAACCATCAGTCGTCACAGTGGAAGCATTCCTCGTCACCACGACCAAAGAAGGCCCGCCAAGTGCGCAGCAATGTGAAAGTGATGCTGACGAGTACGCACCACAGGGTCAAACAATCACCAAAGAGTACTACAGGATTGTCCTCCGTCGCCTACGTAATGCAGTGCGGCGCAAGAGCCCGCAGTTGTGGTCAACAGGCAATTGGCGCCTCAAAAACCAAACTCGATTCAGACTTTTTTGGCGAAAAACCAGACTCCCGTTGTACAACAGGCTCCTTACTCTCCTGACCTGGCCCCCTGCGACTTTTGGTTGTTCCCCAAACTCAAGAGGCCATTGAAAGGAACGCGATTTCAGACAAGAGAGGACATTATGGCTGCAACGACAGCCAAGCTAAACTCCATTCCGAAAGACGCTTTCCAGGAATGCTTCCAACAATGGCGACACCGCTGGGAGCAGTGTGTGGAGTCCCAAGGAGACTACTTTGAGGGTGATTAGGTTTCCAATGCTCCAGGTGTGTAATTTTTTTTTTCCCCGGCCGAAGGTCGGATACTTTTCTCACAGGCCTCGTATACTTGGATGAAAGTGAACAATACGTGTTTATCTCTCTTGTAGACTTAGCCATTTTTGGGAGCTTGAGCCATTGATTCGAGCCTGTTTGGACAGGACTGTGCTTTATGCATTTCTTGTCACGATGTTCACGATTGGGGTTCATGTGACATATTATCTTCACTAGTGGATTTTTTTTTCTTTTGATGCGGTCTCGCTCTTTGTAATTCCTCCTTGCATTAAATGTACATTTGCATTAAAGTCAATGCCAATGCTATTTGTTATTTATATTTTACTGAGGGCCCAGAAATGTATACGCATTTTTATCGATGTTAGCCATGACAGCAAAATGTAGAGTTTTATCCCAAGATTATGGACCACATGCACGGTCGAGCGGCGCCACCGTCGATTTTGTTTCAAAGCGAACTGGGCTGGCAAGCTTTAGTTAGGGTTAAGCTGTACCCATGTGTTGGCAGTACGGTTTGTTAGCATAGCAGCATTTTATTACAAGTAAATTACTGCTGTTTTTGAAATGTCAACTAACTGGACTACGAGTTTAGAGTCTTTACCCAATATTTGTCATGGTAATATTGAAAATTGTTTGGAAAAGCAAATTTTCAAAGAGGATACAAATTTTTTGTGGAGTCTTATCAAGGTTAGTCAAAATTAAATTAGCAAAAATGAAAATTACTGTGTTGAAATATGTACAATTTAATTCTTTTTATTGTACATTTTGGAAGGTGTTATTTAAACAGATGACAAGAAAATGATAATCTAAAAACAAAAGTTTAGTAAGTAATGGCAATTTTTTATTATGTATGTGCTTTTGGGGTAAGTGTATGCTTAGCTTGAAAAATACATAAAATAAATGCTTCATACCCACATAAATAATTGGTGGTGGCAAATGCATAGTTTTGTTGATTGATATGTTTGCATACTTGCCTTATCTCACTAGCAATATTTATTTCCCCACAAAGTAGTGACTTATTGACACATGCAGTAAATTGTAAACCTTTTTTTAATTAAAATTAATTATGGCTTATTTAATTTTAAAAATAAAAATCACCTTAATTATTTATAAATCAGTGTTCCATCTACACAATTTTATTTAAATGTTATTAATTTTATTAAGCATGTTAAGAGCCATGAAAGTTATTTACTTTAATGTATGTTTAACTTATGAATTTATTTACCTGAAATAAAGGTCCAATACCCCTCTTTATTTGGACTATCCATAGCTTACGACGTTTGTTGTCAGTAGGAAATCGATGAAATATTTTTTTCTTTGTTGTAGCGGTGATCATTTGTACATCCAGGCACACAGCAATGTGCCATTTTATGAGATTAATTATTAGGTTAGCAATAAATAGTGAAAAAAACAAAAATCACAACTCACTAAAATTTCACCGTATTGCCAACACATGGGTACAGCTTAACCCTAACTAAAGCTTGCCAGCCCAGCCTCGCTTTGAAACAAAATCGACGGTGGCGCCGCTCGACCGTGCATGTGGTCCATTCCATACATTGAATAAAGACGACCGCATAACGTGAAAGTTTGTTAGGGCAATGGATAGGTGCAGTAGTTCGCTGTAATCAGAAGTGTCTTAAAGCTTATGGTTACCACTTTTAGCAGATGTAATTGTAGAAGTCAAAAGGGATTTGTATTCATCCATTGATGTTTGTATGTATTACAACTTTTATACTGTGTCGAACTTTTTTGCATTTTTTTGGGCACAAATAGAATCTTTATGGACGTTTTATTAGAAATAATTGTTCACCCATTGATAAGTGACTAATATATTTTTTACATTTTGATTGCGTTCACACTCCTACTGTTTATATAACGGTTCAATAAAATGGTAATCCTCAAGCATGGTTAGTTAGCATTTCTTATTTACAGTCATTTACAATTGATTAAGAAACAATACCTCTTGTCCACAAGAAAAATGTTGATTAAGTCGAATGCGCATTTCAGCTTCCTTGTGAAATTATCATTTTCTTTCTGAACAAGTTGTTTTGCTTCCTTGCTATTAGTTTTATGCACAGTTCTTTTGGTATTCCAGCCGCTTGTATACTAATTGATAATTTAAATTGATAACATTGGCCAACAAAATTTAAGATTTTTCTTGTGACAAAATGAAAGTGGGTGATTTTTGGTAATATTTTTTCTACTGATTACGAATATAATTTTTAAATTTCTCTAGCACGCACAGCTTTCTTGTTTTACAATGAAACATTTTTAAATCGGTCAGTGTTTGGGGCCTGGTAAATTTCCTTGCGGCCCCAAAATATGGATACTTTAACAATGTAGCCGCTTCTCTTCACTCCCATTACTTTAAGATGTGCATAACTTGGAAACTTGACGTGATAGAAAAAAATCTAAAAGTAGATTCGGATTCTACAAGTCAAAATCAAAAATCTGTGGACAACATTATTTTTAAGTTAATGGTTTTCTTTATTGAGCTGTAGATGAATAATTATCAGACCTACAACCATGAAATACATAAGACGGATTGTTTATTCAAATATCATGCTTGATATAAAAAATCAAAAAAATTTATTAAACAAAACTTAAAATAAAAGGCACAAAATAATCAAAGCTTGTGTCAAAATACTGTGGACACAAAAAACAAAAATCATAATATTGTGGACAATGCTATTTTTAATATAAAATTTATTCTCTATGAGGTAATTTGCATAAGGATCAGTTCACTATCGAATTATAGGTATAAGGTTGATACTTTTACATTACTTAAGAAAATGGCTTCAACAAAAGCAATACCACTCGAAATTCATGAACGCGTTATTGAATGCCATAAACACAAAGAATCAATCAGAAAAATTGCTATAAAATTTAAACTATCAGAAAGTGCAGTTCACAAAATAGTGAACCAGTTTAAAACAGTCGGCAATGTTGAAAGTAAGCCAACAGGGCGAACTAAAACAATTTCTAGTCGTGATGATAGAATGCTTCATTCTATCATCAAGCAAAATAGATTTGCTCAAGGACCAGAACTGAGTCAACAGTGGTCAGCCAGCATCGGGAAAACTGTATCTGTATCAACCACATATCGCCTTATACATCAACTTGGGTATAAATTTTATACTCCTAAAATAAAACCATTTCTCACAAAGGTGCAAAAGTATAAACGTGTGAAGTGGGCAAAAGAGCGAGCTGATTGGTCTATTGAACAATGGAACAAAGTAGTATTTAGTGATGAATCCACATTTCAACTTTCTGTGGGTAACCAAAGTGGGAAAAAAAGTGCTGAGAAAAAAGAATGAGGCTAATGAGTCTAATTGTATAAAAAGAAGTGTTAAGTTTCCTGCATCATGCATGGTCTGGGGTTGTGTAAGTGTCAAAGGGACTGGAAAATTATATTTCATTGATGGAACTATGAATGCTGAGAAATATGTAAGTGTTTTGGCAACCAGCCTTCTTCCATCAATCGCCTCATTTCGCCTTGGTCGTACCAGCATCTTTCAGCAGGATGGAGCATCCTGCCACACAGCCACGTTAACCAAGGAATGGCTTGCAAGAAAACGAGTGAATGTTATGGAATGGCCTGCGAATTCTCCAGACATGAACCCTATAGAGAATATTTGGGGAATTTTGAAAAGTGAAGTAAAGAAAGCTGGACCAACAACAATGGATGAATTAAGAGTTCAGGTGCAGGATGCATGGAATAAAATAACACCAGAAACAAGCAGCAAGCTGATATCTTCCATGCCACGAAGAATAACTGCACTTCTTAAGGCACATGGAGATGCCACTAAATACTGAGTGTGCATTGTGCAGCTAAAATAGCATTGTCCACAGTATTATGATTTTTCTTTTTTTGTGTCCACAGTATTTTGACACAAGCTTTGATCATTTTGTGCCTTTTATTTTAAGTTGTGTTTAATATATTTTTTTGATTTTTTTACATCAAGCATGATATTTGAATAAACAATCCGTCTTATGTATTTCAAGGTTGTAGGTCTGATAATTATTCATCTACAGCTCAATAAAGAAAACCATTAACTTAAGAATGATGTTGTCCACAGATTTGATTTTGACTTGTACCTACAAAATGTGTGTTGACTAGTGTAATTAAACGACTTCTGCATCCACCTTTTCATTGTTGGAAGAGTATTCTTGGAATTATGGACCTGATTTTAGTTATTGTGGCCATTTGATGAGTTGAGCCACGAAGCTAAAAGGTACAGAAAAAACTCGTGTATTAAGCCATTTATAAATTCGATATTTAATCGTCCGGATATATTAGTTACACAGTTGGAAAAAATTCAGTGCTGCGACATTTTCATTCATTTTCTGATATCTGTCGAAACATGCCCGTGAGAACCTTTTAAAGGTGTAAGAACACAATATACTCTGTATTTTTTTTCAAATTTTTCAGTATTATAACAAAATAAACGAGTCAAATAGTAATTTTTTTCTTCTGTACAGTCATAGAAAAACGAGTTGAAAGAGTTTAGAACTTAACGAAGAATGGCATTTTTAAGTATTCTTAGACAAGGACAATTAAGAAACGATTAGATTCTCTTTGAAGTTTAATTTCTAGAAAGATTTTAATTTTTACTGGTGAAGGTGGTTTGATTTAACACCGCTAATTTCTTTTTGGTAAGGTATTTTCCTTTTCCCAAAATGACAAACTTCTGCTAGGCCATCCTTTCTGGAAGCCATTCCAAAATGCTCTTTAAATTAATTTAATCTTATTTGACTTAAATAAAGTTGATCGATAGATGGATTTCAGAGAAGAATTCTTTTGTAATTCAGATTGACATTTTGGAACCCATAGTTAGGTGTTGATGAGAGCAGTTAGAGTAATGTCAACTGACTAAAACTAAACTTTTATATTTTGATGGCCGAAAGCTGTGAAAGCATTACAACATTAAGAGGAAGATGGTATAAATTTGTGCCTTATAATTAATCCTTCTAGAAACATAACAGCAATAATTACACCCGTTTTATCAGATTGTATAAAAAATTCAATATCCTCTTTGAAATATTATCACTATAGAATAAGTGAATTTGCATACAATAGTATCCAAAAATATACTTTTACTCCATAGACCTTACGTACTTATAGGGAAACCTAGAAAAAATAAAATTATTTGGCAAAATAATTGATTGGTTTTCCTAATTCTTTAGGGACGTTTTAATAAAAGTAAATAAATATTAAACGAGGACATGAACACGCTAGAAACTTTAAAAAAATATTTCACGTGGCGTTTTTCTCCAAGTTGTTTTTGTTCAAGGTTTAAGCCTTGATACTTGATCGGGGGGGGGGGGTGCAGGAATCTTGTACAGCCGTTAATAACATCGTCAGAAGAAACCGGTTGATAACGAACTTGGAACATACCCAAAACTCAATCATTTCTCATTCAGTGTTGAAAAAGACCATCAACAACTGGTCTATGGAGGACAAAATGTAAAGGGCATCTTCTGTTCATAAGTAACTCCTCCTCTTCCCTACTCACTCGCGTAATTTCGATGAACTAGTTGTTGTTTGAGTCGCTGGTTTCTAGTTATTTTTTCGCGCCTGTCATCTGGATTTATCCTCGATTCAATAGCTCGAGACCAAAATATTAGTTTTTCGATGAACATTAGAAATTCGAATCGAACAAGTTCATTCTTTGGTACTGTTAAGCTCGAGTGGAGTTTGGTTTTGGAGAATTGTTTTGAAATCAAACTTGTTATATAGGAAAATCTAAATGTATTTGCGAGTATATTCTGTAGTGTTGAATGGAAAATTTGAGTTGATTTTATAAAGGAAACCTTTTTTATTATAAAATATAAAATTCTAAGGGTCTTCTTTAAATGAGATTATGGAAATGGCTCCGAGTTAGATTGGAGACATGAAACTCCAAAAGCGCGTTTCGCTGAAGATTTTTGAACTACAATTAATTCTTGGCAGAAAGAAAATTCCAAGCGAGATCTTTATTTATTTCTTTTGCGCTTACTATAGTTATCCTATTAAATCGGGCCAAATTAAACGAGCCTTGAAAGCAAAAAGAAAGTCTTGGATATTGTTTTACATATTTTTTTAAGTGGGTTGTGTTTGGATGGATTTGGATCGGGTATATATATCATTGTCTGCAAATAAATCTCACTGCAATGGCCACACAAACGGGTTGAACAAGTGCAACTCGAATGATGTATTTTCTCCATCATAGAAGACTGACTTTCAAATTGTCTACCGATGTAGGTCAAGGGTGACGACAGCCTTAGAACGTCGTTCTTCTTGGGATTCATCCGTAACGCTTGAACTTTAACAAAGTCGACAGGCTTTTCTGTGGTTCGCTCCACTTTATTTCACAGAAAGCGATACTAGGAAATGCATGCACATCAGATTAAAAAAAAAAAAAAAAGAAAAGAAAGGAAAATGTATTTGCATCCCGATTCATTCATGCCGAATGAATAGAAACGTTTATCGTGTGTTAATATTCGATTTTATTTCCCAGCGTTTTTTTATTGTCTGTTATTAGACCGGTTTCGTAAGGTAGAATACATGCTTACGTAATCGCGGCCTTTTCCCCTCACCTTATTAGTCGATTTGATAAATTATTCCACTTGAAATGCAGGCCTGTTTTGTATGAGAGGAAGTGGAGAGTATCGCATTGATCCATTTTTTAAACTCAAAGTCAAACTTTACAGCAAAAGCTGAGAGTGAACGT
>JAHWFO010011445.1:996458-1013048 GCA_023313115.1 Rhysida immarginata
AAAATTTGAAGCAATAGTCACACTGGCAATTTCATTTATATTTTTTTATATATCTATATTTTTTTTAAACACTGTATCAAAATTAACCCCCCCCCCCCCCCAAAAAAAAAAAACCCAAAAAATTTTATTTATTTATTTTTTTTTTTCCCCCTGAACGATCGTTTGTTGCGTTCAGGTGTTTATAAACATTAGAGAAATGTCTCGAAATGTTTATGCAATTGCCAGTGTGACTATTGCTTCAAATTTTTTAGGCTGTTTGCCGAGTTCGCAAAATGAAACAAAGTCAAGGTCGTTTTACCACTATGAAATTTCAGTTTTGAAATGATCACAGATATGGCTCATGCGCTTTTTTATGTATAAAAATATATTAAGAAGGGTAATTAATAGCCATCAGTTAATATGATCGCAATATTGTTGCACGGGAGAAATTTAATGACTCGGTCGGCTAAGATGTATTGCATAATTTGTAATCAGAGATCCAAAGTGATTCGACTAGTTTATTAATGAACATTCTCATTTTAATAAAAATTAAATATAAAAATTTACTTTATTGAATTTAAAATAAAAACATTCAGCAATATTAGTTTTTGTATTTCAAATTAAAATAAACTTCATTGGAAATTGGTTTCATACACGCACTAAATAAAGCCCACATAATAATTTTCTGCCAATATTCCAATCATTTTAAACATTTAACAGTTAAAACATTTGAAGGCAAACATTTAAAATGATGTAAGCGCTATAAAACTGAGAAGTGCGATAGGAAAAATTGGTTTAAGGGGAAGAATTTTTCTGACCAATGTATTAATTGTAATTGTTCACAGCGTGGTCGAAATGTGTATACCTCTCAAATTACTTGATATAACTATTATATAAAAACTGTTTATATAAAAATCAGTTAATGCCAACAAATAGGAAGTCGTGGGTGGGCTATCTGTTGATCTTTCGGTGATCTGATTATGCAAATTAGGACATGTACAAAATTTCTCTTAAACCGTAACAAATAGGGACCAATTTCCAATAACAAACTCGTTACACATTCACTTGTGAACACAATAAAAATTCCTCATCATAATCGGATGAATAGATACTCAAACTTGAAAAGCCACATCATTGCTTGCTTATACAGAGATTTCTGCTGACACTCTAAAGGCTGTTAGAAACTGCGTCTAACATCGTGCTCAGCTGTTCTTTGTAGTTGGTGGAAGACCTTATGAGCTCATCTCAGGCACGTAGCCAGGGAAGTGGGTTGGGGGGGGGGTCTAATTTTTTAAAACATGGACCTCATACAATGAAATAAATCGATAAAAAACAACAACAAAAAATTATTGGGACATTGTACAAATTTGATTTATTGTAACAACAAACTTTCAAACTCCCGTCGTTTTACGTCTTGGAAATAGTATCTCAGTCATATTACGGCCGCTTCATAGCCCCATTCATTTACCAAAATAGCTAATCACCTCCTACCGGGCTTTGCAAAAGTTCTGTTACACTCGTGACGACCCTCAAAGAAATGGACACGACAATGTTCACGATGCAGTTAGACATGTTTTTATTGTGCCATCATGTAGAATAACATTGTAATTAGTCATTTAATCAATGTAGCCACCATCTGCATCAAGAACCCGCTCCAGACGAGGCCGAAAGCCTTGCAAACTTTGCGAATGTAGTCCTTCCTCATTCTGGTCCACACACGGTTGACAGATGTTTTCAGCTCGTCGACGTTGCTGTGACGGACCTTGCAGGTCTTTCCCTCGACATGCGCCCACACGCTGTAGTCAAGTGGATTGAGGTCTGGCGACTGCGGAGGCCAAAAGCCCTTCGACCAGAAGGTCTTGTTGGACCCCAACCAGTTTTGCACAGTGTTGGCCGTGTGGGCAGGGGCACCGTCCTGTTGAAAGTTGTAGTCCGCATTTCTTCACCCAGGGAAGGACTTTTGTGGCCAGGATGTCCTTGTAATCAGCCGCCGTTAGCCGGTATCCACTTGAGAACCACACGGGTGGCATTTTCTCGCCATTCGACGCCACGATTCCGAGCATCATCACAGAGGCCGGGTGCTTGGTTGTAGACACGTAGCGGACCTTGGAGATGTCCTGGCCGAATCTTACCACGCAGTCGTTTTGCTTGTTGACGACAGGATCGACCGTGAAGGTCTTTTCGTCAGAGAAAATGACAATTCGCTCGCCATGACTCTTCAAGTCGTTGAGAAGACGGCGACAGCGCTCCCGACGTTGTTCCCGTATACGATCCGTCAGCAGAGGCCTCACGCTCTTTCCACCTTCTTTTTTGACCGCTCTGGACACTGTGGACACCGAAATTTTCTTTTTCTTTGCGAGCGCAGTCATTTTGAGCGTCGGGTCTTGTTCGAAGGCTTTTCTCACAGCCAAACGGTTGACGACTTGAGGTCTACATGAACGAAGTTGATCTTTAAGGTCTCTCCCATTCTTGAGCCTGTCCGCAACTCTGTGGATGGTCATCCGGCTGACTTTGAGGAGCTTGGCAATCTCGGACTTCGTATGGCCCGCGCGCAGGAGAGCAGTGATCTCTACTCGTTTCGTTTCCATCGCTTTTGTCGTGGACATTAGGATCACTCAGAGGTTAACACGTAATTTCCAATATATTATTTGATCCTTTTGTGGAAATGGAATTATCCAAATCATGAGCAGTCCATTTTTTGGGGGATGTAAAGAGTGTAACAGAACTTTAGCAAAGCCCGGTATTTCTTGAATGAACTGCCCTGACTGAAGAACTCTAAAATGTTCTGGTCGACTGTGTGCTGCAAAATTTTGTGCCCAACGTCGTAGTGTAAAGCACCTTTTGTTCTTTAGAGTTCAAACGGAGCCTGAGAGGTACGTTTATTTACAGTAAATATCTTATTTATAAATTGTTAACTTCCATAGTGCCTAACAACAACTGCCTAACTGCATTTTTCTAGGATACATGGAAGCGAAATTACATTATTAATGTCAAAACAGATCATAATGTATGTGGAGTAACGCTAATTCTGTTAATCTGTTTGATGACATGGTGGCTCTTAAATACGAGTGCAATCGCCTTAGAGCACTAAAAGATCTTTCACAGACATGCGATGTGACAGGGAGAGTACAGAGATACAAAAAAATCTTATACAAGTTAGGAAAATACTTTTCATCAATTAATTTTAGAGTGTCTGGACAAGTTTGAGGAACAACATTATTTGTTACCAATTCATTTTTCCATTTGAAAACCCATCTATCAATTTCACCCGGAAGTAATTCTGGATTTTTCAACTATATGTTCAAGATTGTCCTGTATAGTTTGCAAATTCAACTCACTATTTCGTACAATTTGACTTGGAACTAAATTCAAAACTGATAACTTCTTAGTTAAAGTAGGCCTGTTTGAAAATTTTGAACCCAGATGCATCACTATACGATACAATAATGGAATAAACAAATTAATCTCATAAAATTTCCCTGGTTTATTTGCATTAGTTCTGTGTATTTGTCTTTTAGCTACCCGAGGTAACTGAACGTCTATTTCTAGCTGCCTGCAAATGTCTACTGCCACGTTCATTATCTTTTCAAACTCTTTCTCGGAATTCTCCCTAATGGAGGAATAAAAATCATGTATGTTGTTGATTTCATCATACGCACTTAAAATTTCTAAATCACTGCTTTGTAATTTAAATGAGATAATGTACGATAAACTGTTAAAAAAGTAATAATGATATCAAAAGATGTTACAGCTGATAATAATGAACTCGCTTTAGATTTGGATGCTAGATTCCATCCTGTTAAAAAATCTTCAGAAAAAAGATCTGTATGAAATCCAAATGCAATGTATTCCAAACATTTAACAATGTATACAAAAGGCTATTGTAAAAATGATTGTAGGCATCATGCCGTGATGATCAGCTTGTCATACAAAACTTAGGATTCAACTGAAGTAACTTGAATATCATCAGATAATTCAATTTGCATTCTAGCTGATTTTTTTTTTAAATAAGTTTACAATGTTTTACGAAAATTGTTCACCTGCTCTTTTTCTTTGACGAACTTCATCTTCTTTTCTTCCCGGCATGTTAGTTTGGTTTGGTTTGGTATTAACGTCCTTTTCAACTGCCATGGTCATTTCAGGACGGCGTTATAGGGGCCTCAAATTTTGCCTCGCAAGGGTTCTTTAACGTGCAGCCGGCAAACGACTACACGGGACCAACGGCTTTACTTCCCTTCCGAAGGAAGTGCTGGTGATCTCAGGATTTTCCCCCTGAAAAAATCCTCATCCTCGGCCGGGGTCGAACCCGCGTCCTCGGGCATCAGAGGCCATGTGAGTTTAGTGCGTACACTGTCTGAACACTACACGACAGTAGTCACGCACACACTTTGTCAGGCACAGTTCAGGCACAGCAAAAGAGTTCGTTGTATAGTAACATGTACACCCTCATTATAGAGAGATAGAGGTAGGAAAGTAGGTACTTAACTGGTATTATCTCCGTTGGAATCGCCGAGTGTTGTGTTGGTCGCTATCTTCCTATGTTTTAGAGTTTTAAAGAACGGTTGAAACCCCCATGGTATGAAGGATGGCCAGGATCGGACTAATACCTTTAGGGGCCCTAAGCACTACACACCTTTCTCAGTATAAATCCTGTTTTTCTGAGGATTCGGGGGCCCCTATTCACATGCTTAATCTAACGGGGCCCTAAGCACGTGCTTAATCTGCTTATGTATAAATCCAGGGCTGAGGATGGTTTATCTATAGACTTTGGTATGAAGGTTTTTATGCCCGAGGCTACGCCAGCCGACCGCCGAATATAAGATTGGGAACAAATTTTTTAACTGTTTCTGATTTTTATTCATTGGGACGCGTAAAAAAAAACAACTTTTATTTGGTTTTATATCTAAAGAAATAATATGGACCATATTATATGGACCACTTGGATTTTTGGGGTGGTCGACAGACATGTACGACCACCACCTGGCTACGTGCCTGCCATCTTTAATTAGTTTTTGCTTCTGAGTAGCCTGTGTGTTTTCAGTTTTGTTCTTACACGTGAAAAACAAGTGTCAACCTTTTGCATGTAGAAATATTTGTTTCGCTTTGAGTGATCTATTCATCCGATTATGATGCGGTTTTTCTATTGTCTTCATAATAGAATGCGGAACAAGATTGTAATTGAAAATTGGTCCCTATCTGCTACGGTTTACGAGAAAAATTTTGCATATGTCCGAATTTGCATAATCAGCAACAGATAGCCTACCCGCGACTTCCTGTTTGTTAGCATTAACAGATTTTTAAAATCTGATAGTTATCAAGTAATTTGATGGGCATAGACAATTCGTAGAAATTAATAATAATACACCGCAACTCCACAAAATTTATTTATTTATATGCATGATATTTGTATGCACATTTCAGTAACCTTCTTCAGCATATGATAATTTACAAAGATGCCAGCAGATCTAAATTTAATATTTAGTTTATTTCTTTTAAATTCGTTCTTCCTCTTTTGGGTTGACTTCTTAATTTCCACTCGTCTGTTCTAGGACCCTCAATACATATAACCCCTCCACTCCTGACTATAGGAATTCAAATGTAGTCACTTTTGAGTCTGATAGTGATGAAAATGTTGATGTGTTTAATCTGTACATATAATAAAATTGTAGCGAGGCGAAAACTGTACATAAAATTTTTTTGAGAAAAAGTGATTGCTACGTGTATTATAAACGATAATGAATCAAAACTACTGAAGGGATTTAGTTGAAATTTTGCAGTTTTATGTGGCTAAGGATGGGTCAACATATAGGCTATAAATCACTACGCTCAGTGCTTTAGAGAATGAACAGTACCTATCCATCCATCCATCCATCCATCCATCCATCCATACATAATAATAATAATAATAATAATAATAATAATAATAATAATAATAGTGATCAATAAATTAATGTTGTAGTTAGAAAAGTAATGCATGGGAATTTTAGAAAATAAATGTTTCTATAGAGTTCGTTATCAGTATCAAGCAATGGTAATCGTTTTTGTTGAAAAATATATATATAACCTTATAATTATATTAAAAAAGGTTATGAAAGATAGGACCTCATAAACGCTATGTCATAGCATTCAGTGCCGAGGTCAACGAGAAAGACAGACCCCGACACTTGAGAAGTCATCTGACCACAATAGGTCTCGCAACAATCCAGCCTTCATTGTTGCCAACAAACGAAAAACACTGTTAAAATCCAAGATGAAAACGATGACGGTTACATTGTTCCTAGAACTCATTTTGGTCAGGTAACTTTTCAGTACCGGGGCCTTCTCTATTACCCTGAGAAGGCCTTGCTCCAGCATGGCAGAGTCACCTGATCATAGTAGGGCGAGTAACGATGTAACTGAAGAGTGACGTCAAATCGAAGCAAACAAATTATAAGTCGTTTTCAAATGAGACGTGGTTTCGTCGTTATCTTTTATTTTTTTTTTGACCACGTTATTCATGTTCAGTGTGTCCAAATCTATAAAAACCTATTAGAAAGAAACATTCCATGAACAATCTACATCTATTCTGTAGTATATTAATTCCATCTATTCTGTGTATATTAATTCACGAATTATTTAAAATGTACAGTATTTAAAAACATTTAAACATACTGGCAGGATAACAACTTATGTACGATTTTCTACTTAAGCTACTAGCTATGCTTAATTTTCTATACATCTCTAATGTAGTACAAATGTAGTATTTTCACGTTCTGTGCTTAGTAACAAGTAGTACTTTTTGCCGCAAGGGGATAGTTCCAGAGGCTTTTAAAATCTGGCAACCCTGACTGCTGGCATCTTCTTAAATTAACACATGCTGAAGAAGTTAGCTTGGTTACACATGTATCTTGCATATAAATAAATTAATTTTGTGGAGTTGTGTTGTATTATTAATTTCTACTTTAGTAACCTACCATAGTTATTAAGATTTTTGTTCACGTTTATAGACAATTCGATCATCCTATATAATTTGTATATATATTATTTGACATTTCACTAATCCTTCCACCTTTATTTTTTAAATCCTTATGTCAACTATTCAATTTAAGGAAGTAGTCAACGAAAAAATGTTTAAAATATTTCCGTTAAGTTTTATTTTTGTAACTAACATATCGTCGATATACTGGAATAACTGACCAAGTCCGAATTTTAGGTTAACGGACTTAGTGTGAGCAAACACCTTAAAATTATCATATCTGTACAGGAAAAAATGATCTAGTTATAGTCTAGAAGACAGCCTCCAAGTACTTGAAAAAAGTTACTCGTTTTGTCCAGTATCTCATTTATTAGAGTGAATTTAAGTTTAACTGCCTTAATGATTTGGACCTGGTCAGTTTTTCCAGTATACCGACGACATTTAGAATATTCAAGAAATAATGAACAGATCACCCGGAGGTAAATTTTTATTTTAATTGTCTGGATGCTCTCCTTTCTTCGGGATTTTTTTTTATTACTAAAAATGGCTGTTTCTTTTAGGAAATTAAACAATAAAATAAAATAAAATAGGCTTAAAATAAAAATTTGAAATCGTTCTTATTAATATTTGAGTCTATTTTTTTTTTCCTTTTGAAGAATTTCTTTTTGATCACGTGTTGCTTCAAGTTAATATGTAAATTTTTCTTTACTCTGCTAATGTAATGGAAATAATTCGTTGTTTCCTTATATTATACACTACATGAAAGGTTAATGTAGTTCGCACTAATGGATGGTTTTTCTTTTTTACCTAACCCAACCTTCGCTAAAACGCTATACACGATAAAATTCTTCGATGCTTGTAGTTCATTTCCTCTTATGTATTCTTTAACCCGTAAGACATTTATTGGTTTGGTCGCGTTGATGCGATTTGCAAATATTCGGTCGAATTTGCAGAAAGAGGATATTGGCGAACGAAATGATTTGGCGATTTTTTTTTTTTTTTTGGTAGAAATACTATTCTGGGTGAGGTTTTTTATTTTACTCCAGGATATTCCATGCCCATCTCAGAAAAGCCATTGTTTGCTTAAACTGATGATAGGGAAAGCGATTTGTTTCAAAGAATTTTAAATTCGTCTCTGGAGCAGATTGAAAGGTTTGTTTCATTAGCGATCACGTGCTTTTAATGTTTTTCTTTCTTCATCTTTATCTTGTTTATTTTTTTTTTCTCCACTTTAACAATTTTTTTCTCTCCCACCCTGTGGCCTACTGAAATTTCCTTAATTTCATTTGAATTATTTCCCTGTATTGGCCGTGCTTTTGGTTAAAGGTGAGCCGAGCGTTTGTCTTTTCCGCTAAACGTTCCTCGTTTTAATTGGCATTCGATTGCAGAAATTATGGGAATTAAATGGGATTAAAAATAACATCATTAAGAGAAATGGGTTGTAATCTAGTATTTCTTGTGATTTTTTAATTGTCTTCACCATGAAACAAGCTTCGGTGTTGGCCTTCGTATGATCCCTGTTCGTTTGTTCGCTCCATTTCTCCCCAAGAGTTTGAGCTCGATTCTATTTCTGGAGAATTCTTGGCAACACTATCGAGAGAATTGAAGAAAACGAACCACCTTCGGGGCAGATATTGGATTTACAGGTTTCTTTTGATTATTATTTTGATTTCATGAGAAAATTTGAAGAGTGTTTAATGGATCTAATTTTGTTTTTTTTTTCCTCTGATTTAATTTGAACAGTATTTTCGATAACGCGTGTTTCTTTCAGATTTTCGGTTGACTTTCGATATTGAGCATGTTGTCGATAGTAAGAGGAACATTGCACATCGACAAAATTATCTTCATTCGAGTGCCTTTATCAATGTCGTATCATCCAAATCGCAACCAGAAGAGCATTTATGTAAATTTAAGAAGTAAAGGGTTGGGTTTGGCGAAACGTACTAAAGTTGGACTTTATGGGCTTGTTTCTGGAACCGTTAATATAATCGTTCTTTCAAAAATCAACATGGAATTTTGAGATTTAACAAACACCGCAGTACTCCTTGGAATTACTGAACCTATTTTTGGATGTTCGAGTTACAGACATTAAAAACCAGATTGCTCCGACATTATTTACCATTAATATTCGGGCATCCTCCGTAGAAGAGATCCCAAGCATGCTGCACTTCACAGAAGCTGCTATAAAAACGAAGAGAGGCTAAGCTTGGAAGAGGAAGTTGCTTGACTGGGAGATAATGTACGATGCACGTTAAGCAGAATTAACAGATTTCAAACCTCGAATGATAGGATACCATATGCACAAACATCCTCTCACTCTGGAGATTTTTTCCAATCGTATGTAAATAAACGTGTAAGGGGGCGCAGTCTGACAAAAAAAATGGTCCGGTAAACCATAAAAACTGGCAGAACAGGACAAAGTTCTGTGAATAATTATTTGTCATTGTATTATGTAAAAAAAAAAATAAGTAATTGTGAAATTGCCTGTATAGGAAGGGAGAAAATCTCTTAACAAAAAACCATCCAGCGTTTCATATCTCAGACGGTTTTTATGGTAAGAAGTTTTTTCTTCCTCTACAGGCTTTATATCTTGTGGCACAAACCTTTTGCGATGGATTAATGTCAACACCAGCACATAAGGGTTATACCAGCATGTCGTGTAGCTGTTTACAAGCTGCTGATCATCTCGTCACGTTGACATGGTGTAAGGGGCGCCAATGCAGACCTAAGGGCAGGTTTGTATTCTACCATTCAGATGACAGTGAGGTTTGATGGAGACAATGGTGATGTTATGGGGTTCCTTTCATGGTTTGGCTTGGGTCCTTAGCCTTTTCAGCAAACAATAAATTCTTTGCAATACCAGGGCATTCTGGACAGTTATGCGCTTCCAACAATATCACAGTATTTCGGGCAAAATCCATTCCTGTATTAGCATGTTATCATCCTAATCGGTCGTTTTAAGACATTGGTGTGAAAATGTTGATATTGGCCAATTTAGAATTCGTTATGGACCATCTGAAGCATCTTTGGGGCGAATAGGTAGTCGAGATTTCCCATAGAATGCGGCCGTAGCGATGGCTGCATTTAAAAAAACCATAAGCTTTTTGCATTAGACAAAAATTTCAGTTCGGGCCAACAAATGATAAAATAAACGTTCTTTTAGTTTTGAATTCAAGTGTCCGAATATTAATGTTAAGGTAGTGTATATTAAAAATTGAACATACAAAGGTCTTCTTGTCTGATCATATTCGTATTGACGGGCTGAGCTCCATATGCTGAATCGTTTCATTGTATCAGGTCCAGGGGAAAGTTTTTTCGTTTTTTCACTCTTACTTTTTGAATGGTTACAGGATGATTCATCCTCTCGCAGGATGATTTGAATAATGCGAATTTTTTATACATTAAAGAGAAATGACTGATCATTCATTTGCACTTACTTGTCTAAGTGAAAACATTAAATTTTATTTTGGAAAAACGTCTGAAATGGCACCTACATCACCAATAATTCGAGCCTTCCTGTTGTATGAATTTAAGCTTGGCCATAAAGCAGTCTCCGCTCCTAACATTTGTACAGCATTGGTGATGATTCTGTCACCGACCGAATGGCACAGAATTGGTTCAAAAAATTTAGAACTGGTGTGTCTTCTCTTGAGTGTTTGGTGGACAACAGCTGGTGTAGTCCATTATGAGCTCCAAAATCCAGGACAAACTATCACAGCAGACGTGTATGTTGGTCAGCTTCAACGGACACATGAAAAAATCTAGCAAAAACCGCCAGCTCTTGGGAACCGTAAGGGTGTTGTTTTTCTTCATGACAACGCACGTCCGCATATGGCAAAGCTGGCCCGTCAGGCAATAAACAAACTTGCCTGGGAAGTGTTACCTCATCCACCGTACTCTCCGGATATCTCTCCAACAGATTATCACCTTTTCCGATCTCTCGATAACCATTTGAGAAACAAGTGCTTCAAGACAGAAGAAGAGCTAAAACATGAACTGGGTGTGTTTTTCAACTGTGACTTTTATAAAAAAAGGAATTTATGATTTAGTATCTCGTTGGGAAAAGGTTGTTGATAATGATGGAGATTATTTCAATGAATAAAAAAATTCATTTATGCATTAATCTGAGCGCCAATTGGAATATTTGCAAACACTAAAAACTTTCCCTTGGACCTGATAGTAAATTAAAAAGATAATGGTTAGTTTATCCACATATTAACTTGATGTAACAGCCTCCTGTACCATATGGTTTTCAAGTGAATGCTTAGCAAGTATTATCTTTTTAATAGTAAGTTGGTTTGTTTTTTTTTTTGCTTTTTTTTTTTTATACTAGATATTAACTTTCTTGAATGACATAATATTTGGACTGCCACAAGAGACCATGTATTCTGACTATCAGTAATTAAACTCGCATGATTGAACTATCTGCGGGTTGTTAAAATTCAACAGTTGTACAGCGCTGCACGAAGCGATACAGCAATAGAGTGGTTAAAAGCATTGTTGAATTCTGTTGAAGGTCCAGACGTGTGCAGCAGAGCACTGGTTCGACATTACAATTTGCAGCAACCCTTTTCGTTGCTTATTCTGTTGCATGAGCTTCCTTACAAATGGCGGCGTTCATGAGCGAAGACGATTTTGTGTAGCTATAGGGTGGCTAGACTGGCAAATATCCACCCCCCTCCCATAAAAGTTTCTAGCCAGGGGCCTCCACACTTCTATTTACGCCAGTGGTAAGAAAATATACAATTTTCGTTACAATTAGATACTGACACGGCTAAGAAGGTTGTAAAAGGTGTATTAATGATTTTAAAAAGATTTCTTATCGAGAATTTTAATATTGGGCAAACGTGTTGATTAAAAAAAAAAAGCGACGATGTGTTGTAAGATCGTTTTCCTATGCGAACGAGGCGATCGTAGCAAACAGCTTGCACAGACGGCTTATTTGCAGCAGAGAGCCAACAACAGCGTCGTTTTAATGCGCACTGCTGCGTGCAACCAACACCACCTCTACTCAAAGCCTGAGCGCGAAAATTTCATACATTGTTACATCATCATACCTAGTCATAATTTAGGGCTTATTAGAGAGGTTCAGCAAAGCAAACGTGTGGCATGCGTAGCCGACGAAAAAGACAGGCCGGGGCACTAAAAAGTCACATGACCAAAGAGATCTAGCAACAATCTAATATTCATTGTTTCCATCTTGGATTTCAACAGTGTTTTTTCGTTTGTTGGAAACAATGAAGATTGGATTGTTGCTGGATCTACTTAGGCCGGGGCACTAAAAAGTCACATGACCAGTCTTTTTAGTTGGCTTTGGTGGCATGCGTAGCCCACGAGAAAGACAGGCCTGGGCACTCAAGTCACCTGACCACAGTAGTCTGAGCAACAATCCAAGCTTCATTGTTTCCAACAAACGAAAAAATACTGATTGTTAAAATCCAAGTTGGAGACAATGAAAGTTGGATTGTTGCTCAGACTACTACGGTCAGGTGACTTTTAAGTGCCCAGGCCTGTCTTTCTCGTGGGCTACGGGTGGCATGGCAATGACGTAGAGCGCAGGATTAACGTAAACCTAGGTCGAGGCTTCACGTTCGCTCCACGCTGCCGCTGCCTCACGTCGACGTGGGGTAAAAAAAAACGTCTGAACTAATGACGTCATTGCTTCACGTCTCCACGTTAAATCATGCCGAATTCAACGCCTAATCTGGTACGTTCACGTTTGCCATTCCCTATGTGTTTACGGTATTTATAAAACGAACAAATAAAATGCTATGTTATTTTGCACACGTGTTATTTAGGCTTACATCTATATGATAATTGAATAATTGTTTTTGTACAAACATTTATATTTAGAATATAAGGTTAGAAATTTACGATGTCGTAATAGTAAGAAACTTTCAAAATACACGCATGAGACAAGAACCGATTGCGGATATATGTGTTCTACGCATGCGTAATAAGAAGATATGTCATACGTATGTGACGCCATTTGTACTCGTAAGGGGAAGTAACGCTTTGCTGAAGCGAATTTTCAAGGCTAACGCCTGTGTGGACGTGAACATGGATGATGTCACTCATTTTCGCGTTCACGTTAACGCTTTGCTGAACCTCTCTATTATCGGTAGAAATGCGATTAAAGATGACTCGAGGCCAACGAGATAACAAGGCCTGGAAGCGGAAAAGTCACCTGACCATCGGGGTGCTAGCAACAATCCAACCTTCATTGTTTACAACCAACGGAAAAACAGATTGTTAACATCCAAGATGGAGACAATGAAGGTTGGATTGTTGCTAGCACACCGATGGGCAGGTGACTTTTCCGCTTCCAGGCCTTGTTATCTCGTAGGCCTCGAGATGACTACCTATGACGTTTCCGCGCTCAGGCTTTCTCTTTAGGTGGTGTTGGTGCATCACAGTGCAGGATGACGTCATTTTTGATGCTGCATCTTTTAATGCTGGATCTTTTTATTTCTTGGTCCTATGACTGAGATGTCAAGCATCTATTATAATAATGATTGCTGAGAGACATGAAAAAATTATCAACTCGTTAATTAGATATTCCGAATTTCAACTTTGCCCAAAAGTTATAACTTCGAAAATACGTATTTGCATTTGAAACGGTAATTTGAATAATCATGCATTGGGTCTTATAGGTTAGAAAAAAGTTTTTATTATAATAGAGTACGATACCCTGGAGGTAACACTTAAGTAGGAGAATTACCATTATATTTTTTAATTTTTTTTTTTTACATTTAAATTCAGTTTTATAGGCAGTCTCGGCAGGTTATCTATGTAAAAGTTTAATTTTTTATGCATTTCGTTTCTCTAATGAAGGTGCATTTCGTTGCTAGCACCCAGTTGGTCAGGTGACTTTTTCGCTTCCAGGCTTTATCTCGTTGGCCTCGTAATCCTCCTCTATGATGTTTACCGGGCGTTCGTAATTATTGTTAGGATGTGACGACATTGTACGCGATGCAAAGCCAACTAGATAAACAGGCCCTGACCAGAGACAAATGAAAGAAAGAGACTGGCAGTGCCCTATTCATTTCGCTGAGCGCTACTGGTGCCAGCGGAAGTGCAGCATTCGCCATGTTACGATTGGCAAAAACCTAAAGCGGCATATATTCTCAATGTAATTTCAGCTGTTTTTGTAGATGATTTCTGGAAGTAATAGTAAGCATAATCTGTTTTCTGATTTTTTAAAAAAAAACTTTATTGCATTAACTAACGATAACTCCAAATAACTGATTCAATGCCTAACGAATTTTTAAAAGACAAATATTTTAAAATTTTAAATTAAAAGAAAAGGAAGAAATAATTCTCAGTTCAATAAAATAATCAATTTATTAATCCACATATTGTTTCACACTGGCCTCGGTAGCTCAGTGGTTGAGTGATCGCCTCTGATGCCCGAGGACGCGGGTTCGACTCCGGGCGAGGACGACGAGGATTTTTTCAGGGGGAAAATCCTGAGATCACGCACTTCCTTCGGAAGGGAAGTAAAGATGTTGGTCCTGTGTAGTCGTTTGCCGGCTGCATGCTAAAGAACCCTTGCGAGGCAAAATTTGCCGCCCCTATAACTCTGTCCTGAAATGACCATAGAAGTTGAAAAGGACGTTAATACCAAACAAAGCAAAACGAAACAAACCGATTGATTGCCTCGGGCGATCAGCTGTTTCTTGCCAATCCCAATATGGCGGTGGGGAGGTCACTGCTAGTCTCTTTCTTTCATTTGTCTCTGGCCCTGACCAATACCTCCTAGAGAGAAAGCCTGCTCACGGAAAAATCTTACATTGTTAAATCATCTACGATAGGGACAATTCCGGGCTTATTATTGGTAGAAATATGATTAACAATACCCTACCGTAGGTGATATAACAATGTATGACGTTTTCGCGCTCAGGCTTTGAGTAGAGGTGGTGTTACCCTGACCAGCTTAGTCCAAGCATGAACTCCTTTATTATTACAGACCTATTTTACTGAATAATTTCCATTGTTGCTTTTGGTATTTCTCAATTTTGCCATGGCGCTGTTTAATCTCCCTTTTGTTACCAACTGAGATAAACAAAATGTACTACAACAAAATAAAAAAAAATATATAACTTATTTTTTTTTGCATAGAATCTTTTATTTTAAAAGGGAGTTAAATAGCGATTAAAAAGAAACCTAAATTTGGTTAATGAAATGAATGCTTATTCAGTTTGTTTTTAACGTCACTGAAAAGTCACCTGACCATCTTTGTCCAAGCAACAATGTTACCTTCATTGTTGGAAACAATCAGAGGGAGGTTAAACAGCGCCATGGCAAAATTGAGAAATGCGAAAAGCAACAATAGAAGTTATTTAGTAAAACACAATGACGTATATTAAAGATAGACTCCGAATCCTATTGTTAACAGCGGCAAAAAGTGAAGCAAATTGAGCCATGACAGTTCTGGGCAGGAGTGAGCCGTGGAGTAATTAGCTGTATGGCTGCTTTGTTTTTGAAGATTTTGGGCCGAGGAATAATTAATTCAAAACCATTCCTCAAAGTTGTTCTGCGTACAACTGTACAAACAGACACGAAAAAAGGATCAGGAATCATTTTCCACAAGCATAAATCAAAAATACCCAACTAAAATGAAAATACATAACCGAAAGACGATCGAAACGAAATTGAAATTGAAACCATGATCGAAAAATTGTTTATAAAATAGTTCAAATACAAAGTAAACGAGAAGATAAACTTATCAGTCCGTGATCGGCGTGTGAAAGAATTATTAATCAGCTACTCTCATGTTTAGCCATGTGTTTTGCATCATCTTCACTCACTTTCGGCCTTGACAGTTCTGGGCATGGAGCTTCCCAATTTGCTTCAAGTAACAACAATTGCTTCGGAGTCTATCTTTAATATACGGTATTGGTAAAACAGGTCTGTAATAATAAAGGAGGTCATGGTCCAAGCAACAATGTAACCTTCATTGTTTCCATCTTGGATTTTAACAATCAGTATTTTTTCGTTTGTTGAAAACAATGAAGGTTGGGTTGGTGCAACACCACCTAAAGAGAAAGAAAGCCACCTAGATCAGGTGCAACACTATGATTAGGTGATTTTTTCGCGTTAGGGCAACACCTAGAAAGAAAACCAAACAACTGAAACGTCATACATTGTTAAATCATCATAAGTCGACCAAATTTAGAGATTATCATTGGTAGAAATACATGAATGGGTTTCACGATTACAATGGTCGAAATCGAGGCCTTCGAGAGACAGGCCAGGGCACTCAAAAGTCACATGATCATCGGGGTCCGGGCAACAATTCATCCTTCATTGTCTCTATCTTGGATTTTAACAATCAGTAGTTTTTCGTTTGTTGGAAACACAGGATGGATTGTTGCCCAGACCCCAATGATCAGGTGACTTTTGAGTGCCCTGGCCTGTCTCTCGTTGGCCTCGGTCGAAATATAATGTAACAATGCATGACGTTTCAGTTGTTTGGTCAGGGCAACCAACACCACCTAAAGAGAAAGCCTGAGTGCGGAAACGTCATACATTGTTACATCATGATACGAAGTCATAATTTAGAGTAAAGATAACAGGAAACCACTGATCCACATAAAACTTTTAATAGGACGTATGCGCATTTCGGCAGCGTGGCTGCCGAAATGCGCATACGT
>JAHWFO010011445.1:1013448-1031252 GCA_023313115.1 Rhysida immarginata
TAGTTTGCGCGAAATGTGATGGACATATTAATTATGTATTGTTTAATTTATTGTAACAATGTCCAACAATTGAAACGGCCATCACATTTCGCGCAAACTATACAGGGTGTATTCAATTAAATTTGAAAGGTATGGCTAGCTAATGTAGACAAAAACAGAAAAACTCATTAGAAATCTTTCACTTTACGCACTCGATAAAGGGCAGGGGATGATATTTTTTCACCGGGTTTTTTGCTAAACCCACATTTTACATGATGCTCTACAACTTTCTAAATAACACATGGGGTCTAACCCATACCCCTACAAAATTAAAATTTTCAAAATTTACCCCTTCATCCCCAGGGACGCGAAATGTTTTTATTCTGAATTAGGGGACATTAAAACCAAATAATCAATATTCATTTTCCCCCAATCTGTTCCCCTTGAGTCGTTATTTGGACCTAAAGACGGGACACCAATTATGAAACATCCTGCATACAAACATATATGCATACAATACAATAATCCGTCACTACAGAAAAATTTTGGCGAACCCCCTGAAAGATGTTGCGAACCCCAGTTTGGGAAACACTGAGCTATAAGCTGTAATTTTTTGTTGCTTGCTATGGTAACCGTCTGTAGACAATGGAAAGCGTGCGCTACTGGATTGTTGGAAGATTTAGTTCATTGTTGCTACGCACATAGCCATCAAATTTTTCATTATATTACATACAAGATTTTATCCGCGCGCAGTTTGCGAGGTAATTGGTTTCAAATTCAATTCATATTGTTGCAAAGCTCGCACGTTCAAATTATTTCGTGTGTCGAACCAACACCACCTAAAGAGAGAGCCTCTGCACGGAAACAGTCATACATTGTTACACATCATAGTAGTGTAAATTTAGGTCTTATTATTGGTAGAAATACGAATAACAATGCCCTACTTAGATGATGTAACAATGTATGACGTTTCTGTGCAGAGGCTTTCTCTTTAGGTGTTGGTCGAACTCGCATGTTCTCCTTATTTATAGCTTGATAAAAATTGTTGCTCAGACAACAATGGTCAGGTGGCTTTTCAGTTCCGGCGTGTGCTTCAAGCCAGCGCCAACAATGGTTAAAGGTGCAAAACTGTTTCCGTGACGAACTCGTATGTTCTCCTTTATTTATAGTTTGATTATTATTATTATTATTATTATTATTATTATTATTATTATTATTATTAGCAGTAAGTAGAATTGTCGGGTTTACAAATTAACACACATTTCCGATCTGTTATCTGATATTTTTAAAAACGAAATTTCCTGGGTTTCCCTTTTTACATATTAACAATTTGATCCCCTAACAATTAATTCGTTAATAATTTGGCAATTTGCGTAGATCTTATTAATGAATCAGTTCATTTTTACTGGGGAATTTCGTAAATGACGCGTATGCATTTTATATTTGAAGTAGGTTATTTTCTTGTGTTATACACTAAGTCACTACTCAAAACCGCTATTCTTTTGGCAAATGTATACATATAATTTTGGTAGTGTCTTAAATTTGGGATGTCCTTCTTTTTTTGTGCGTTTCTTCTACCACCCATTGAAGGAGCAGAGAAAAATCTGTTTGCTCGAAGTGGTTGAATAATGGCGCGATATGTTCAGCTATTTATCATGGCTGGCAGTGGGAGGGAGATGGGAAACCATGTGCTGCCAAGGCGAAACTCCCAAGTGCAGATGGAATTCATGACTGTGGGAGTAAAATTCCTGAACGTCATCGTCGTGGAGGACAAATTGTACCCCTGTCACCTCGTAATTCCAGTCCGTTTATCATGTCCACTTTTGCAGCCAACATCGATCGAGGAAAAGCGCACTTACACCATCGCCACAATTTGATCGGAGATCCCAGATTTATTTTTTTATTTTTTCTTTTTTATTCGACGATTATGGTTATGCTCAAGTTCTTAGAGGCAAGGTTTATATTAAAAATTAAAGTTGTTCAGACGTGGGAATTTTTATAGTGATGCCATCTTAGAATCGTTTCGTCGATCCTTGGACTGTACTTAGCGGTTCTTGTACAACCAGTGATTTTCAGACAACAGATTGGTCAAAAATCGCACTTAAAGTAGAAATCCCATGAAGACTGATTAAACTAGGAAAGTGGAAGGTTAAGAACCTTTATATGGTTCCATCGAAAGTAAGAAGTAGCTTTACATAAAAGACCAGCTGGTGAATTTCTGTGATGATGGAAACCATTCCCTTTTTGTTTTCTCTCATTCAGTCTGCGTTTGACAGATTCTGATGGGATCATGTGTTTCGAGAATTGCTGGCTTCCCTCGAAATGGTTTCATTCACTCGAAGTTGATGGATGGAAGGCTCTTAAATTATTCCATTTTCTTCTTTTTTTTTTCAGTATTCTGAACACTTTATTAATAAGGGAGAGAACTTTAGGTTTTAAAGTAAATTCAAGAACTCTTTAATGAAAGAAAGGTTAACTGAGGATATGAAAGATCAGAAAAGAAAAGAAAAGAAAAAAACGTATTCGATATTTTTAACTTCATTTATACACTCCAGCCATCCTAAGGACATTCAAAGTCAATCAATTCAAGTGTTCTTCTTAGGATGGCTGGAGTATAACTAATCTCTCTTGTGGAATAGAGGCTTTCCATTTTTTTGCAAAGAAGGCAAAAAGTGTGCAGAGTGGAAATTCGCGTTTGTTGGTGGTTTTTGATGAAAAAAGCAAACTTTGGCAAAAAGTGTGAATTGTGTTTTAGACGCGTTTTGTAGCCAAACAATGGATTGTACGTCTCTGCGGTGGCCGAGTGCGACTCTTATTCTTGGAAGTCTACTTGGAGAGAGAATTTAAGAGATACTCGCAGGAGTATATTCGCTGACATCAGCAAAGTGAGAGAAAAGTAGCAATATTTGGGTTTCTTCTACCCAATGTTATCACTTACCACACTTTTATAAGTGGAGTCTGAATAAAATAATAAATGAAAGGAAAAATTCCATGACCTGGGATTAAACCATGGACCACGACTTAATGCGTTGCTGCTCTAGTTAACCGAGTCCAGTTAATTCAGTGGTTAGCTGTCAGCTGACTATGATAAAGTCCATAAGACACGTTAGAGAACGTAACTATCAATCTTTCCACAGTAGCTCAGTGGCTAGTATTACTTTAAAGGTCGGGAAATATTTTTGTTTCAACTGTTTTACTTTAGTCAACCTAATTATTGGAGTTATACCTCCAGTTTCTTTAATAATCAATTTTCAAATGAAGCCTGAATATTTTTTTGTATAATTCACGGCTGCTAGTCTTGTCTATGGCAAACTTTCGAGAGCGTTGACTCTCTAATTGAAAGCATTTTATTTCTCTTCAAAGAAAACACAGCGCCAAAAAGTGCACTTGCCACGCATTATTTAAAAAAAAAGTTTGTTATTCTTTAATGGAAAAAAATTGTAATTTTATACCTAAATTTCCATTGGAATTGTCACTATTATCACAAAGTTTTGCGAAGCATAAGAAGCATGTTAATTTAGATCAAGCAAGCATTTTAAATTGCAATTTATTTGTGCCATTACTGATACTCGAGAAATTTGTTCATTACGAATAGAAACCGTTCAGCGAGCACTGAGAACTCTGGCGTTCATTGAAGAACAACTTGAAACAGCATAAGGGTTTTTTGGTTCTTCAACTTTTTGGTTTGCAAAATTGGTTCTCTTCAATTCTTCATTCAACATAAACTTAATTTATTGAAACAACTACATGTATTCTCAAGATTATTACCACACTTTCAGAACAACTGACATAGTAGCGAAGTTTCAGTGATAATGATTTGCAAGATTGGGAAGATCCTGTTTAACATTGCTGAGATTACATCTATCAGAATTACAATTGCAAAATGAATGCATTGTTGACGGCAATTAGTAGATCTCACTTTCAATGCATATTTAAAACATGTTTTTTAATTGTATATTTTTCTGAAGGCGATTTCTCCCATTTCCGAAGTTGCGTTTTGAAGTCCGAAAGGGGGCAGTCTCTTATGAGATCCTGAAGTAGCCTCTTTGAGATTTAACGAAAAGCAACCGAAGCTTTCCATTCCAATCTTGTTTCTAAGAATTTGGCTAAATAGCACTTGTAAATGGAGACAATTTTATTCGATTAATTCATCCATTCAAGTTTGCTATGAACCAGTTTGTTTTCTTCAATTCCACTACAATGACGAATTCATTAAATCGCGTACGTTATTGAGATTATTTTGTGGGGATTTCACTTTATTTGGTTCGGTTATAATTTCCTCATTTTTTAATTATAAATTAAAAACTATAATGAATTCCTTCGAGTTATTTAAGAATAAAAATGTTTTTCTAATACAAATAAATAATAATCAAAAAACGCTTTGTGCGCTGTTTTTATGAAGCTAATGGTGAATGCGTTTTGAGATTGGTTCTTTATTTTTATGTGTGCGTTTTTTTTCTTAGTTTAGTTTCACCACCATGTGAAACTATCCTGAACGTTGCTAAGCAGTAATGCTATATTTAATGGCCTTGACAATAGATCGTAAGAAGAACTCGTAAAAATTGTTTTAATAGAGGAATATCTTTTTAGAGGCACTTGGCGTGGCCACTTTCCAAGTCTGTTGGAGTTTCAACCTCCTTTTAAGTGCCTTCTCAAAATCTAGTGAAGAGAATCCTATATCAAAGTTCTTGGAGTAAATTAAAATACCATCCTTGTCCAGCATGATGTGTACTAGAAGAAGATGGGAGGGAGATGATTTTAATTTTATTTTTCTGTACGGAGGGGATCCAATTGGTCTTGCTGGAGGGAGCCATTAATTTAAAAAAGAACATTGAATTTTTTTACGGACGAGTTAAGAGAAATTCTAATACCATTTGATATTAATAATTTATTATCTCATGTTGCTGTATAGATTTTAAAAACTATTCCTTGAGTTATTTAAGTTATTCTAAAATAATTAGGTTTGGAACTTCCTGGTTTTGTGTACCACCGAGTTTTCTTGGAGCGTTTTGTGTTTGTACATGTGATGGTTTGAACTTTACACATTCCAAAAAACGTTATGCTAATAGTCAAAACATTTGGATCATCGGTGGTATAATCAGCTTTTTCGATGTCATTTATGTATGCTTACAAAAGTATTTTTCTGTATTTTGAAGTGAATGGTAAATTTAATTTTATATTTTTGTTTAAAATGTACTTGTTTGTTTTCTTTCCCTCCTCCTTCAAAATACGCCATTAAAAATAAATGGACAGCAGTAGAAGCCTTTTTTAAATTTATTTGTTGGAAAGAAAAAGGAAAAAAAAAGTTCTGGCAGCTTTCCTTCGGGTGGTGTTTTGGCAGTTGATTTTGGCAAAGCGCCATCGAAAAGGAATGTGAAATACACGATGGTGAACTTCTATACCCCGCCTTTTCCTCTCCGGTTGGTTCCCTTAATTCACTAGGTTGCCATGACGACGACGAGGATGGTGATAGTGACCGTGGTGATGATAACGACGACTGGAAGGCGATAACGGGAGAAGGTACCACCATCACAACCAGGCGAGATAGAATTCCATCAAGGGCGACGATAAGAATGCGCAGTCCTCCCTCCCATTATCCCCCAAAGATATATCTGAAATTAAAAAAAAAATACTTTTTCATTTTGTTTTTGTTTTTTTGGGGATTGGATGGTGAAATGCTTTTCCTTCACCAGGGAATAAACAGTATGAGTGCGTGTGTTTGTGTTTTCAGTTGCAGTTTGTCATTAGTGAGAGATATGGAAATGTAACGAGACCACATTAATTTTAAAAGATGATGTGAGATTGTGGACTAGGTAGAACGGAATTGGGTACTCGTTTGCCCTTAAAAGCTCCCCTTTATCTTCTTATTGACTTTCAAGTGCTGTTATCTGTGGCGCCAGCGATAAACAGCAGTTCTGAAACATGCGAGGGGCAATTTGAGCTTGTTGCGCATGCGTTCGACTGGTTTTATTAGGAAAGCCAGCGGAAGTTCGAGAGTAGGTAAGGAGGGGGAGAGAGAAAGCGGGGAACAAGGAACGTTTTATTGAGCGTGTAGAAACGACGGAAATTACATAGACACGGGAAATTGAAAAGGAGACGGACGGGGAAATAAACGTCAACAACTGTGAACATTTTTGTGCTTGAAGCTATGAAAAATTTTCATTCACGACCGTAAATGAAGTCTTTGAAGAATGTAGGAGACTGTTAAAATAAAGACCTTTTGTAATCCTTCTCTTTTTAAACGAAGAAGAAAAGCACCTGCTTTGAAAATAGTAAAGGGTTAGGTAAATAAGAGTAAATAAATAGAGGACGTCCCTGGAGACGTGCCTGTATGCTTTCCATTTGGGGAGGAGCTTGAGATGTTTTTGGCAGAACCTGCAATGCAGCTAAGTTTGACGAAAATAGGCAGGTTGGCGTTGGCTGAGAAGAGGAAGGAAAAAATAGAAAGGATGTCGAAAAATACAGGACGGGCAAGGGGGGAGGGGGGTGGATTGATTCTTTGAACGATCGTCCTTGGAATTCTGGGTAAATAGAATTGATGGGGGAAGGGAAATGAAAAAGAAGAAATATAGAGTGAGGAAGCCAAAAAAAAAAAAAATGAAACCAGGAGGAAATTCTCGATCAACACAGTCGAGGCAAAAACTGAAATAGTTTTGGTCGTAATTTCTTTGTAATTGCTCTTCTGGTTTAGAGCAGACGTAAATGGATCACAGAATTCATTGCTCATTATAATTTTTTTTTCTTTCTGCTTGAGTTAGATTAAATGCCAGTTTAAATTCTCCATCCCCATGAAATGACAGTTGTTGTTATGGTGGTCTCTAGTGTTATTTAAATGATCTAATAATTATTTTTTTGAATTAATTAACTTACATCTTTAGAAAAGTAGTAGATGCATAATATTATTAGTTCTACGGGCGTACTTCTTTGGATATTTGTTGTTGACGTCTTCTTGGGAAATGGTTTTATGCAATGTCCTGAGAACTTCCTCGTTAAATTCCAAATACCAAGAAACAGGCCAGAAGGTTTTCAAAAGGCTACATATACGGAAAGCTGGATTACGTAGGTTACAATTAATTATTGAGCTTCGAATGACTAATAGGATATTGTTCCATGCTTCAAAAGATTTGAACGGGAATTTATTCTTGCAAAAGTTGGGGATTATTTTGTTGGGCTCTATGCGAAGAGAGTTTATCTGCAATAGTTCTAAGGGGTTTACTTATTCTTTCACAAGAAGTTTTTAATATTTTTCCTTTGAACTTCTGATGTCTCTCCCTTCCTTCTTTCATATGGTGGTGTCGCGATATGCGGCTTCCGTGCCTAAACACTCCGCACCTTCGAGCAAAAAAATAGAAGTACTGCACATGCACACGCGCAGCCCTTGCGCAGTGTGCTCTTAAACCCGTGACTGTGGGCAGAATTTCAAACTGCATGCTGTTCTGTTACATTTGAAATAGGCCTAATTATCATTGTGTTGCTCATTAATGTAATTCGGATACAAGAAAAAAGAGAAACTTAAGTCATGTGTCCATGGATGAAACATGTTACTTTTCACCCATTCCCTCCGCATTCGGAATAAAGAAAAAGAAAACTGTATCTGGATGCACTGCCCACAGGAAAGATAAAAAAAATTGTATTGCACATGCCCAGAACTTAAGCATTGCAAGGAAGCCGCATATCACGATACCGCCTATTTGATGCATTTTCGTAAGACGGAAATATCTTGCCGTTTCAAAATAAAAAAAAAAAAAAAAAGGTTTTGGTATCATCCATCTTGTGGGTTGAGAAAAGACTTCTGAAAATAGTGACATTTGTTTTCAATTATAATTTCTAATTAATAGACATGTCAGTATAGTTTGGCACTTTCCCTTTTTTATTATCATGCCATTCCCCGTGATTTAAAAAGAGTGTTACATAATATTTCATTTAATAAGAATCTAACGATGAACTGATAACTAGAATTTTATCACTTTTTTAACGATAGTAACATATTTAGTAACTTGTTAATTGTAATGCTATGCGCAGTGTAACTCATGTTTTGCAATAATGAAATTAAGGAATAAAAGATTAATAAACATGAAGCATAAATTAAGCATACCTGGGGAATAAATAGTCTGATATGGAAGAGGAGGATCTTGAATACCTTTAAACTGATTCTTTAACCCATGGAGTCTTGGAAAATGTCCCATAAGGTTCGTTATAACCAAAAGGGAGAAAGTTTAATTAATCTTTAATAGTTTGGATGATATTCAAGAAACGAGGGTTATTGAATTATCACATACATGGCTCGGAGACTCTAGATTCCTGGCTCCTTCGCTAATGGATTATCAGTGTTCGAATATCGACTGAAAAAGGATCTCACAAATATGCAGCATCATTTTAAATCATTAATGCATATTAAAATCACGGCTTGGTTGCTGTAAAAAAAGAATGAAATACAGGGCGTCTGAAATTAAAAGTTAACATTTCGTAGCTCGCTACAGCAAAACTCTGTATTCTTAAGAAATTTTGGGAATGCCTTAATTACATGATGGGAATTTTTTCCAGTCCAAAAAAATTTAGTTCCAAAAACCATCAATAGAGGGCTCATTTCAAGATGAAATACTGGGCAGATACTAATTTTAATTATGTAAAGCTGCTAATACCAGAACCAAAGTCATAATTGTTTAGTATCTTCCAGAATGTGCTTTGCAAGTAAAATTGTTTTACCTAAATGGTGAATCTGTTACTGAAGCTTTACGAAAACTTCGTTCTTTGAAGCAGTTAAGAAAAAGTCCATTCATTGGCAACGGACTAAAGAAGAATGACTGGGAGATTTGAAGAAACAGGCTTTATGGTTGTTCAGCCAGGAAGAGGACGAAAGCGTGTTGATCCTCAGGTGGTAGATGACGACTTGATCTACCGTGATCCCATTTCATCTGTCAGATCATAAGGTCAGCATAGGACGCCATGTGTCTAACATTCCAAGGCATACACCGATTTCAACCGTTAAGCATGCTATTTTACGCTTACAGATGGCAGCAAACAGTGGTGGCAATCTTATTGAGCATGTTTTGTAATCATTAGACGAATAAATTGTGTAGTTCATTGTTACGTTCTCTATTAAAATTAGCATCTGCCAGTATTTCATCTTGAAATGAGCCTTCTATTGATGCTTTTGGAACTAACTTTTTTTGCTCTGGAAAAAATTCCCATGTAATTAAGGTATTCCCAAAATTTCATGATTTTCTGATGAATAGTTTTTGCTGTAGCTCGCTGCGAAATGTTAACTTTAATTCGAGCCACCCTGTATAAGTTAGAATTAATAAAATGCTGTATCAACGATCTGGTTGTTACTACATAGTCTGCCAACCTACACTGAGTGGTCTTGAGTTTGGTCAAAATCAGGGATTGGATTGGACTCTAGTTATAAGGATGAAAAAAAGTACCCATAAACGTTAGTCCAAAAGCGAATCCACCAGGAGTTAGGACGCATTTAATTAACGCCTTCGAATAATTAACTACTTTTGATCGTACGTACTAGGATTTGTGCTCTTTTAATTAATGTGTTCAATAAGCAGCTTAATTCGTGCTCATTTCAAATACCATGAACATGAATCGTTCATTCAACCACCGAGTTGGCTGATGTTCATTTTACATATGACAGGTGAATGGAAAGTTTAGCTCAACGTCTGTATCCTGCTAAGAACACTTTTGCCAGCATTCATCAACATCTCCGAGAGACTGGTTCTTAACGAGTTTTTTTTCTGAATTCGGTATTAATCATTCAGTGTGTCTTAACTTCTGAAGAATGCATTTTTGGACTAAGTTTTATGGGAACTCTTTTCCTCCTTATGACGAGCCCAATTCTGTCCCAGATTTTGACCAACTATTTCATACAGATTCTTTACGAATGATTGCAGCAATTTTAA
This sequence comes from Rhysida immarginata, assembly GCA_023313115.1. Lineage (NCBI taxonomy): Eukaryota > Metazoa > Arthropoda > Chilopoda > Scolopendromorpha > Scolopendridae > Rhysida > Rhysida immarginata. The sequence goes on from JAHWFO010011445.1 coordinate 1,023,336, forward strand.
GAATATCGCAGTGGGGTTTGACGGGATGGTGTTCAAGGAGTCTCGGATTTGGCGGTGAAAATGTAGCGGAACACCATTCAAAGATGAAATCCGCGCTGACGGTTTGCACCTCTCATGGGGTAATTTTCAAGCATGTCCAGATGGCAGATAGGTCTAACCTGTCAGTTTCTTCCGCAAAGAAAAACGCTTGCTATAAATTTTGAATTTTGAGATGGCGGACAACTCAAACAAAAGCAAAGATCTGCTTCTCTTAAATAACCAAGCTATATCACCACAATACTAGCAAAACTGTTGCAAGAAATTCACGAAACCGCTGCTGCAACTATTTGGAAGCACCATTTATAAGGAACTGGCAAATTTTATGGATTAAATCATAGCAATAGTAAAAAAAAAAAAATTGCTTTATTATAAAAATTGCTCATTTTCTTTTTCGTTTTCCTTACATATCTAGACGAGTTGAAAATCAAGACACAGTCATTAAAAGAGGAAAATTACCAATTACGTCATCAAATCGGTAAGGCATTATTGGCATTATTAAGCTCTTTCACAAAATTGATGGGAGGAAACATTATTAAAGTTGATATCTTCCTCTTTTACTGTGGTTAATAAGAGTGATATTCTGTATTGTAAACCTCGAAGAATTAAAAGGCTTTCCTTCTACTAGTCAGTTATTTAAACTTTAGTGAAAATATAAAAAATACAGTAGTATGGTAGTTTAATTGAAGCAGAGTTAATTTATAGTTAAATTAATTTATTTAATTATTTACAGTTAATTAATTGGTCTCAGAAGATTTTTTCAAACCCTCTAAATTGCAAATTGAATAAATGTAGTCGAAAGAATGCAGGATGTGTTATATCGACATGTGTCTATTCCTCTTCCAGATGACCTACTATCAGTGAGTCGGCGTAAAGACAACGACATCTTAAATCTTCTGGAGAAATTTCTACGGATGAAGAAAGGCAAAGAGAAACTGGAAGTGAGTAAATGGTTTAAGAGCCAGAGATGCAATGTATATAAATAAAGTGCTGGTGTGTTTTCTTACCTCCTTTTTTTCTCCCTAAGAGCTCCTGGAAGAACAGGGTTTTTTCCCGCCATTTATCTTTTTTCTTTTTTTTTTCTTGGCGAGTTCGATTGCTGACTCGTTCGTGCCGTCTTTCTTTCTGGAGCCATAAATCGTTTTTGGTGCTACTCGTTTAATCAGAACCTTCTTATTAGATATCGTAAATATTCCTCCAGGTTCTTCGTTTTACTTTTTCTCCCTATTTTATTCACTTAACCTTTGCCTTGTTATTCATGCTGCCGTTGCCCTCGTCATTTAGAGTTCTTGTGGTTGACTTCACTGAAAGATTAAATCTATACAAACATACCTAAAAAGTATTTTATATTAAACAATTTTTTCTTATATTTCCGTCTCTAGTGTCTGTATCTGTTAACAAAAACTGCGCAGCAATAAATCGCGGAGAATCGAGAGAGCTTGAAATCATCCATCAGAAAAAGATTGGTTTAGCAGGTTAATTTCAAAATTAAGTATTGAACTAGATGAGCAACAGCTGAACAGCTGTATTCAGTTTTACGCCATCATCAGGCATGAGGGTAATGAAGATGAAAGTTTAAATATTTAAAAATCCACAGTTTAAAGAATTTTGAAGTTACGTTGTTTACTTGGCTTAATAGGAACTTTTTTGTTTAAAATAAAACCACAAACATTCAATACTAAATGGATAAAGCCGAGGAAATTAAAGACAGTTTTGTAAATTTATATTTATCTGTGAGGCAGCAATGAGCTGACTCTACAAATATTCGCCGATTATTAACTTCGAATTGGTGACAGTACTGAATTAATATTGAAGGTATTGTTAAATTACCATCTTATCTTTGCCATCAGTTATCAGAATTGACCTTTATAATAAACTCTCGTTCTCACACTTTCTTAGCCGTCGTAGCCTTGACAACCCACGTGACCACAAAAAATGGCGTCCCTTAATCGTGTTGTAAGCACTTGTGATTTGAGTAAAATTCATTTTTTTTACATTTTCTATAGGTTTTTACTATTTTAAAGATTTTTATTATTATCTTTATTAATTCAACATACATTATTAATTTTAAATTTGTAAAAATATAATGATTTAAATGTTTACTGCTAATCTTTCATAATTTTAATTTCATAGTCATTTCCTATAAAATTATTTCCTAATGATGCTTATTTTTTTCTCCTCACTCTTGACAATTGGGAACACAACAACATTTAACCATAGAAATAAAAATTTTGAACGACAACAATTAAAACTTTCACTTACGTACGATACAGTCAACAAATGCCGTTAACACGTCCAGTATCCACCATTTGCATTTTGTAAAAAAATCAGTGACGTTTAGTGGCAACCAATCACAATATAAGGGATAAAGGTCAATTTGATGATTTCATACATGAGATTTTATCGCAACTGTCTGATTGAACTATTTTGATACTAAAACGACTACGTTGACCGAATTAATCAATTAATTTGTGATAAAGTAAGATGTATTTAATTATTTTTATACGCAGATATAATTAAAGTTGACGCCAAAATTTCGATATATTTCTATACTTGTATTTATATCCAACTGATAATGTCCAGCAAAGATGAACCGGGCGTGTCCCGTTAAATTTCAGATTTCATTTGGTAGACATTGTTGCAAAGTAAAATTAACCAATCGCAACTATTTTACCACTATAGTCTGTAGATTTAGCAAATTGCCTTTTGTTTTGTATCCACCAATCAATGACTGTTTATACTATCGTATTCTGTATATAAAGCGTCTTGCCTGACTATCTGACTATCAAGCTACTTCTGTACAAATCGATTATCCGGACCATACTCCTCTATGGCATGCCTGCGTGGGCGACTATCTGTAAAACCAGGTGGAGTGAACTACAGTCATTCCAGAATGTTACCCTGAGGACCATTGCTCAGCTGGACAGAAGGACGGTGAAAAACCAATCCATCCACATGGATTTAAACATGGCCCATATCGGAAAGTTTATACAGGATCTCCTTTTGATTATGATACAGAAGATGAAGACTCACGACAATAAACTTGTGAATGGAATACTGAAGAACTCATTGAATATGAACTGGCATACGAAGTATCGTAAACCGAGGCACGTTCTTGACGTCAATTTTGAAGATATTAGCAACGTCTCTTTCCCGGACTACTGGAAGATGTGATAATCTTCTTTCTCCTTGTGTTTTTTATTTCGTTTGTATTTTGTTTCTGACAATCGTCAATCTTATTTTCTTTTTTGTATAATATGGAAGACCGCTTGGGTTGGTTAGGCTTTTTGACTACCTCAGTATATTTCATTTGGAGTTTATTCTGGTTGGATGAGCTTTGTGAAAGCGCTGCTTTCGTCCCATCCTAACAAATGTACACTTCACTGTTCGATTGTCTATCTGACTATTGACGAAAGACGAGGACAGACATTGAAGAAGGTAAGTGTATATTTAGAAGATAATGTCTTCATTCGCAGACAGCTATATGTGGATATGTCTCGGATCATAATTTCACAAAACAGAGAAAATATTCACATCTTAAAAATACACAATCTGTATAAACAATGTATTGCTGTGCTAAATTATTAACAGGTGAGTGCTGGATAAATTCACATAAAGAAGGAATTTTTTTAAAGGATTGAACTGGTGAATATAAAATAAAAGAAAAAAGTTAAGAATTTTAAAATTAGAAGAAATATGAAAATCAATTTCAAAAAAAACTTGTTACTAGTCCTGTAGCATCTGGAATACATTGTCGGATACGGGCGATTTGGTGTTCAATAGAGCTTTGCCTTTTTTCTTAACTTTAAAATGGCACTATGCTCTTACAGATGAGTGTGGTTTTTTTTTAAGAATTCTTTTCCCTACTTCAGAATCTCCATGGAATCTTCAGTCAGTCGAAGTTGGTGCCCTGGTGTCGTAAGATTTGTCTTCAGCCAAGGACAATTTTCCGTCTCTGTATTTAATTGACTTGAGACGATCATGTGATGTTAATTGAAATTGTTTGGAGGTCATACCAATATAATGGACCAGTGTGTTTGTTTAGATGTTTGATTTTATAAACGCCACTGGACGGTGAAGGGTTGCAGATTTGCGTAGGCATTGTGTTCTGTTGATGTTGGGCAAATGATTGCGCTTCTTCCTGGCCTTCTTGATTAGGTTGCCCCATAATGAGATCATGTCCGTTAAATGTAATTCAAATCTTTGATGGTTGCAAATTCTTATTATTATTATTTTTTTTTTCGTTAACGGTATCGATGGGATAATTAATGTCTCTGTAAGCAGATTTTCGGACGGCAGCTACCTCTGAATGGAAAGAGGTATTGGGGATAAGTTTGGATGTGAAAATAGGGCTTCTGTAGATTTCAAACGTATGTGGTTCCTACAGTAAATACGTCAGGATAATTATTGATTTTCTTCGCTAATTCAGAATCTCCTAATTGACCTTAAACTGAAAATAATTCTTGAATCCTCGATACCCTGGAAGTTATAGAAGTTTAATTGCTTAGAAAGAGTTACAGCTTTAACGGTTCAGTTCCCAACTATTATCAGATGTTGGCTATGTTGCTGTGAAGTGTTTCAAACGTTAGACTATTCCTGCCACTAAATGAACTTAATGCATTTATTGAATATAATTTAGAAATCGTTTACTTAATATGGGAATTAAAAAAATTGTTATTTTATATTTTTAGAGAGAGATGACGATATGCAGTGGTTGTCATAACTTTAATCTCTCTAAAAGAAGACGATATACGTAATATTTTATGAAAATAGTCTGTCTTTCTTTTTAAATTAAATAAAACCATCGTCATGTCCAGAAATTTGGAAAATGCACTATCTAACGCCAGATGAGTGTGGTTCCCATTCATAGCATGGGAATACAGTTTTAAGAGTCGCAGGAGTACTATGACATCAGCAATCTATCTGAAGCATAACAGCAACTGAGACTTTTCAACGGCGTTTTTTTTTTACATAGCAAAGATTGTGTAAAAATAGTTTTTTAAAGTCGTGTCTGAAAGTTTTTCATACATTATAGAGTTGTTATCGTCTATGCCGAATTCAAGTATTGCTTCAATTAGTTCGTGAAATAATCGCCAGTCCTTCATTGCCATTTTTTCCTTAATCATTTAAAAGTGCAGAAATTGTTCGAGTATCACTCAGCAATAAGTACAAATTAATTTAAAATATTTGCTTTTCTAAATTATTTTGATCCTTGTGCTTCTCAAAACCTAATCTCTGTATATCAAACTTGGCTACCTGTACTGGTGACAATTTTATTGAAAATTGAGGTATAAACCAACTTTGAATCTGTCGTATGACAATTTTTCCAATAAAAAAAGTTTCCTTGAAATGTTTACAATGTGTGAATGGCTGCCGTTTTGGCTCTGCATTTGCCTCTGAAGAAAAATAGTTTCCATTGGGTGTTGAGTAGTTTTCCTCTAAAGTGAACGAAAAATATTGAAACGACACTTTTAAAATCGAATTTAATTCGAATTTTTACATCACCATTTTGCTGATACCTGTCAAAATACTCCTATTAAATCCTTTTCCCATATTAAAGAATAGGTGCGTCGTGCACTAAAGGCGAATTTCCCTAAATTTCTGAAAATGTTGACATTAATATTGGTAAAGTCACTGACGTTATTAAAATTCTTTTTGTAAATGACTTTGAAATATGAAACACTTTCTATTGGCATTCTATGAAGCAGTTTTAGTAAAATCCTAAATATTTCACTAAAATTATTTTGCAGTATTTAAATCTGAGATTTTCTGTGTAATCTGCTTAATGACGGAATATAATAATCTTGTTGGTGATGGCAATCGTAATGGTAGAGAGCACCGCTCCTGTTTTAACAGAAGGAATGAGTCTCGTTAAATGTAACGAGGTCGTTTTTTTTGTTGTTTGTTTTTTTTTTATATTCTTTATTTCCTATGGGATCCTTTTTTCAATTTTCGTGTCCGAATTCTGTATTTTCATTGTAGCCATAAGTATCTTTGTTAATTTAGTATTTTTTTAATCAAAATTTTTTTTCTTTTTGACCTAATTCTTTTTCTCGCCAGCTTTGGTGAAGTGGTTCGCTGATTCGGATCTTGTTCTTAATGTATGGCATGCTTGCCACTTTATTTTATTCATGATATGACGTTGTCCTAGACTTTGTGAATGATCACACTAGTTTTACGTTAAAAATGTAAATAAATCCAGATATACGGAATTTAAAGTTGTCCATTACAGAAGTGTTAGATAGTAATTGCTCTTTTTTTTCCAAAAGAAAGAATTTGCTAATGTTCATTTTCCGAAAGCAGAATTCTCCCTTTCGATCTTTTCAGTGAAAGGTTATTAAGATTTTTCTTTAGGGTTCTTCACTCCACCTCCTATATTTTTTTAAAATCCAACTTCGGATAATCGATATCTCCTATCAAAAAATTGCTTGGTATGCATCTGCCACCACAAGTTGGTTTCCAGAACTTCATCATCGGGCTCAACCGTCAACAATTTTCCATTGGAATGCCCTTTGCAAATTATTACACCCCTTCTAAAAAAAAATTGATTTTGTCAAAAATGGGGATTGGCGACCCATAAAAGTAGATCTATCCGTAACCTTAAGTTTCAAGACTTCTCCTGAACTTAATAAGTTTGGTGTCGGGCCTCTGGATCGAAGGTTGTGAATTCGAAAAACAAAAGACGGTGATAGCTTGAGGAGTTGTTGGATATGCTTAAAGAAAGCATCCCTAATTACGAATATGAAGAACTAGGTGGTGATAAAAATTATTCGAGCTTAAAAGATTTTTATAACGGTGCATAGATTAAAAAACTAATGCAATTCGACAAAGATTAATTTTGTTTTCGAAACGAGTTCTTGGAGGGATGTTAGCGTAATGACTATATTGAAATGCTACCCCCCCCCCCCCAGAAATACTCCCTTAAAACATTGCGCAAGATTTCTCAATATCTACGTTATACTCTAAGTTCCAGTTTTATATGCATATTGGTTGCTATCATGTCATTTAATTAACTTGAAATTTAACTCAAAATAGATAAAGTTTGTTTTTTTTAAGAATCAAGAACTCGAAATCGATTTTAATTTCATCGTCAAATGCTAAATTTCCAGAAACTAGGCTTTATAGACCTTAGCCAGAAACTGCGCAAGTTTTTCATTCTATAAATTCTTTTATTTAGGTCATATCTCGCTCGATGTAATAAACTTGAATTAGGATCAAATGGACGAAATGTAAATTTAATTGATTCTTGCATCCGTAATTTCAAAATTCACAACAATGGTTGTTGTCAGTGTAGCTGTCCTTGGACTTACACAATGCGGATGAATCACGACTATAAATTGGAAACCAGTCAATCACTTATTCAGTTGTTTTTATAAGAAAAAAGATCTAAAGTTGGATAGGTCGTCTTTTCGAATTGGTGTAGTTTAAGCACCGAAATGAAAAGCTCCAATTTTAAGATACTTACCGTACTCTCAAAGAATTGGGGAAATTTTTTACATACGATGTCTTTCCGAAAGTCTTTTCTAAGGATAGGTTGAAGTTATGATGCTGATATCGTTGAGAGCGAGGAAATAGTCCATAGAATTTGTCCAAAGGTTTTCCCCAATTATGCAGTTGTCACGCATTTACTTATCTTTTTATTATTACTTATGAACGGATATATATTAAGAGAAGGACGAGACACAAGAACCCTGGAATACAATAAATAATAAATAATAAATATTAAATAAAAATACAAATTAGATAAAAAATAAGGTATAATAAACAAAAATAATTAATCTAAATCAAAAAGCTGACGTTTCGGATAGAGCCTATCCTTTATCAAAGCAAAAAAAGGATAATTCTCTAATATTCTATTTGTTTTTAGAGAATTATCCTTTT
>JAHWFO010011445.1:1031652-1100151 GCA_023313115.1 Rhysida immarginata
AGCCTATCCTTTATCAAAGCAAAAAAAGGATAATTCTCTAAAAACAAATAGAATATTAGAGAATTATCCTTTTTTTGCTTTGATAAAGGATAGGCTCTATCCGAAACGTCAGCTTTTTGATTTAGATTAATTATTTTTGTTTATTATACCTTATTTTTTATTAATTTGTATTTTTATTTATTATTTATTATTTATTATTACTTATGAAATTGCTAAATATGCCTCACGTAGAATAGCAGGGATTGGACAAATATATGGAAACTCCAGGTAAAAGAACAAAATCTTCACTTTATATGACGTTGGGCCGCCTTTGGCACTCAAGACGGCCCGAATTCTTCTGGGCTTGCAGAATAACAACAAAGGCTGTCCAAAACCATGATTGCGCCTTCACCATGCTTTACCTTTGGCATAAGATAGTCCTGTTCTTAAGTGGTGTGTTCGCCACACATAAACACGTCCATTGTTTAGTAACGGTGAGAAGCTGATTCATCGGACCATATTCCACCCTTCCAATGCGACATTTCCATGATTTATAAGTATTGCACAGCTTCAGCAATACTTCAGCAATAATCCTCTTCTGAGCATTAATTTTGGTTACTACTGGTTTGGCAATTGCAGCTCCTCCATGAAAATTCTGCTTACGAGTTCCCTTTTCAGTTGTTGTGGACTGTCGTCAATTTTATACTTGCAAAATGACGTAGTGTTTCCATATTTAGTCCAATCCCTGTATCTTCAGAAAGATTTCAAATGATTTTGTTTTAAAATAGCTTTAGGCTGGACGAAGTTTGACACTAATGCAAAGATCTAGTTGCGGCCAGAAGGAAAATCATCTTTATCTCGTCTACACCACTTCTTGTTTATCAGGAATGCCATCGAAAAATTGCCTCCAAATATTTTTGGGTATTTTTAAGAATGCTTTTCTTGCATGCGCTATAAGTCGCAGTAACTTATAAATAAAAAGATTATATGAAGTTTATTTAGATATTATTTTAGGTGAATTTTGTTTTATTTTCTGAAGACAACGCTTCTGGTAGAGTTGATCTGAAATAACGATCTGAGATAACTGCGATCTGACAACGCTTTTTGAAAATACTGGAAGATTAGTCGTTTTTTCATTTGATCTCAACTATATTTTCTTTACTGATTAGCAAACTTATGCGATATAGTAACGGACAAATCTTCAAAATTTCCCATTTACAGATGCACGTCAGGTTTTCATTTTGTTACGTAGATGTACATTTCTTTTTCGGTACTGTTTTTCCTGTAACTGGTCCCGAAATCTGTAAAATTTTAAGAATAATAAGTGTACTTCAAAATTGTCAGCTCCATTTGCTTATAGGATCAAATGGGTTAATTTGAGTTTGAACCTTGACTGAAGACTATTGGATGGTTACATGAAGTGGAAACGATTGCTTGGAACGGCCGTACTGAGATCATTAAATGATTGTGTATTGCTTTGCCAAACTTTTATCGTTCGGTTATAATAAATTGCGCGCGGTGTCCCTTTGGCGCTACTGCAATCCCCGCGACGGAAAGCAGTCCACGTAGCACGTGGCACTCTTCAAACGGGTTTTTTTTTTTTTTTTAACAAGGATATACGGATGTTCAGTGTTTTCATGTTATCCTTGTATTATTATGTGACGGTGATATATGGGTACAGGATACAAAAAAAAGAGACCTGTCGAGAATGGGAAGATGATGATGAATGGATCGAAACGAAGAAAATGGAGTATTGGAAATGGATCGTTTGGAAAGGAACAGGACGAGGAGTGAGGAGGGGGATGATGATGATGATGGTGGTGGTGGTGGTGGTGGAGTGGTAGTGATGGCCTCGAGAGAGGCAAGGCAAGGGAACGTAAATGATGTTAGGGTTCGTGCAGCACATGATCAATTTTATCCTCGAGCCCTTGTACCGTGGTTTCCATCGGGAGAAGCCACTCAAGATTAGAGGAGCGAGTTGCCATGGCAACGGCCAATACCGCATAGTTGCTGCAGTGAAGCTGTTGGGTCAAATAGGAAAGATAGAATGGGGAAATGAGGAAGAGGAGGTTGAAATTGAAAAGAGGGTCAAAATGCATACGCTCGGTATGTTTAAAGGATGAAAATAAGCCTTACAAATAGGAATGTTCACTTAGCAAAAACAATGGTTGAAGATGGAGGGTTTAATAGAAATAGTTTTAAAATACTCTATCGAAGAAATTTTTTTTCCGCCATTGTTAATGGAACAGTTTTTTTCCCTTTGTTTGGGACTGCTCAGTCCTGGTAGAAAAGAGCGGATGTTACCGACTTTTCTCGCGTTTCCGGTTCTATCTCGTTTGAATTTCCTTTGTCGATTAGAGCGAGGTTCCCTGTTCTAAGAAGTAGCTTTGCGAATTGCATAATGAGGATATGAACGTGTTAAGGCTTCAATTTCCGGTCTTAATGATGTCCTGTTTTTTAAAGCTTTGTCCATTCAAAGTGCAAATATTGCTCATTATTAAGTGAAGGAAGAGATATTTTCTCATAATTTTGTGTTTGTCTATCCATAAAAATTTACTTAACATTTCAGAATTATTGTTATAGTTGAAAATTTTTAAGCATTTTTTTCGGACATTGGACTTCCGATCTTCCAGTAATGGTTTAGGAAATGTGCACTCAAAACAGAAAAAAAATCGAGTATTTCCCCTTAAAAGGGAAGTGCTCTTTTAATTTAGGAAAAAAGTTAAAAAGGAAGCATGCATGTAAAAATAAAAAATCTTCAGTAGATATTTTTTATTGAATCTATTAAAATGGTTATTGATTAGAGTGTCTGTTCCTCTTGTTCGCTTGTACGATTTACTGTGTATCATAAACGTTGTTTAATGTCTACCAACTCTGGACGCTTTCTTCTTTACTACCGTCTCCAGAACGTGTTTATGGAATTAAATTCTTGCTGACTAGTAACATATTGAGGCTATCAAGAGGATAGCAGATGCCACGTTTTTTATTAACTCGCCACTATTGATTAAAAATCGTTGTTATCCTTGTGGATTTACAGGCACGCAAGATCAGTGGTGATGTTCCTAATGAATGTGGAATTGCCGACACAGTATGCGGCAATTTGTTTACAATTTTTGTTAAACAAAATTTTATACATTTCTTTTATAAATAAAATTGTATAATTTATACAGTCGATTATGCCTTTTTTTTTTAATCCGTTAATGGAGTAAAGGATACCTTTTTCGGATGAGCGATGGATATTTCTTATATACATGGTGAGGTATTTATCTTGAGACAACTGAATATCTCGGAAACTAAGCATTGTACGAAAAAATGTCCAAAATCAAAAGCGAATTATTTCGCGGGGGAAATTCATTAGTTAAACAATTACCCCCCCCCCCTCTTGTGAGGGGGGCTGGGGGTAACTTTGAAATCTTAAATAGGAACCCCTATTTTTAATTGTATATTCAGATTGTACACAATATTCGAGAAATGGTTTATTCTTGGTGATTTTTCAATTGATCCAACCGTTTAGGAGATATGAGGCCCTGAAAGTGTGGAAATTTTAAAGATTTGAACCCAATTTTATCGATGAAGACAAAGAGATAGAGAGTGGGTCTTACAGACATTCCTATTCTACTTTTTAATGGTCTTTAAGAATCCGAAGTCAGAATTTCAAAAATCCAATATTTTTCAATACACGCGCATAGACTCTGTCTCCATAGGACTGCTGCCCCCCAAAAGTTTACTTGTGCACTAAAAAAATTTTGAATTTTTGAAATCCTGACTTCGGATTCTTAAAGACCATTAAAAAGTAAAATAGGAATGTCTGTAAGACCCACTCTCTATCTCTGTCTTCATCAATAAAATTGGGTTCAAAACTTTAAAAGTTCCACACTTTCAGGGCCTCTATCTCCTAAAAAAAACCCACCAAGAATAAAACATTTCTCGAATATTGTGTACAATCTGACTATACCATTAAAAATAGGGGTTCCTATTTAAGATTTCAAAGTTACCCCTCCCCCCGCCCCCTTCACAAGGGGGGGGGGGTAATTTTTTAACTAATGAATTTCCTCCGCGAAATAATTCACTTTTGATTTTTGACATTTTTTCGTACAATGCTTAGTTTCCGAGATATTCAGTTGTCTCAAGATAAATGCCTCACCCTATATAAATAAAAAAATATTCTTATCATACATGTGATCTAACAGAACTTACACGCAGACACAAACTTTCACACACACACAGAGCTTACGCACAGAACTGATACACACAGACAAACTAGGGCCGTATCCAGAATTTTATTTCGGGAGGGGGGGGGCTGAGAGGGCTGGCTGTATTCTTCTAGCGGGGGCCCGCCCCCCCCCCCCCCACCGCCCTCCTTGGCAAGGTGGCAAATTTCGGGCTGGGGGGAGGCATTATTTCAGCCATGACACCCACACATACACACACACACACATTGAAGTATCGTACACGGAAGTTCTTTGGTTATCACAACCAGTTACTGTCGGCCAGCACGCCACGAGAAGACCGCTGCGTTGCTTAATGTGCTCGTATTGTGTCGCTGCAGTTGCAGATAAATCTATTTAGTGTTGGGGGACAACAGCCAAATTTGAGTAGATCCACGTTTCATCGATGTAAACAATAGGACGATTTTCTTCTCTTATTTTTTCATATTTCTCAGGTGTCTACCTCTCCATGCAGATGTTTTCATTTGTTTGGAAACACGGCCAGAACTCATTTTTGCGCTACTTGATTTTAGCGCTTTTCCTCCCTTCATAACTATAGACTAATCTGCACTACAGCGATACCATACGAGCACATTAAGTAACTCGGCGGTCTTCTCGTGGCGTGCGGACAGTATCTTTAATCGCATTATACTAGATCGAATAATTGGTTTCATGGTAGATATTTTAATTTTTCAGAATTTAATTGGTTGCACATCATTCATTATTGAACACTCTCTGAAACAATGTAATTTGGAACTTTAATATTTGAAACATTGCCATCGGACACTTTGTGATTCTCATGGTCAAACACTATCATTAGACTTTTCCAATTCCTAAAAAGTACTGTAATCTCTTTATGACAATAGACGGATGTAAAAGAAAAGAAGGACGAGACACAAGAAAATTGAATATGGGGTGGTAAGACCCTGTTTTCAGTTTTCATTTTTTGTGACAGTAGATTATTCTGAGTCTTCATTATCTAATGAAATATCATAAATATGATAATGGAGAGTAGCGTACTTCCAGAGAGTCTTTTTGAATATCATATGATTGTTTGGGATCCAATCAGGGACTTGAAAATTGTCTCAGATTTTTTCCGATGTGTAACATGATCTATGGACATCCATTTCATATGGCAGCTATTGTTGTGAAATAGGAACGTTAAATCTGCTTATATGCACAGTTAAGCAACTTTTTTTGTTACATAATCGTGACAGGAACTTATAATATTACGGTATCAATGTAATTTGGACTATTTCATTTTCCATCTCATTTGTATATATACTTTGTCTCAGTATATGAAAAAAGCTGCAAGATAGTATGGGAAAGCACATCACTACTTTTTCACCTCCGCCCCGTAAAGTAGTCTCCGACTGCGCACGCGTAGTGCTCAAAAACATGAAGCACTGTTTCAGTTTCATTTTAGCCTCTATGGATTCAGTTTCTTTTTTATTGGCTGCGCGTTGATCTAAATAGATGACAATTGGTAAAGTGGCTTTCTCATAGTGCCTTGCAGCTTTTTTCATATAGTGAGACAAAGTATAGAGCGCTATCATGTTCACTTGTGAAGTTGAACTTTCCCTTTCTGGACACTGTAGTAATCAAATCGAATGATCAGTTGATCTTCGATACTTATTTCAAACCTACCCACGATTTAACATGCATTCCAATTAACTCTAACAATTGAAAGTTCCAGAGTCGAAAGCTCGCAGTTTTTAACTTTTGAAGTTCCCTTAAGTAAAAAGAAATATTTTAAAGAATTAAAGAATATTCAACAAATTGCTCTAAAAATGATTGAACTAAAAATTGTGCATGACATCCTCAAGAAAAGGAAATTCACGCATAAGGTTTAAGGCATTTCTACCATTAATAGAGCTGATCATCAAAAAGAAAAAAAAAGAAAAAAATATCCCCATTAAAGACCTCAATAAATTTTTTAAAACCAAGGCTTAAACATAGCATTCAGAAATTCCGGTACTCTAATTTACTAGGGAACTTTAAAGAAAATTTCATCATTCCATCAGATATCTGATGTTTATGAAATGGAATGTTGAACGTCTGGTAAATTTTACATGGGTCAGTCGAAGTCAATTTGAAAAAATATATGGTCTGTTCGCGTTGAAAAGTCTGCAGTTGTCAAACATTTTTGGAATCCAGTTATAACTTCGAGATAAACAGATTTAAAATTTGCGCCCGGTTCAGGATAAACGCCTGCCTTTATTTTCAATGGAAATCTAGTAATCAGTTAATGAATTTGAGTGAACCGATCACTAATCCGCAGTTAATTAGTCTACCAGTCAGGAAAAAAAATCAAGAAAGCTCTCATTAGCTCAAACTTGTTTCCCTCTTCTATTAAGTTTCCCAATAAATTAGAGTATTGGAGTTTCTGAATGCAATATTTAAGTCTTTGATTTAAAAATGACATTGAGGTCTTTAGTCGGAGTTATTAAATGTTATGAGGGTAGTTTTTTTTTTAGAGCGGTTTATTTGAATATGCTTTAGTGTTTGGGGTCTCGTGGTTTCATTCCCTGCTGAATGAAGACTGCATCGTAGTTAGAAATACTTATTCAAGGTCAGCTCTGTAAATGCGGTTAAGAAGTTTATTTTTCTTTAGCAGCTTTCAGAAGATAATTGATGTGTATTTAATGCTAAGCTACCATTACCATAAAGTGCAGAGGTGTGTCCTCTCCCGAAACAGGAGACTGTACAAGGACTTTGTAGTATAAAAAAGCAGTATCCTAGTAAATTTGTGAAAACATTCATGGTCTTGTTTGTTGTAAATATGAAGAAAATGCAATGTTAATTCTTCCATCATAATGTTTGAATAATTTTTTGTAGTTCACAAAAAAATTTTTGAAGTATTTTAATAGTGACCAGGCGTTTTAAGGACTCCATACATTAACACGCTGTAATGCAGGTTAACAGTGATGAGATATTGACAGTTTTGAAATTGAGAAGAATGCAGTTGCAACATAAGATTGCATCAACGAAGGTGAACGTGGGATACTCTTGTACCAAATGAGAGCCACGTATGATGTCAGTAGTTAAACTCTCCATTGCCTTAAAAATGAATACTTATAAAGTAAGTGGTCAGTTGGTTAATCTCACCATCTCCAGTGGTAATATTTGCTGATTATTTATGTAAAGTCTTAAGACCTTTACATAAATTCTGTCGACCTCGTAGAATTTATCTATGGACAAAGTCAATTGCTAGAACAGAAGAAAGATTAAGGGTCGATGACTCTTCATCACCTCTATATCAAAGGCCCATGTGGCATGTACAGTCGGGTGCATACCGCAGTCAAAATTATTCGGCTTCCTTACAATACTTCAATCCAATGAGATTACTTTTTCCAGGTATCTAGTCGAGCACGCTTACTACGGAACGATTCCATTAAGTTTTTGCTTAGCATCGGGGGGTAGGCAAGTTTTGTCACGTGCTCAACTATGTTGACAAAAAGATTATTTTGGCTGTTCTGATGAGAATCTTTCTTTTATTAATAATAAACTAATCTATTTGGTTAATAATGTAACATAAATGGTGTACAGTATCGATATAATTATAAGCGTGATCAAGAGATAAGCTGTTGTAGCGCTCCTTATGGTATGATGCGGAAGTGATTTAAGGTGTAAGCAGGGAATAGGGAGTGCCGTCTCCCTATTCCCTGGGTGTAAGTGGAAGCTATTTTCTTTTGACTGCTCGAAAGGTTACAAGTCTCATTTTTTGTGTGTATATAAAATAATCAACGACAATTATGCCAAAACCATCCGAAAAATTTTTTAAATTTATTATTTAACTAGATGGATCCCGTCAAAATTTGACGGAGAACAACCCATCTTATTATTAATCCCCATCGCTTTAATTAAAAAATAATAAAATAAAAAATTGTCAGAGCAACAAATAGAATAATCATTATGCACAAAAAAATAGAATAATCAGAGCTTAAATATCTCATTATGCTCAAAGAATAAGAAATTAGTTAATATATAAAATCAAAATAGCTTTAAACTAAATTTCTCTGAAAGTATTAAACTGAGACAAAGTGTCAGCGGATAAAATGATCAGCTTTTAAAGCTCTTTCTAACGATATATTTTCAGAGTTTTTCAGTAGTCACAAGGAAACGTCATATAATAATCAAGGCAGGATTTTCTTTCTGCAAATCTTCAGTTTATTTAATTCAAAACAATGATTGAATATTGTCTCATTACAACAAACCCTGGCTTCTGGTGGATTGTCGTAACTTTCTTTGTTGGCTTCAGATGCGCATGCGCAGAAGTGCCAATTTTGCTCTTACAAAAAATGCTTTGCGTTTTAATATATAGGATTATATATTTTAATAGTAGAGAATATTAAATGATTTGAACAAAAGAGAATTTTTGTAAAAGTAACGGTGATATGAATTAATGTATATTTTATTAAAAACTAAAATATAGAATAAAGCATGACATGACAATTAACATGAAAAGTTTTTTAAACCCTCAAATAAACAGATCAAATTGCACATTTGGATGAAAAAAACTTTAATCTGTTTATGGTGTTCTTTACATACATTGTTTAAAACTTAAACGAAATCAAAAACGCGATAATGAACAAAAAAAAAAAAATGTCTATCCATATCGGATTCGAACTCTGCCATTCGAGGAATTAGGCAGAGACTTTAACGATATTGCTGTTAGCCGCTATCGCTTGTTATTGTCAGGAGGGAGCAGGCGACGAGCACATCCCAAGCGTATACCTGCTACCCTATTTTCATTCAGAAGGGACAGGTCCATTCTAATCTGCCTTGACTCTCAGTACAAGTACCTGATTTTGCAACCAATCAACATCCAGAAAGCTCAGCCCCTACGGAGCAGGTAAAAACCTTTTCGCACCCGACTGTACCAAAGGAAAGGTGAATAAAGAAGGCAATAATTTATCAGAAGTAAAATTCCCGGAAAAGTAGCTCAATCGGAGCAAGACGATGAAAGGGCCAACTTCTTTTACGTGTACAAATGTTAAGACCCACACAAGTAAAGATCAAAGTCGGATGTTTTTTGAAACTGTTGCTTGCATTACGTTTTGCTGTACTCCAAACCCATCTTAAAACCTAATTTCGCGTAAAAATAGTTCATTAATTCTTAAATATGTGAAGAATTTAATTTTCTTATTAAATAATAAATATATTCCTTGGGCCATGAAATAATGGATTAATACAGTGAAGTTCAATTGTCATATCCAAGTAATTTCCACTAAAGCTTCGGGAACCAATTTGAATATTGTCATTGTTTCTCAATACAGTTGAAAAATCAACGGATTGATCATTGGTAATTACATACATATTTATATAGCATTTAATCTGCCATCGTGATTCGACTTCTGATTGTGGTTTCAGAAAAGATGTTGAGCTCAAAGGATCATACTCTGTTGATGAAAATCGGGTTGGACAAACGAGAATATCTGATTATATAG
Source organism: Rhysida immarginata (assembly GCA_023313115.1). Taxonomy (NCBI): domain Eukaryota; kingdom Metazoa; phylum Arthropoda; class Chilopoda; order Scolopendromorpha; family Scolopendridae; genus Rhysida; species Rhysida immarginata. Next base: position 1,041,290 of record JAHWFO010011445.1, read on the forward strand.
AGTTATTCAAAATGATGGACTCAATTTAATTCATCCTTATTTTTTTGAAATGTAAATTGTATATGAATGATCTATATACCGAAAAAGAGGAGGTTCTAAAGTTTGCAAATATAAGTTATAAAAGTTCTGTGTGGCAAATATTCAAATACAATTTATATTACAAAAAATAAGGATGAATTAAATTGAGTCTATCGTTTTGAATAACCCTGTATAGAAGGAAAAAAGAAGCAATAGGAAGATAAACATTGTTTTTAATACACATAAATTGTGCGATGATTTTATAATTCTTATTCATAATTTATTTACTTTGTACCGTGGCAATAGAAATAATGGCACAGAAGTGTAAGAATAACGTTGAAGGACGCTTTGGGTGTGGCTGTAATCGGAAGACGTTCCCCTGCGGATAGAAAATCATTAAAACAAAGGAAGATTTCATAAAGAGAGGGAAAAAAAAACCACAAAGGCATTATCTCGTAAAAATAAACTGATGCACTCGACATCTGATACTGCATTGTTAGCGACGTCTTTAATGTCTTAATTTGTCTGTGTTGTAAAAGATAAAACATTTCCCCTATGAAGCGATAAAAATTTGTGCTTTGATACGGAAATTTACACGTTGTTCGATGAAATAAAAAAAAAATTTCCACACTATTTCAATTTATACCATAGGAATGAACAATAACTAAAAAAGTCAAGCTTAGAATTTCAGTATCAGATAAATTAATTTTAATAAGTTATCATTTAACTCTCATTTTACCTTTATTTATGTTGACAATTTAAAAAAAAAGTGAATTTGAATTATCCTTAAATTTAAATTATAATTTAAGCTGCAATTTTTTATTTTTTAACATTTAACTCTACTTCGATCGGTAGGGGACAGCTTTATATCTGTTTGACTTGTTACAAATTATTTTAATTTTTAACTATTTTTCCTATTTTCATACAATCTTCAATTTCACAAAAGGAGAATTGTATCGCTTAGAGCTAAGCAATTTAGGAAACGCATGCGATGCTTGAAATCAAACCCAAAAATTAACGCAGTGATAAGTATCTTTGGACGAATATTTAATCTACGGGGTGTTTCAAATAAAGTGTAACGGCCAAATATCCTAAAAATCATTACTCCAATTAAAAAACTTAGTGCATTTGTATAGCACCTGGTACGTGCCGAATTTCATGGTATTGTTAAAATTAATGTTTGACGCCAATTAAGGGGTCACATGATTTTTATCCCGGAAACCAAAAGAGATTGAGTAAAAATGTCAATGAGAAACTTGAAGAGCATGGTCGAATTAGTCTGAAAATAATCATTCCAGAATAGCTTTATCTGGCTAATGTTCGAGAAAATTTGAGACAAACATTTTGTGAATCTCAATTTCAAGACTTTCATGAATTTGAAATACTGCGAAGCATAGTACAAATAAAAAGTTACAACCGAGAAGTGAAATCACAGAAAATGTTCACATTGATGCTATAAATAAGAGAAGTCATTTGTGGAAATTAGCGTAGATATCCATCAAGCTTTCAGCTCTGACAACATCATGGATCCTAGTTTGAAGCTCAATGACATTTGAATGTGGAGAGGCATAAACAATTTCCTTCACATGACTCCACAAAAAGAAATCAGGAGGAGTTAAGTCTGGTGATCTTGGAGGTCACCTTACTGGTCCGAATTGTCCAATCCAGTTGTTCCCAAAAGTTACTATCAGTAGATCAGATGTTGCTCGCACCTTGTGAGCTGGTGCACCGTCATTCTGAAACTGTACATTTCTCCTTTTTGATAATGGTAGATCATATGTCCATTCAGAAACTTCATTCGTTAGTAGCTCAACATAACGAATGCTATTTAGATTTTGATGGAAAAACACTGGTCCAGTAATGCTACCATTAATGGAATTTCATTTCTTACCCCCCCCCCCCCAAATCCTCCTATTATATAACGCTTTAATCCACTCCTCGCTTTCCTATGGTCTTCAATTTCGGGGTTCAACCACCAAATCTAATTTACTACGTTTACACAGATTACAAAAATGACCTAGCCCTGTCTCTCACCTTTTTAATTCTGTGGGCATAATCCCAATACACCAACTCTACCATTATAGCCTAGCAGTTTTCATATATAAAGCAATTAACAACATTATAATTACATCCCTCCCTAACCTTTATTTACAACAATTAGAACACCCTCCTACAACACCCGACATAGAAATTCCTTCCCAATCGCCCATATTAGACGTAACTACCAGCTCAAAAGTATCTCTATCGCCGGCAACAGACTTTGGTTCACTTTACCCCCAGATATCCGTTCGTCACCAAGCATCAATATTTCCAAATTCCGTCTAAAGAACTTCCTCTCTACACGCCCACCTAGCTAACTCCTGCCCCTCACCATTCCCGTCCCTTCTTTTATAAATCATCAAATATTGTATCTTTGTTCCCCATTCAGGGACCTACCTCGTCGGCCATGGATGAACGACTTGTATCTCCCTTTAGATTAAATAAATAAATAAATAAATAAATAAGTAAGTAAATGGATCATTGACTTTGGTGGGAAGCCGCCCGCATAAAATGGGGATTACTGTCTGTCCAATGATATTGTGTCTTTTAACAATCTCATCTCTCGTGAATTTTGCCTCTTCGGTCCATAATATATTTTGTAAAAATGTAGCATTATCCTCTAATGCATTCAAAACAAAATTGCAGAAATCATTCCGGAGCAAATAATCCTCTGGCCCTTCCAATGCTTGAACAGTTGTTAAATAGAATGGATGAAATCTATTCTTATGAAGAATTCGCCATACAATGGTGATAGATAATCCACACTGTAATGCAACAATGAATTCCTATTATGTGGGAATTCAATGAAATAGACTGACATCTGCATCTGCTACCCCTCTACTTCCAACTCTATTACGAGGCATATTAAATGTTCCTGTTGTTCTTAATCTTGTGATTGCTCTACGAAAGGTATTTTGATGACACTTCTTGCATTTGGAAACTTAGCATTAAAGGTTCTTGCAGCTGCACGAAAATTCCTGTGACTTTCACCATAAATTTTCACCATTTCAGTTAATTGTTCTGTTGTAAATCGGTTTCCTCCAAACGGATACAAATGGTATTTCATTAAATGTAAATTGGTATGAAATTATTTGCCAGACAACCCCTATTCCGGAATTGAAATATTCAGGATTAGAATAATATCAATTACTGTTACATTGCGTTAACATTCGTAAAATACTTTTACTAAAAATAAGGTCAATTCATTTTGAATTACCTTTGAACTCTGTGGGTAACAATACAGGAAGTCTTGAAATTTTGACTTTCAAAAAATGTTTGTCTCAAATTTTCTCAAACATGAGCCAGATAAAGCTATTCTGGAATGATGATTTTAGACTAATTCGACCATGCTCTACAAGTTTTTCATTGATATTTTTACTCTCTTGGTTTCCGAGATAAACATCATGTGACCCCTTAATTGGCATTGAACATCAATTTTAACAATACCATGAAATTCGGCACGTGCCAGTTGCTATACAATTGCACTAAGTTTTTTAATTGGAGTAACGGTTTTTAGGATAATTGGCCGTTAACACTTTATTTGAAACACCCTGTATATTCCGTTTTATCTGTCTCCAAAACTTCAATTTTACCGTCAGTTAGGTGAACCATGGCACATTTCTCTTTAGTCCCAATATTATGCCATGAACGTATCCATTAGTATATCCCTAATTGACACTTCTAGGCCGGGTGAAACATTGTGCTGTGCATTATTCATAATTGCCTTTATTTTGGGGGCTGTATTTCAGTATCGCAAGTGTTTCCTGAATTATATTCTCTTTGTACAGGATTGAACAGAAATAATTAGTCAATTAATAACTAGAAAAGGAACATGCTAATTGAAAACTAAATAATAACTAGGTAAACAGATAACATCACTTAGGTAAGCTCCATTGGAGGTAATGTACACCACTGCACGTTGTCTGATGTTGTCCACGACTTTGTTCGCACAGTTGGAGGGCGACCAGGAGGCTTATTGTTAACAATGGATGCACTAGACCTGAATTGTGACCAACTCAATATTCTTTGGCGTGTTGGAACCTTTCCATTCCTTCCAATGTCAAAATATCGAAAAACTCGCTGCGTTACAATAGCGGAATCATTGTTTTTGAAGAACGCTTCCACGCTCGATGCTCTTCTGACCAACGCTGCATGATGGATAAACTCTTTAAACTGCTTTACTCATTCATCTGTGTTTCACCGCAACAAATTTAAATCGTTTGTTTCTGCCCACCTTGTACAATTACCATTTATTCCATACACAGAATGCATTGAAATATTTATCTTCCTTTTGTGGTAGTTTGTTTATTGATGCCCGTTTCCTGTTTAAAAACGAGATGTATACGACATCTCTCTTCTTTTATTCTGCATATGAGGAAATATTTGGCCACTATAAAAATAATGCTGGCAACTCATTTGATCGTTGATGTTTTGCCTCGAATCCAAACATATGCAATACCATTTCCTTGCTAAATACAGAGTGAATCAGCTCTATTTTTAACTGTTTATATTATGTGGTTTGTTATCTGTATTCCGCTGATTGATGATTACAAAGTAGCTGAAATACGCATACGGGCAAATAAATCATTTTTATGGACAAGAGACTGGTTTCTCTTCCTCTTGCTCCATTGCTTTTCTTCAGTCTCTCGGTTTGTTTGTTTTTTTCATCTATGTTTTACATTTGCATTTATAAATGTTTGATGTCGGCGTTCTTGGTGACACGACAGTTGCTAGTGGCCCAGCTTCCTTGGTAATCCAGCTCGCCAGACGTTTCCTGGGATATCAGTGAAAAAAAGAAAGATGAAAATTATTGACTGTACCTGCCCTCCCCCCTAATCGCCTGTAGTAGAATATGCTGGGATGTATCTAGCCAGAGCTGGACTTATCCTATAAAATTCCTTATGATATTTACTCAGAAATATATTAATAATCATTAAGAAGTTGGCACAGGCTATACATTTTTAGTGTAGAAGGGTGACGTGTTTTTAACGAGAATGCTGAGTTTTGTTGGGTTTTTTTCCTTTTAAATAATTATTAATGTGTGAGATTGCGTTTTAATGACTGTGATGCAGGAATTGTACTGTCTTCTTGCAAATCGGGAAAAATAAAAATTAGTTGTGGGGCAGTTATGTACTTCTGATATTGAATTGACGAGAAGTGTTTAGATGAATTTTCTTTGTTATTATTGTAGATAGATGGTAATTGTCTTGAAAAGAAATAGAAAAGAAATATTTTAGAGAGTATCGACACCAACACGGATGACTTTGAAATTCAAGTGGTACACCTGGAATGAGTTTGTCAAGTGGCATCATATTTCAAGACAAATGAAACGTACCTTAGGTATATGTTGCAAAATTTCTAAGTCGTATAGAAGGAAGTAAAAATGTTCGTAGACCAGAATTGTTAGAAAGTCTGGGAAAGTGCTGATGGCAGCAGTAACAGAGTAACTGAAAAAAATTTGGGGATTACAAAGATGAAAGAGAATGGACTCCCACCTTGTTGGTGGGAGCAAGCAATATAAGGTATAATTTTATCTATAGGGAAGTTTTGTTGGTTGAATAGAACGTACTCGACAAAATAAGGAACTGTTACCGATGATAACAGTGTTAATACGAATACAGAGGGGGTATTTTTTCTGTGATTTCGTCGTTGGTATCTACGTAGACGAAAGTCATAATTCAAATACATTCTAGATTCGGCAAGATCAGATCAAATAATAAATATTTATTTCGCGTCATAGTCTGTAGCCTGAGGTTTATTTGACAGAATGACAAAACTGGGGGGAGGGGGTAATAAAATAGAAATAATTTAATTTTTTGTGTCTGAAAGGCAAACATTAATAAAGGACGCCATTGCTATCGATATCGTAGTTGCTGCAATGCAAACTTCTGTTCTTTATTTTATTTATTTATTTATTTATTTATTTATTTATTTATTTATTTGAAAGCTCTATTACTGAAGATGACGCAAAGCTAAGTTGCCACGGAAGGAGAGCGCAGAGAGGCAGCTGTGTATGACAGATGTTATTAATTATGCAAATGGGTTTACCATGCAGCGGCTCCGCCCGTGCATGTTAAGTGTTTGGGGATCTGGCGCTCAAGGACTCTGCTCGTTGGCGTCGACCGGGCGCTGTTTACAAGGCTTTGTTGCCTTGACAACCACCTCGCGCTCTCTCTTCCCTAGGGACTCCGACCTGGCAAGATTAAAGGTGGCAGCCTCAAAGGCACAGAAAATATATTATATGCGCTGCTTGCCCGTAGAGACGAAAAAATCCAATTTGGTTTTTATATGAAGTGGATTAAATAAATGAAGTTGCCTTGCTGATGGTTAATTTGGATGGATTGCTTCAGTGTTGTTGGGAGGGGAAAAAAAAAAACTTTTAAATATTAAAAAAAAGTATTGTTGGTCTTTATTTTGTGTTCCAGAAGATTGTTCTGTAGGGTCTTTCTTGCATGTTTTAACTCGCTACATTTTTAAATTAAAAATTTATAATTTAACTTTATGATGCTATCTTCTTTAGAGAAAACCATTTTTCTCCCTTAAAAGAAAAAAATTAATAGCATCCCAAAAATTTATATTACTTTTGATGAAAGGGAACATATTAAAATTCGTTCCTTTAGGGGATGAAGGTTCTCAACGGCGAGGGAGTGGGATCAATGGTGGCAACAGCCAAATCCCGCTCTGCCATTGGATAGCTTATTAACGACCGGTGCACCAATGGGAAAGCTGTTGAAATGAACGGAAAAATACCACAGAACCAAATGGGGAGGGGGGTGCTGGGGTGTGTGAACTGTCTCATCTGTCAAGCGTGCGCTTACCACATTGAGAGAGAGAGAGAGAGAACGGTTCGATATTCATCATTAAAATGGTCCTCGTGTTAGAATGGTTGAATCGCGTTCCTTCCTTTTCTATTTTTAATTAGCAGATTTTCATATTTAACGCCATGGACGGAACGAAGCTGTTTCATTGGCGTGTGTGGTCGAAAGAATGCTTAGAACACTTTTCAGTTCTACTGTGCCAGCAGGGTTTCGTTTAATTTAATTAAATATAGTTTATGCATTTCGTTGACATCATTCAGAAATGGTTCGTGTTGTCTTGACATCTGTATTATTTCTACTTTCTATTGAAACGTTACCGCAAAGGCTTTGGCTGTGCTGATCGCATTGTTGCTATGATTTAATGTTGTTTTAACAGTGTGTTACATTTTTGAATAAAAATTATAGATTACCAGAAGGGGAGAGGAAGCAAGCTTCTGTTCAACATAGGCTTTCACTAAAAGTTCGACGAACTTAACTGGTTTTAATTTTCTTAATTAAGATTTAATGTATAAAATTTGTAATGTAAAAATCAGGGGCGGATTTAGACTTGATGAGGCCCTAAGCTATATGAAGCCCCTACCATGTTAAACTAAGATTGTGAGGAACTACAGAAGAGGCCTACAGATTGTGAGGCCCTAAGCTGTAGCTTATTTAGCTTATACGTAAATCCGCCCCTGGCAAAAATCCATTTGAGTTAGACCAGCCACCAAATCGATTAATATCCCTAAACATGAGAAATCTTTATACCCACATCCCACCTTTGTCTTTTGATGGAAAATACTTACCATTTCCACATAAAGTCATAATGCGTTCCCCCGAACTGCGTCATTATGGCAAAATATTCCCTCCATCTACATTGTGAAAGAAATGACTGAATGCTCATCGCATAGTTTTTAAAATATGTAGGTGACACGTTACAAGCGTTTAATAATGGCATGATCAGTGCTACTGCCATATCTTCAACAGGTTCAACGATTTCCATCAGTATCATGTAAATTATGGAAGAATGTGATGATGCTATCAACTTAATGGGTTTTACCATTCACAAAAGCCTTTCAAATAGGTGCTTGGAATTCGGGATAGACAAAAAAAACGATGACTTCCAGCATCATAGGATATACTTGAAACCATTCTTTTTCACAAAAGAGAGTAGCAGTAAGATATCTATCTAGTACAGAGAGCACTGAGCCAGTGTTGCCAACTCAAATGTTTTCCGCCTGAAACCGAATTAAAATCCGCTGGATCTTTTTGTTCTAATGCAATTTTTGGCAGATTTTAACGGATTTTTGCAGAATTTTCGGGCTAAATCTAGCGGGAAATCCGCTAGGTTGGCAACGCTGTACTAAGCTATCAGGCCCGGAGAGCAGGAAAGACCTAGAAATAGATATGATCATCGGCGGATTTAGGGGGTGGCTATAGGGACTTAGCCCCCCCCCCCCCTGGCGAGTTATTTAAGTACCTTAATTACTGTCCTAATTGAGTATGACGCCACCGACCAATGTGGCTTAGCCCCCTCATTCATTTTACTTTAAATCCGCCAATGGATATGATCCGAATAAGTAAAGACATAATTAACAAGGAACGTAAAAAAATTAAGCAGCCACTAAAAACGCCATCATTAGTTGCAACAAAAAAGACGTTAATGAAAAAGAAAATGAATGCGTCTCGTCTACAGATCGGTAGGTATGGATAGCCACCACATGACGAACATATTTAAAGAAAGCAGAACTAATATTAAGTTCCATATCAATATAAACTGCAGCATAGTTTTAAACCCACCCACATTTTCAACAACAACAGAAAAATCCGAAAAAGTGGTATTTATAGATTAATTTATTAACATATATTTAGGGTTAACCTAAAGAAAATTTAGAATTGCCAAAACCTTCCACTCAAAGACTGCCAACTCTTACCTTTCTGAAAGAATAAATGTGGACGTCCGTCTGTTGAAGACGACCTGTTTAAAAATAGTTTTGGTTTCCTCTCTTCGCGATCCCTCCGAGGAATAAGCAGGTTTTATTTATTTATTTTTAAGATTCGAGATTCAAAACATGTTTTGTAAGAAATAAATTGATTTTATTTCAAGGTTTCAGTTTCAACTGAAGACTATATTATAGTTACGCTTCTTGTCAAAATGTTATTTTAATTATTTTTTTGTTTGCTTTTCAAAGAATGTAAGATATGTACGATAATTTTTTTTTAATTATCTTATTTCAGTACGAGTTGATATGTCGGGACTTCATGCACACGCACAATTTCGAAAAAATCATTGAACAGTTGAACGAGGCCAACGCCGACATCAACTACTTGGCAGAACAATTGCGTGGTCGAGGTGGGTCTTTGTTTCCATTGATAATTCGAGTAGATGGATAGATATCAAGGCAAAATAAGCGGGCCGCTTTCTGTTTTGGTAGGATCTGTTTATACATTAATGTATGTTTCCCTTTCTGGCGTTTCGCGTGTTTATTTTTATTCCTTTATTCGCCAAGTCCTAATCTGTTTTTAACCCTCCTTTCATAAATTTCGTTTCCACCAATGAACGTGCAGGGAATTTAGACGTGAAATGGAATGACTGAAGGAGAAAGAAAAAAAAATTGGAAGGGCGAGATGGGAATGAGACTCTGAGGTAAGGACTGGTGAGGAGAGATGGGGTCGTGGCCTCCATGAAAACGAAAAAAAAAGTAGACCGGGTCAAGACTTGACTATGGAAAATGCATTTTTTATTTTGTGGGAAAGTTGGTTGATCGATGAATCTCTCCTAGCTTTTTTTTTTTCATCGCAAGTGCATTGCCCTCATACTATAAATGTCACTTCCCCTACCCTTCTGCAGGCTATGCTAGCATATTTTTCTATGACAGGAAAGTGTTTTGTTAATGGAAATTGTTGAGGGATGAGTCACACGAAGTAATTTGAACGGAGATAATTGTTAATAACAAAGGGGAAACTGTGCCAATTATTCAAGCATGGCACAAGGCTTTGTAAATGCCTGAATAGTTGCAAATATTACTGCTAGGAAGAGTTTGTGAAAGGAGTCCTAGTACTGCGTACATAGCCAAGCCGATGTTTAGAGATGCATTAAAACACGGAGAGATAAATTAATAAAGAAATTAATAACTAGACTATATAATAGATGCCGTTTGTGCTGCATATGATCTTTAATATTAAAATTTTGATTTTGATCTTTTAGGAAATTCGGTACAAATGAAGTTTATAATAAAATTAATGCAGACCAAAATAGCACTGCAAGACGAAAATCACGCCCGTCTCAAAAAGGTATAAATGTGCAAAAGGATGTTCAAATTTATTTGAACATCCTTTTGTTTCTCTATACTTCTTAAGTTATATTTCATTATTTTTAATTGGCATATTAGAGGAGGGAATGAATTCACTCTTTATTTATTTCATTGGTGTTCCAATTGGCTGCACGCAGTTTTTGAATTTTTTTTTTTTTTTTAAATGGAGAACAGTTTACCATGGAGGGTAGCTTTTCTCACTTCATTTCCGTTTTTCATTGTCGATGTAGCTGACGTTGGGAACTGAAAAGATGAAGCGTTACTCGACATGAAAAGGAGGCCATAGGAAGAAAAAAATCAAATAAACGAGGTCGGGAATCGTAATTGCTTTTAACGGCGACTTGCTTGGCTCGGTTTGCAGTGCAGCGACCTCGGTTTGCTGCCCTGCCTGCCTAACGATTGCGAGAAGAGAAGAGGCAGAGAGAAGGAAGAAGAGGGGGCAGTCGTAGTGGTAGTAACAGCGCACTGCATTTGCAGAGTTTTCCCCCTTGGCGTCGGGCCGCTGGCTGCTGGCCTGTCATTGTTGCAGAGATACTTTTACCTCCTTTTCTGTCTCTTCAGATGAAATGCTGTCTAGTATTGATTGTGCCATTGTGTCGTCGTAGCCCCTTCCGCTGTAGTGCGCTCGGTTGCCAGACAACCAGATTCAGCTCGTTAATCTCTCTGGGAGGGCATTGTGCGCTACCTCCCCCCCCCCCCCCCTCGGAGTGGGCTTATTGGGTTTCCGTCATGTGGCAGCTCAAGCCCTTCATTGCTAATGCAGATAGCCATGTTGGCGCCCGGTTCCATCATCTCATTTTCTCCATCTCCTCACCCCCCTCTCTTTTCCCAGGCCCCCTCCTTTTGCTCGATGATGGCGTAGCAGTGTTGTCCTCCCAATCCCCCACCCTTAGTAGCACTTTTCCCTCTCTGTAATGAAAATGAGTGTGGGCGGGGCTTTTGGAAAGAGACGAACGGCGCAAACTGCCCCCCTGAAAAAAGCAAGCGATATTGCGTTCTGCTATTGGACGAGAAGAAAAGGAAAAGAAGGAGCCAAGGAAGAAGAATTGTTTAAGGGAGGGTTTAGTTCCAGAATGATTGCGCAAGATTTGCCCTGAAAGAAAATAGGAAGGAAGGAAGGAAGGAAAAAAAAAAATAAAATAAAATAAAACTACAAACAGGATGTTGAGAAGAAATCCTGGGGTTGCTTGGCGTTTCTTCCTCCCTCATTTAGTATTCGTGCATTTATATCATCTGTTGGGTCACTTCCTCGAGACGGTATTAAAAGCACAGCTTACTGTAAGCCGCTTATACATTAATCCCCTAGCCAAGTCAAACAAGATGCTTCTAAAAAGAAAAGCTGAAGCATTTAATCTTGTGGTGGGATGATGTACACCAACGAATAAAATTTTAAACTCCATGAAAATTGAATTTTTGAGGACGCTTTATGCAAATAAATGGGGAGATGTCTTGTCATGAAGGCGTAGTGAAATACTGAAATTGCATTTTGGAAAATTCAAATGTTGGCATAAAAGTTCTACAGGAATAAAACCGGCTTGTTTGAACTCATTTTTGCATCCTTTTTGTTTGCGTCGTCTGCAAAAGATACTGAAAAACATTTCACAATGAATTTATCTCACAATGGCAATGAAGAAATGGATTTAACGAGATGATTGCTTGCCGATGGTCGAAGTCTTTGCCGATGGCGTGGAAAGGAACTTTGGAATGGAATGATTCAAAGGTCATATTCAACCGAGGATTGTGTGGTAGCGATTCACGTCCTACCTTCAAAATAAAAATGAGGAAAACGTTAAGGAAAATAGAGACGAAAAAATTGGTAAAAAAAAAAAAAAAAGCCTCTCGAAACTTATTTAAGGGTTAAGTTATTTGAATATATGGCTATATAACAGTATGACCAAATGGGCTTTGCTTGTATGTCTCTCATAAATTTCGTTTTAATTTGCAAAGCATGATTCAATTAAGTCATTCACCCATCGTGACAATCATGATTTGCTTTTTTTTAATCCTGAAACCAGCTCCATATTATCAATTATATGGTCTAAAAAAAATTAAAATTATGGTCCAATTTCTTCTGAAGAATGTGAAAATTGGTATATCTCCAAAATACAATGGCGTAAATTTAATGACAAAAATATTTGAGCAAAAATACACGAGCGAAAGTATGATGGCATCTCTGCATCTTTTGTTATTTTTGCATAAAGGTTATATAATTTAATTACCAGAATATTCTTAGACTAAACCTTAAACGCAACCATCAAAAGAAGTCTTTGGAAATATTTTTTGTTTTATGCTTTACAATACCGTTTCTCAATCTTTGGGTCGCGAACTGATCAAAAAATTATATGAATGATTAAACGTGACGGCACATATTCTTGGAAACGTGCTGCAGTATATCCTCCGGAATGGCGCGGATTTCATTCGTTCCATTCAGATTAGGGCTGTGTGAGCTGTAGCTCCGTCACAGAATAACAGAGATTGGGGCTGTTATTCTGTGGCTCCGTCCTGTTGATAATAACCTTGTCTGCATTCAGTATCATCTAACTGCTTTACAAATTGTTCGAATATGTTGCAATAACGTTCCGCATTAACAGTGGTGCAACACCTTTTCAAGAATAAGTGCCGTCACAAGCAGGAGAATTTGCACCACTTTGAACATTTAATGTAGGCTCAATCAATGTCGCATTGATTAAAGAATACCCACTGCAAATTTGAAGTCGTTATGTTTAATGGTTTACATTTTATATATTCAGGAGTTGAACAAAATAATATGAACACCTTTGATTTTAGACGTTTTGTCGAATATCTAGAAAAAGACTTGATGAATTATCCTGAAACTTTAGCGGTTTAAAGAGCATGATGTTATACTTTAATACGAAGGGCATACTGAAAGTAATAAGCAACATTAAAAAAAAAGGTTAATAATGGCGATACACAGAATACATCATTTCAAACTATAAACCTTTGTCCGTTTCTCAACATAATCTCCATTCCTTTGAACACATTTTTCCCACCGTTGTTGAAGTTTGAAAATCCCTTGACAGTAGAAGTCCCTTCCAGCTCGCCGAAGGCACTGACGCACTGCTCTCTTCACGTCCTCGTCTGTTCCATAGCGCTGGCCTCTCATCTGCCCCTTCACAAAACAGGGGACGAGGACGTGAAGAGAGCAGTGCGTCAGTGCCTTCGGCGAGCTGGAAGGGACTTCTACTGTCAAGGGATTTTCAAACTTCAACAACGGTGGGAAAAATGTGTTCAAAGGAATGGAGATTATGTTGAGAAACGGACAAAGGTTTATAGTTTGAAATGATGTATTCTGTGTATCGCCATTATTAACCTTTTTTTTTTTTTAATGTTCCTCATTATTTTCAGTATACCCCTCGTATTTCAGCGAAGGTTTTGTCCCGAAGGCAAATGAGGGACCAGCAACAAACAGAATAAAAAAAAATGTTTGGGATCACCCTGTAAAAAAATAATGCTTAAAATGCGTTTTAACTATAAGCACATGATTATGAGGCTTCTTTTACTTAAGTGTTCATTTGAATGAGAATAGCACGTATATTCATGGAGATATAAAGGTTTCTTTAAAAAAAAAAACCTTTTATGAATTTTTTTCATAAATATTTTGTTTTAAAACATCAGGCCCGTAGTCAGGGGGGGGGGGGGTCGACGAACAACCTATTATGGAAAAAGTCCGCCTCCCAAATATGGAAAAAGGTCCGACTCAGTGGAATTTTTCAAAAAAGGTCCGGAATTTTTGAAAATGGACCCCCCCCAAACATAACGTCCTGGCTACGGCCCTGAACATGCATGGTTTTCAACCCAATGCAATGCCATTTTCAGGAAATTGATAAACTACAGTAGAGACAACACCCTGCAGTCAGAATATAAAAATATTAACATCATATTTAATGCATTAATTTTTATAGGGTGATCCCAAACAGTATTTTTTGTTCAATTTATTGCTGGTCCCCTATTTGCCTTCGGGACAAAACCTTCGCTAAAATATCTGAGCTGTGACATGTTCTTTATACCCCTGAAGTTTCAGGATAATTCGTCCAGTATTTTTCAAGATATTCGATAAAACGTCTAAAATCAAAGGTGTTCATATTATTTTGCCCAACCCCTATATATAGGGTATATCAGGTTCGATGGTCATAAAGTACCTAGCGTTGTTCTCCGCAAAATTCTAAGCATAATTTTCCTTATCCATTTTTCAAAATTCTCAAAAAAAATGTTTGAAATCGTTATCCAAAGTTTGGCTATTATGACGTAATTCTAAGCCTTCTGACGTAATTCATCATGTCGTAATGACATATTTTTTTCTTTTTACATATAACGTCGTAATAGCCAAACTTTGGATAACGATTTCAAGCATTTTTTTTTTGAGAATTTTGAAAAATGGATAAGGAAAATTTTGCGGAGAACAACGTTAGGTACTTTATAACCATCGAACCTGATACACCCTGTATATCTTTGGGTGAACTGACTTTTGGATCACCTTGTATAAATATAACAAGAAAGAAAGGCTTTGGGGGAAATTATCCGATCTTTATCGGCAACGGTTAAATGTTTCTTTATTATCTATTGTATCTCCCGATAAAGATCAATTAATTTTTCAACACCCCCCCCCCTCCCATTAACTGTTAACTGTTAGTGACACACATTTTGTTAAAAGAAGAGATACATTTTGCAGTGCAGCTTGTTCCACACGTTAAAGTTGATAACAGTGTCAGTTTCTAAAGGTAAGAAACTTTCTTCTTCTTTGCAATTATGCTGAAATATTAAATATGAATGTTTTTTGGCAGCTTTTGTAAGCTTAATTAAAGTCAGATCTACCCAGGATAATTTATTGGCAAATATCTCATTTTGTTTTATTGAAGAAATTAAAGTTCACTTGAATGAGGTTTGACCTAAAAAGCTCGTTTGGGAGCCCGGTAAAAGGAGTGCGTACTGTATTTTTTTTTTTTTAATACAAAAATTCTGCTTCTCATTATATTAGTAGGCGAAAGAATCCCATTCTTCTACCATTGAATTCTAATAGGCTGTAATTTTAATTGAAGTCCTTCATATGATAATTGGAAAGTCAAATATTCCATCATATGGCTCGTCATTTACCTTCAATGCTGCATCATTTGTGGGAAACGTTTTATTTATTGACATATATTTTTCAGAAACATGAAAATGCCATTGAATAAGATCATATAGATGGCAACAAAATAATTTTTCCCAGTAAATGTTAAAAAAGTAAAATACTGTATTTGCAGAAGCGTCCATAACTTAGGGGTTCCCAGTAAAGTTTTATTTCACTCAGGGTTTAAACATTGCCTTAAGTTAAACTGGGACTGAGTTCTGACAGCTTCCAAAACAATAAATTTTTAATTTCATCTATAACTTTTAATTTGCAAACGAGTGTTTGACTGAATGATGTTTTATAAATTCAAGTTTTTCAAGAATGAACCGTTCTGGTCGTCCGATTCGGACCAAACTTAGTAGGGGGGTGCAGAAGATCTTCCCAATACCATCCCAACGCAAAAAGTCAAAAAATAAAAATGGCAGCACTGATGCTGACAGAAGAAATGAAAACTTCCAAAACCTCACCGAGGAGTGTAGGCAGAGATCCTTAATCCTAACGAGATGCGACAATCCGTATATGCGAAATGGTTCGTGCAGCTTTCTTCTGCGCAGGTTAGTTGCGATGGTGTTGCCAGATGGCGCTGTAGGTCTTGATGATATCTGATGTCATCAAAACGTCTTCAGAGCACGGAAAGCAGACGGCAACGGCGACAAGGCAGAGGTTACTTACAAGATCACGCTATTTGCGAATGCTCTCTTGTCATTTGAGCGCCACGGGTATTTTTGTCATATCAAGTTTGTTATGGGAATTTTGCTTGTTGTCGCATCTCGTTAGAATTAAGGATCTCTGAGTGTAGGTAACCTGGAATACCATCCAGCTGTATGTTCAGTTGGATTATGATCTGGGCAACGTGCAGGCCAATCCAAACGATAAATGTGTTCTGTTGCAGGTACTCGTCCATTAAGCGAGCCCTATGCAGGCAGGCGTTATCGTCCACGTACAGAAAGTTCGGACCAGCAGCACCCTTGAAAAGTCGCACATATTGGTGAAGGATATTGTCCCGTACATTGGTACGTATCGGTGAAGAGCATTGTTCCTAAAACTATAACGGCGAGTCTTCCTTGCTGCAGTGGCCCACGCATTAAATATTGAACATTTTGTTCAAGATGGGTATCTCCTAGGAAATTCTGCTGGAATGAGATTTATAGTAGTTTTGACAATGTATGGTAGGTTGCATTTTTTCCTCAATATAAATGCACATTAATTATAATATTCAGATTAGAGATTATGATGCTGAGCCTGTAATCTTTAGAGTTTTTATAAGAGTTATGGATGAAGGTGTAGTTTTTGATAAGTTTTAACGCTATTCTGCTCGGGACGGTAAGTTAGATTAGATCCAAAAAATAATGTATTTTCGTTGGAAATCCTGAGTAATTTTTCTTCTTTCTGGTGCTAATTTTATTTGGTTTATTAATCCTTAGGGTTTCTTGTTGATACAGGTTGGTTATTATTTTAAGTTACACTATTCAGGCCCCTCTAGAACCCGTTTTGCTGATCGTATTTTGATGGAACTTGGAATATACATTATATAGACGAGGGGGAAGAGATTTTCACAATCAAAACATTTTACTTCAAATTTCGACCACTAGATGACGCTTATCATGCAAGAAAGGCAATTAGGAAGGCTTTAAAACGCTTAAAAACGCCATTAATCAGCTTTTACAGAAGAAACATCGAGTTTTATTGGTCAATTTTTATCGAAACTGCAGTAAAGGTTCTGCTGCACTGCGAGAATTTCGACGCTTGAAAGACTTGAGAAAAGGGCCTACGACAAGTAATGGTTTGAAAAAGATGATTACTAAATCTGAAGAGACTGGGAATTGAGTGTGCTGATGAGAGTAAGAGGATGGAAACGGATTTCAAAGGAAAGTGTGGAAGAAGTCGCTGTCGCTATGGTTGAAAAAGCGCCCGGGTCCGTATATTCTTCAAGTGCATGAGCAGTGTCTCGTGAGTTGTCTCTCCTTTGGTACGAAAGGTTCCGCGATGCATTTTAAACTGGTATCCATACGAGATGTCCATGTGGTGCAAACGCTACTCCCTTAAGACCCGGATCAACGCACTGATTTTGCTTGCCGGTTTTTGACTAGAAGAATAGCCGTTGCCAATTCATGGCCTTGGAACATTTTGTGGTCAGAGACCCTAGATGGAACATTGAGTACTCACTCAGAACAGTCGCATCTGGGGTATGGCAAGTCCTAATGTTGTGCATGAACAGCCTCTGCATTCTGATTTCATTACTGTAAAGCTTGTTTCACATTAAAAACTGCTGGCGGAGCGGATCTGCATCCGCATGGGTTGCGTACAGTGGCCCCCTCCGCGCGCATTTCGCGTGGAAACGCGGAATCTGCTGAGAATTTCACAATTAAAACTTTCCCGCAACATTTCCGCTTAAGCTGTCTCCTGATTGGTCCCTCTAAAATAGTATCTTCTTTCATAAAATGGAGTCTAAACAAGAAATGCTAACGCCATGGTTATTAGATAAAGTCAACCTGCTAACGCTGCTAAACTTTGGAAGAAAAAAAAGTCTATCAAATGAATTTTCAACAATTTTGTGTATTATTAATTTTTCAATTGGCCGAGTATGCTTTAAAAATACAAGAACTGTATTCTCCAGTATTTATGTAATAATAAATAAATATTAAAACCCTTTTTGGGTAAAAGTCGAGAGTAGCGTTCCCTAATTTTCTCGGAAGACATCGGTCAGCCCCGTCGCGTTTATGGTCTAATTAATACGTAAATAATTTATCATATTATAGGAAT
Source organism: Rhysida immarginata (assembly GCA_023313115.1). Classification (NCBI taxonomy): domain Eukaryota; kingdom Metazoa; phylum Arthropoda; class Chilopoda; order Scolopendromorpha; family Scolopendridae; genus Rhysida; species Rhysida immarginata. The sequence continues at coordinate 1,059,349 of JAHWFO010011445.1, forward strand.
TATATTTTACGAAATATATGCGGGAAAAAATCATGAAAGTCCTGTGACGGTGAATATCAGCTACGGGCGTGCTGTCGGTCATTAATGTCCGCCTGGCCGCACATACACCGTCGCGAGACTTTCGTGATGTGTTTTCTTGCATAACTTTCCGAAAATATAAATTCTATAATATGACAAATCACTTGCTTAGGTATTAAATGTTACATTTACTTATTGATTAAAAACAATAATAAATTCAGAGCATGACGGGGCTGAAACAAGCTTTATGTGAAAGGCTTAAAACGTGACGGAGCTGATCGATGTCACCCGAGAGAATAGAGACCGCTACTCTGGACTTTTACCTGGTTTTTGTTTTATTTTAGCTGAGCATTTCTGAACGAAATTGGAATTCGTTCAGAAACTAAAGAAATAAGTTTCTCATTAAACGCACGTTTGCTGGCCATCCCTGTGTAGAGTGTAGTAATCTTTATCTCTCCCGCTTTAGGTTCTCCCTGCATGCTTTGCGTTTCACCTGCTTCCTGATTGGCTGAAGCAAAGCGGATTCCGCAAGATTTCCAGACCCCCTTGAAATGAAAAATCCGCTCCGCAACTCTGGCGGAGCGGATCTGCAACGTTTGCGCGTGAATGTGAAACGCCTCGGTTTAGCGGAAAAAGTCCGCTTTTGGCCGCGGATTGCGCTTCCGCGTGTTTTCCGCTCCGCAAAGCTCTATGTGAAACAGGCTTAAGGTATGGTTTTACTGCTGATTTCATTCTTGGCCCCTTTATCTTTGAGGAGAACGCTCCTCAAGGCCTTAAAAAGTGATCCATCACGGGTGCCCGTTACTGCGAACTTCTGCAGCGGCAAGTTATTTCTGCCTTATAAGAACGAAAATGTCTTCCTGCAAGATGGTGCAACACCTGATATTGCCCAACAAGTGAAGGAACTGCTTCGTGCCCACTTTGGAGATGATCGGGTAATTTCGAGAAGTTTTCCGAGTGCCTGGCCTCCTCGTTCTCCGGACTTAAATCCCTTTGACTTCTGCTTGTGGGGATTCCTGAAAGATTGTGTCTATGGAGGAAGCAAACGTATTCTGTCTGAATTGAAAATAAGCATAACACGCCATGTTACCTCAATTCCTCAAGAAATCCTTTGCGCTACTGTCGAATACGCTATAACGCGATTTGAACATGTGATTGAGTCAAATGGAATGCACGTTGAACAAATGCTGTGAATAAATAATTTTTTTTTCCAATTTATTTCTTGTTCTTTATGCGCCACTTTTTCACCTAGTGGTCAAAATTTGAACTAAATTTTATTGCAAAAATATCTTCCCTATGTTCTATATAACGTATATTCCAAGTTTCATCAAAATTCGATCAGCAGAACGGGCTCTAGAGGGGTCTGAATAGTGTAACTTACAACCACCCTGTATTTTCCGTAAAGAATAACCTGGGCAGTTATGGATTCCCTAGTCGAAGATGTGGAGTGGTGTACAAGACCCCATCATCTCATCGCCACCCTCGTTTACCAGTCTCATTGGACGATGTCCCTAGGATTGTCCCTGCTTCCAGGCTCTCTCATCGGCCTCGGTGGCTCAGGGGTTGCGTGATCGCCTCTGATGCCCGAGGATAACGTGGATTTTTTCAGGGGGAAAATCCTGAGATCACGCACTTCCTTCGAAAGGGAAGTAAAGCCGTTGGTCCCGTGTAGTCGTTTGCCGGCTGCACGTCCCGGAGGCAAAATTTGCGGCCCCTATAACGACGTCCTGAAATGACCATGGCAGTTGAAAAGGACATTAATACCAAACAAACCAACCAACCAGCCATCCAGGCTCCCTCAGACTTAGATCAATCGTGAATCACACTCTAGACAATATCTGAACTCATCGGAAAACATGACGTGGCTTCATTGTGTATCTGTCCATGATGCATGTTGGTGCACCACAAGCGCCCCCTCCGATGGTCTTGGCTCAAAGGGATGCACCACACACGATGTTGTTGCTTGCCGTGCTTCGTCGGTTCCGTATGGCCGTTAACGCCAGATAGCGGTCTTTACGGAGCGTGGTGATGTGTGGATAGTCTCTACTATAGCGTCGGGCAGTATTTCCATCCTGCTGGAGAGATCTCCTCGGGCAAGATTTGGTACTGGTTGACACGTTCAGCGCGCGAAATACTCTCAATTGTGACTGGCCTGATTCTAGATGCCTTATCACTCTGCCTCTTGTTTGTAGGTCCAAATGGTTACGATGATCCATGGCTAACAATTGACATCCGATTAGTGACCCAGAGTGTTACACAGACTATCGTGTGTGGTGCAATTGCAGTGAACCGAACTGCCACTAGACGGTGGTATTTAACTTTTCTAATTATCTGACAGAAAAGGTTTTATCATTCTTATTTTTGGTGTTGGATAAAATTGGAAAGATCTTCTGCACTCCCCGACCAAGTTTGATCCCGATCGGACATCTCGAGCAGTTGATTCTTGAAAATTCCCTTAATTTATAAACACCAGTGTAGTTGAGTCCTTAATTGATTTTATTCTAATTGCCAAACAGTTAGCAGGGCCGTAGCCAGGACTTTATTTTTTTTTGGGGGGGGGGGGGGGGGGGTTTTAAAAAAACCGGACCTTTTTTCAAAAATTCCACCGAGTCGGACCTTTTTCCATAATGGGTTGGTCGTCGACCCCCCCCCCTCGACCCGCCCCCCCGACTGCGGGCCTGATTAGTCGTGTTAATTTTTGTACAGTATATATTGAAACGGAAAATACGCATAGACGAAGAACAAATACATTGTAGGCAAATAATGGTACACGATAAGGGGTAAATGAAGAGTGACGTTAAAGGAGGTTCAACTCTTAAGTGAAATTTTTATCTTTAGTATTTGAAATTTTAACTGATTTTTTACAGCGCATTGAAGATGTACGGAAGCGAACGGGCAGCCCCCTAAATCGACGGATCAAATGCCACTGTGAGTTCGACATTATTTATGTTAGACTAATATTGGGGTTGTAAGCATGATTTCTTTGGGGGATAAGAAAATATACTTAATAAATTGGTGATTCCAAAATGTGATTAATTACCGATTTTTGCCCACGTTCCCTTTAGCCGATACCAGTATGTTCGCGGTGAAAGACGTGTGGGAAGAGTCACCAGGCTTCTTGTCCTCCTCCTCCAGCTCGCAGATGTCAGTCGTCCAACGGAGACATCAGTTAATAGGTAGTTCAGATAGTGCTCTCTCTGTAGCCGTCGGAGCTATATCTCGGTGCTGTACTCCTTCTCCTTCTCCTCCTACTTCACCTCTTCCTCCCAGTAGAATTGCAGACGCCAAATTTACATTATCTGCTGACCCACCTTCGTCGGTTCCGTCAGCTCCAGTCCTAGAGCCCCCCAAAAACGAAAAAGTCAAAGTGGAGAGTTCCATCCCTCAGCCTTTGTCCAAGGATAGAATGCAGGCATCTGGGGATCAGCCAGAGTGTCGCCAGAGGCTTTCCCGCCAAGAGAAACCAGTTAAGAAGGACGACCACATGCTGACGAACAAAGACTCTCAGTCGGGTTGCTTCAAGTGGAATATCCTCAGATTTGTTAAATGAATTTTACAAGAATTTGGGTGATTTCTTTCTTTTTTTTTTTTTTTTGAAATCCGTACAAGTCAAAATTTGTGTAAATAAGACCAAAATGTATGCTTGAACAAGAAAGCTGTACATATGACTTTTTTTTTTTTTTAAAAAAAAAAGAAAATGCTATTAAAAAACTAACATGTCAAAGGTTTACGGTTTGTTTGTTGTTGTTTTTTTAATATTTCGGGTGGCGTAAAATTACTTTACATTTAGGCCTACCTCATATAGATCTAATGCTAGTTGCCTGACAAACACTCGATGAAGTTAATCTGCAATGGAAGAAAAAGGTGAAAAGAAAACACAGTTCCACCTTATTGATTCGGATGTACGAGGCATGTTTTTTTGTTGTTTTTTTTTAAGTAAGTACCATTTTGATATAAAAAAGGACAATTTTTTTAACACCTTAATTTTTATATGAATGCCAGGACCTTTATCTGCTTTCAACTTAATTTCCACCTATATTAAGGTACTTACCGTATCGTTCTCAAATCCTGTAGTTATGGGTGTTGACATCCCCATTCAGGTAAAAATGGGCCTCGTCCGTCCACAAAATGTTCCATGGCCAATACTCGTCCACCTCCATCCGTGCAAGGAATTCCAATGCGAAGGTTTCTCTACGAGGAAGATGGTTAGGTTCGAGTTGTTCTGACAAGGTGGATATTGTATGGGTAGTACCGCAGCACTTTACGTACGATCTTGTACACCGTACTTAGTGGTAAGTCCATTCGACGTGCAACAGCACTTACGCTGCACGCCCCTTGTGAGGTTTCCGTTTTTGCTTCCTCTACGGCTACTGAAACAGCCTCCACGGTTGCCTCAGAGACGGGTTTCCTTCCTCGGCCAGGTGCTACCGATAACAAACTTTGTCATCATCTTCTTCAAACTCTGCGGTGTCATTGGCCCCCGACGTACATGTATTCGTCGAACGGTACGATAATGTTGCAAAGCCTGCCATACATTGCTATTGCATTCATAATAACATTTAACCAGAAACGCACGGTCTTGCATGGTAACAGGCATCGTCGACTAGTAACAAATGAGGCGTACTAACAACGAGGCTCCCTTTCTTTTTCTGAAAACCAAATGACTTGTAGAGCGCATGTGCATAAACCACATTGTTAACTTGGGTCTTCGTGTCTAATTTCGTATACGAATATTGCATAGAGCGCCATTCCATGCTGGTGGTGACCTTTTGAACTAATTTTTTTTTTTTTTGGTGGATATGAACTTCCCATAATATTACCAAGTATTATAACTTTTGGTCCAGTAGTTTTTTTTTTTATGGCCATGTCAAAATGGAACTTTAATTATAAAGACCCTGTATATAACTTTTTTTTTCTTATTTTATAATAAACAATAAATAAAATCAAAAAATGTTCGATAAACATAAAAAAAGGAAAGAAATTAATAAAAAAGTGTAGACAATGGTGAAGGCCATTCATTCTCTCATTTCCTGTTAAGACTTAAACCTCCGAAGAAGAGGAGTATGGCTCTGATGATGATTTCAATGCAGAAGGAAGTAACGATCCTCAACTCTTCTCACAAAGTGAATTAAATGATTTAGTGAGAGACTTGGGCCTTCCTAAAACTTCCGTAAAACTACTAGGTTCTAGGCTAAATGAAAAAAACTTATTGGCACCTGGTGTCTCTTTTTCATGGTTTAGAAGATGAGAAAACGATTTCCTTTCCTATTTTTCTGAAGATGTTGATTTAGTTTATTGCAGCAATGTGGCACAGTTTCAAATTGAATATGACGCACAGGAATGGAGGCTCTTCATTGACTCATGTAAAAGAAGCCTCAAAGCTGTGTTACTCCATAACAGAAACAAATATGCTTCAATACCAGTTGGACATTCCGTGCACTACAAAGAATGCTACGAAAATTTAGCCATCATTTTTAACAAACTTAAATACAAAGATCACATGTGGACCATATGTGGGGATTTAAAAGCAATTGCCATGCTTCTTGGACTTCAAGGGGGATATACAAAATATCCATGTTCCTATGTGAGTGGGTCAGTAGGGAAAGGAGTCAACATTGGATTAAGAGAGAAGCTGGAAATTGGCAGAAAAAATGTTATTGAAGACGCTTTGGTTGACCCAGAAAAGATTCTTCTGCCTCCACTTCATATAAAAATTGGTTTGATAAAACAATTCGTAAAAGCTCTAGACAAAGAAGGTTGGTGTTTCAAGCACTTGCTTCATACATTTCCTGGATTATCTGCAGCCATAGTGAAGGCAGGTGTCTTTGTGGGTCCAGATATTCGAAAACTTATGAAGGACGAAAAACTTGGAAGCATATATGACAAAGGTTGAAAAGGAAGCTTGGAGCTCCTTTAAAGAAGTTGTCAATAAATTTCTTGGAAATTATAAGGATCCCAACTTCAAACAAATTGTACAAACTATGCTTAAAAATTTCAAAAAATTAGGATGTTCTGTCAGCTTAAGTTCATTTCCTGATGTGTCATCTGGACTATTTTCCTGAAAATCTTGATGCCGTCAGTGAGGAAGACGGTGAAAGATTTCACCAAGACATTAAAGCAGATGAAATGCAGATACCAAGGTCGATGGAACAAAAACATGATAGCAGATTACTGCTGGTCGCTACACACAGAACAGCCGCAAGTTACACACTGAAGATCTGCTTCCACACGGAGTATTCAACACAAAAGAAAAAGATATTACCAAGCCTTAGAAACTTGACTTTATGCGGCCATTGCTGAATATCCAGAATCATATGCTTTTGTACTAATGACAGTAAACGTCTCAGTAATGTGGATTCTAAATATATATGTGAGTATTAAAGTAATTTTTTACACAAAACTTCTAACATATTTTTTTTAGATTTTAATTTTAATTCATTGTAATCCAATACGTCCATCCAGAGCCTGTATGGCTTGAGGCCTACGAGTTGGGTCTCTGGATGGACCTGGATTAATGACTACTGTATGATGGTCACAGCAACGGGGGGGGGGGGTGAAGATCGTGAGTCACTGATGAGCCGCCCATCCAGTGACTAGCCGTGCCTGATGTTGCTTAATTTCACTGAAGTTGTGTTTCAGTGAAAGCCCACCAGGCCACGGCCTACTTCTTCTGAACCTTCATTCTCGACTACACTACCTCGAACCCTAATTCATTTTTTGTATCACCAGTCGCCAGGGAAGAGATTGCTGAGATAATACGCAAAATTAAACCTTCATATCAACCTGACTCGCTAGGTATTCGACCTGTTCTTCTGACCTCTGCATGGTTTATAAAGCCTATTCCATGTTCAAAGGCTGTTACAGTAGCGCTCAAAAAATAGTACACTTTGTTTTATCATTATAACTTCTAAAGTATCGAATTTTAATTAAAGAATTTGTATCATTATACACTGAGTGAGCATATTATGACCACCTGACATGTTTATGCAAATGCGCGCACGGGCGTTGCCACAATGTTGCTAGCGGGCCGGACCAATGTAAAAAGGGAAGCTGAGTGTCGTCGACAACAACAGTAGACGTGTTCCATTCTTCAACTATGGGTAAACGACGCGATTTAACAGCCTTCGAACGCGGGATGATTGGTGCTCGGAGCTATGGAGCGAGTATCAGCGAAACGGCAGCAATTCGTGGGGTGCTCAAGAGCAGCCGTCCTTAAAATATTTAAAGACTGGACGGTTAGCCGGAAGACGGGGTCTGAATGTTCGCATTGTGGCCGCCCGCGGATGGTTGATGATCGGACAGAACGGAGACTGTCACGACTGGTAAAGGATAACAGAAGGGCAACTGTGCATCAAATTACTACTGACCTTAATCAGGGGTCCTCCAAAACGGTCTCTGAATGCACTGTCCGCCGCACACTGCATCACATAGGATACGGAAGCCAAAGACCTGTCCGCACACCTTTGCTGTCTGCAGCCAACAAGCGGAAACGACTCCGATTCGCTCAGGAGCACAAGGACTGGACTATCGAGCAGTGAAAACAAATTGTGTGGTCTGACGAGTTACAATTCCAGTTACATCATGCAGACGGCCCCGTGAGAATCTGGCAGAAACAGCACGAAAGCATGGACCCCGCATGCATGAGTACAACCCTTCATGCGGGCAGTGTTAGGGTCTGGGGAATGTTTTCCTGGCATGCGTTGGGTCCGTTAATACGTGTCGAACAACGTCTGGATGGCACAGCATACCTCCGTATCGTCGCCGATCAAGTCCACCCTGCCGTGTTAATGGTGTACCCCAATGGAGATGGCTACTTCCAGCAAGACAATGCGCCATGCCACAGAGCTCATATTGTGCAGGAGTGGTTCCAAGAACATGAGGGGGGCTTTACCTTACTTCGGTGGCCCCCACAATCCCCAGATCTCACTCCAATTGAGCATTTGTGGGACGAACCATCAGACGGCTGGATCCACCACCGTTCAATCTAGCACAACTAGACAGTGCTATCCATCAGGCATGGTGTCAAATTCCTCACACCACCTTCCAACATCTCGTGGAATCAATGCCACGAAGAATCACCGCAGTATTAAAGGCAAAAGGTGGCCCAGCGAGATACTGATAGGGTGGTCATAAAAATATGCTCACTCAGTGTATAGACTGCCTAAACATTTTAATGTTGAAATAAATTCAAATTCTCTAGAGTTAATTAGTATTTGAAGACTCATCCATTATTGATAGAGGTGAGATCATAAAATAGTATACACGGAGTTTTATGTCGATTTTTCGCATACTCTCTATATTGACGTTGACATTTTGCTGTTTCTGAGATGTCACTTCGAGTTCATCTGGCATCTCCAATAAAAAAAGCACATTATAGATGCAATCAACAATGGCAACTCGTATACAACTCAGTTTCGGAGCAATTTCAAGTTTCAAAGTCCGCGGTGGTGGCAAGAATTTTTCAGCGTTTTCGCACGCAAGGATATGTAACTTGTAAGCCAGGGTTCGGCCGACCAATATCAACAAACTCCACGAGAAGATAGTCATGATACGGCTGTCTAAGGCTGACCCGAAGAAAACAGCAGTTGACCTTAATAACGAAATGGCAACCTTCCATAATGTTAACGTTAGTGTGAGTACCACGAAAAGACGTCTGAGGGATGCAGATTTGTTTGGTAGACGTCCCGTGAAAAAACCTTTGATCTCCAAGAAGAACCGGATAGCCCGCCTCAAATTTGCCAAAGATCATTTGAAGAGGACATCCAAAGAATGGAATAAAGTGCTTTTTAATGATGAATCGAAGTTTTTACTATTGGATCTGATGGTATCCAATACGTACGCCGTCCAGCAAACCATAGGTTTGATCCAAAATACCAATTACCAACCGTTAAACATGGTGGAGGATCCACTATGGTATGGAGTTGTTTCAGTCACAAACAGGTAGGCCCGCCGATAAAGATCGATGGAATAATGAACAAAATAGTATATAAGAGTATCTTAGAGCAACATATGCTTCCTTTTGCCAAAGCAAATATGCCTCGTGGATGGATTTATCAGCAAGACAATGACCCCCAAACAAATCGCCAAAGACTGGTTCAAGTCAAAGAAGGTACGACTACTGGAGTGGCCAAGCCAATCGCCAGACTTGAATCCAATTGAGTATAAGTGGGAAGAATTAGATCGCAACTGCAAGTCACAGAAGGGACGAAATTTCCGGCAAAATTTGAAATTTTACGAAAAGAATGGGGAAAAAATTCCAATGGCTAAAATCACTGAGTTAATTGATTCAGTGCCAGCCCGCTGCAAAGCTGTTAGTGATGTAAAAGGTTTTGCAACAAAATATTGATCTGCTAACTCTTTATTTCATTTTTGGGATTTTTTTTGCGTGTGTACTAGTTTATGATTTTTGTATTTTGGCAGTTTAATGCAAATAGAAATAACAATGGCCTTATTTCTAGTTTTTCTTTTGTATATTTATATAGAGAATAATATGTTGTTAATTTTTGAAAGTATTAGAGCAATTGTACTATTTTTTGAGCGCTACTGTAATAATAATAATAATAATAATGATAATAATAACGTCAGAAGATGTTCCTTAATTGTTTGTGTTTTAAGTGATTTTTTTTTAAACTTGATTGTTATGTATTTTAATTTTGATTTATAATGGATTGATGGATGTCTGTGCTCTAATTTTATTGAGACAGACAATCTTTTTTTGCTACAATTTTAATTTGTTGTTTACTATGTTGAATTGTTGTCATTATTATTTTGAAATCTTATTGCTCTTTTAAATTGACAATCCTTTTGCTCATTATTTTTAATCCTAGTGGTGGTATCAATCATTTCTTGTGTATTTACAGGTTGAGTATTTTTGAATATTGTTGAGTAATTTTGGAATGATTCTTTCAATAATTTTATTTTACAGGGTGGCGCAAAATTAATCACTCTATCGGAAGATGGCGCGATTATTGCAAATGGCGTCGTACGTCAACCATATTTGACATTTGTGAACTAGACAGCTGCAGAATCCAAACAGACAAGCAATGGAACGGGCCGTATTTTTTTGAGGACGCCATTGGCAATACGGAAACTGTTACTGGCGAACGCTACAGGGCCATGATAAACGACTTCTTAGGAGCGGGACTTGGTGAACGTGTGGTTTCAACAAGACGGTGCAACCGCACACACAGCACGAGCCACAATGGATATTGTGAACGATGCGTTTCCTGGTCGCGTAATCTCCCGTTTTGGCGATTTGGCATGGCCAGCAAGATCGCCCGATTTAACCGCCCCAGACTTCTTTCTTTGGGGCTACTTGAAGTCGCGGGTTTATGCCAACAAGCCTCAGACAATCGCAGCCCTTAAAGAGAATATTCGACAGGAATGCAAACAGTTATCACCGGAAATCTTGCGGAAAGTCATAAAACGGGTACAAATGTGTATCAACACTGGCGGCAGCCACTTGACGGATGTCATCTTTTCCACTTAACAGAAAAAATTGTAAAGGTCTTAATAAAGATTTCCATCACTCAAAATCATTTTTTTTTATTTAGTAAAAAAGTTATACAAAAACAAAATTGGATGATTAATTTTGCGCCACCTTGTATTTGTTAAATAATTTTTATGGTAAATTAACGAGTTTATATTTTGGTGGTGGTGGTGGTGGTGGTGGTGGTGGTGTGCTTGTAAAATTTTCAATAAACAATTTGTCTACAGTTTCTTTAGGATATTTGTTGTTTTGAATTTAATTCTTAATATTTTGGAGATGCTACTGATTTTTTTGTTTTTGCCAATTTGGTTGATAGGAATGGTAATGTTGATTTTTCATATATACAGAACAATCAATTGAAATACAACCTCTGACAATTAAGTTCGGTGAATGAGTTCACACAACAAAAGGCAAAACAGATAGAGCCACATTTACTTTATTGTCCTTCGAAATAATCACCCTGGAAGACAATACACTTTTGGGATCGGGTGTATAAGTCCTGGAAGCTCCTTAGGGATGGCTTTAAGTTCACGTGTCACATTTGCTTGAATGTCTAGAATGTCCGCAAATCTGTGTCCCTTTAAGGCCCGTTTCAGGCGTGGGAACAAGAAAAAGTCTGGCGGTGCCAAGTCTGGTGAATAAGGTGGATGAGCTATGGATACGATCCCTTTGTTGGCCAGAAACTGTGGCACGATTACGGCAGTGTTCTTCTTTGATCCATTATCCACAGTTAAGTGCGCACGCTACACCTTCAACTGAAGAAACGAGCATCTGCTAAACCATTGCACGCACAAACGTGACCTGTCTGAACTTGCTTAAACAATGACTGGGCTTGTATGCACATGCATTGTTACTCGCGTAAAGCCAACACCTCCTAGAAAGAAAGCCTCACAACTGAAACGTCACATATTGTTATATCATCATAATTCGACCATTGTTGATCGTATTTCTACCAATAGTAAGCCCTAAATTTGGTCGACTTATAATGATGTAACAATGTATGATTTTTCAGTTGTGAGGCTTTCTTTCTAGGTGTTGGTAAAGCTCGCACAGATTAGGGTGTGACGTCATTCACCGAACTTAATTGTCAGAGGTTGTAGATTTTTGGAATTTGCAGAGCACACAGACAAGTACACTGATTGAGCAAAACTCAGGGCATAGCAGGTTGCTGATTCGCGATCGGACACCACGTGTGTTCCACGCCCCCTCAAGTTTTGTGTGTGAGACCTTGTGGGAAGTGGCTGTGTATTTGATTCATGTGAAATGCAACGTCGTAAGTTGACGGCATTCGAACGGGGCATGGTGGTGGGTGCCCAACGCATGGGAAGTTCAATTTCGACGTTCGTGCATGAATTCGGTTTCACACGTTCAACCGTGTCTATAGTCTGTACAATAAAAGAAAAACCTGGCTGAGCGCTTCTGATTGGCTAATAGCATATTTCTGGCACCACATCCAAGTTTTTTCTTTTATTGTACAGACCGAGAATGGTTGGAGGAAGGCGTAACAGTCCACATCAGACACCATATCGGGCGTCCAGCCACCCTCGATGACCATGACCGGCGACACCTGGGACGAATGGTCAATAGAGACAGGAGAGCCACAATGTGACAAACCACGGACCAATTCAACGTCGGCCGAGCTAGAAACTTTTCCCAGTGGACAGTCCGTAGGAACATGCGTGCCCTTGGCTATCGGAGACGGCGCCCTACGCGGGTACCATTGTTAACCCCGCGTCATCGGACACTCCGGCGTGCATTTGCCACCAATCACATCGGTGGGCACTGTAAAAGTGGCGTAATATCTATGGTCAGACGAGTCATGGTATCGACTGTTCCATGCCGATGGAAGGCACCGTGTGTGGCGCAGAGCTCATGAGGCGATGCACCTGGCATGCCAAGAGGACGTGGTCCAGGGCAGTCATGGTCTGGTGCGCATTTTCCTGGTATGGAATAAGCCCACTTGTTGAATGGTCTGCGGTTTCGTCAACTGCTGGAAGACCATCTCGACCCGTTTTTGGTCTTCCAACACCCCGACGACCTTGCTGTCTTTCAAGATGACAATGCGCCGCCACATCGCTCTAATGTTGCCCGAGAATGGTTCGAAGAGCATGCAGGGAAGGTCCAACGACTGGACTGGCCACCCCAAAGCCCTGATATGAACCCTATCGAGCATATCTGGGATGCTGTTGAACTCGGACTCCGTGTGCTGGATCCTCCACCCACGAACAGACCGCAATTGGCTACCGCTCTGCAGACTATGTGGTGTCATCTGCTTCCGGAAGTGTACCAGGGACTAGCAGACTCATTTCCACGCCATATCGCTGGGCTCCACAGGGCCGAGGGGGCCCGACCAGATATTAGGTAACTATCCCATGAGTTTTGCTCAGTGTACATCCACTGCTACCCATGAAGAGAAAAAGACTATTGTCGCAAGGTCTCCCAAACGAGTGTAGTATTTTCTTGACATATATATATATATACAGGGTCGGGACACATTAACATGACCACCTGCTAGTATCCGGAATATCCACCTTTAGCAGCTAGTCGATGTGGCAGAGAGTCAATAAGTCCTCGGAAGGTGGTTACAGGTATCTTGGATCATTCGGTGATCAGTGCATCCCGTAATTCCATCACCGTGTGTGGTGAAGGGTCCAGCTTGCGGACATGGCAATCGAGATGGTCCCACAAATGTTCAATGGGGTTGAGGTCCGTGGAATTTGGTGGCCATGGGAGTAGCTTGAATTCATCCTCATACTCCTCGAACCAGTCGTGGACACTTTTGGCAGTATGGCAGGGAGCATTATCCTGTTGAAAGGTGCCATCACCCTGAGGAAACACTGTCGACATGAAGGGGTGTACCTGGTCTGCGACGATCGTCAGGTAACGAACAGCATTCAGTGTACCCTCCAGCGGTATCAGTGGACTCGGACCATATCACGAAAACATCCTCCAAACAGTCACACCTCCCCTACCAGCCTGTCGTCTGCCAACGATGGTGTCGGGATGCCTGTTCTCAGATGCTTCCCGACAAATTCTCCATCGTCCGTCCACTCTGTTCACCTGAAACCGCGACTCGTCAGAGAAAGCAGCCCTTTGCCACTCGGCCGAGGTCCAATGGCGATAGTCCATTGCGAATTGGAGGCGTTTTCGGTGATGCACAGGCGTCAACATGGGTGCTATTACCATACGTCTGCTCCGGAGCCCCAACCTCAAGAGGGATCGTTGCTTTGTCTTGGTGCTGACACGCATAGTGGCCCCACTGTTCATTTGCTGTGTCAGTTGCTCAACAGTGGCACGCCGATTGGTCTTGGCCAGGCGTCGTAACCGACGCTCGCCTCTATGATCGATGGCCCGTGGGGCCCCACAGTTACCTCTTCGGTTGCTCGAAACTGTCTGGTTCGTCCAGTCGCGGTACACCTTCACAACACAGCCCTAGAGCAGTTCACAAAGGTGGCCGTTTCTGAAATGCTGCCCCCCTTGGCCCGATAGCCAATGATCATCCCCTTTTGGAGGTCCGACAGGTCACTTGCTCTGCCCATGACGGAGACAATTGCCGTGTTAACGGATGCTACTACACGTCTGCTGTTGTCAGCTTTTAATGATATGCAATGATTTTTCATCTGCATACCATGGGACGTTCCAACATATTCGAGGAGAGGTGGTCATATTAATGTTTCCCGACCCTGTATTTGTTTAGAGCTTTGGAACTCGCTTGCCTTAAGTCCAGTATCTATAGTAATCATTCCACTTCTAATAGATGGTGTTCCGTAATTCTGACCGAACTCACCGCAATGATGGGACGTAACTATGCATCGTTTTCGTCGGTAAAGAATGGACTGGAAGGTCAACGTGGTAATTCCAAAAATTCATTTATTATTGATGAACAAAGCAATCCTGTATTTTTATTAAAAAGTGCTTAGTAAACATCAGATTCTTTGTACAATGGATTTATTGATGCTCCATAACGCTTACGATATTTAATAGGACCTTAACATATGATGACAAACTGCAGCAAGTAAAAATCTTAAATCTGGTGACCACAGAAGCTTCTAGTCTTTAGAAGATTGCGAAGCCTATTTTCGTGATGTCACCAAAAAGATTGCCGAGGAAAGAGACAGGTCCCGGCACGGAAAAGCTACCTGACCAAAGTAGGCCGAGGTGTAATACCGTGTGTCTCAAAAGTCGCGTGCCAAATGGATTAATTTGTTGCTTTGATTTTGTAGGTGAAATAGTGAAGTAGAGGAATAATGCTGACACTTCTTTGTGTAGATCACCACAGAACATCTTGAGAAGCTGCAGACGAATTTCATCGCCGGCACCCTGATATTCCCAAGCCCACCAGCTACACTTTTACGCGTGACAGAAGAAAATTTGGATCGTGTGAACACACAGCTTTTTCACGTTCATTTCGTCGTTTTTCACAATCATTTAGTCGTTTTAAATTACTATGGCATCTACAGTATATCACTGTAATTAATTATATGCTATAATACTAATTATCTTAAGTAATTTTTATCTATTTTCAATCTTGAATATTCTAAAAAGAAGACAACAGCAAGGATATATTAATAATATTTTCATTTATAGACAATTTTATTGAAATAAACAATCAAAAAATATGCAAATTAATTTTATTTTATGACATTTTTTATTTTTATAACAAAGGGGTCGCCCATAAATTACGTAACGCTTAAGGAAGGGAGGGAGGGGGTGTTTTGGACAGCGTTATGGAGGGGTAGGGGGTTATCAGATATGGCGTTACGTAACGCTTCTTTTAAAACTAAATTTGTAGGATGGTTAAATTTATCAAGCATCATGGTTTCGACCTTCCATTTGAGTTATTGCGAAATAGTATTAGAGTTCTACTTTCCCTCTTGCAATATTTCCTACCACGATATTAAAAGATTTTATTTAACCCTTTGGAGTCTGAATTAATTTTGAAATTATTAGAAA
Source organism: Rhysida immarginata (assembly GCA_023313115.1). NCBI lineage: Eukaryota > Metazoa > Arthropoda > Chilopoda > Scolopendromorpha > Scolopendridae > Rhysida > Rhysida immarginata. The sequence goes on from JAHWFO010011445.1 coordinate 1,074,809, forward strand.
TATTTAATAGAAATATTATTAGCTTGACTCACAAGTCTATAGAACTATTTTGCTTTGATAAAGGAAACGTCAGCTTTTTATTTTGATTAATTATTTTTGTTTTATTCATTTTGTATTTTTAATTAATAACTATTATTTTTGTATTCCAGGCTCCTTCTCGAAATATATGTATATCTCTATTCTTTAGAACTATTACTGGTATAAAATTCTAAATTATCAAATTATACTCTACCCTCTCGATTTACCTTATTTTTCAATTATATATTTATTCAGAAATTCTAAAGTGGAGAAAAAACATGAAAAATCCCCGTGGCTGTGAACAGCTGCTACGGCGGTCATGTGATAAAATCATGCCACCCGTAGCTGCTAGATGTTCGAGAACTGTCGTGATTTTTTTTCTCCCTCCCGAACTTTTTAATAAATAAGCTATAAAATTAAATAAAGCAGTTACTTATTAAACATAGATGGTACGGTAAAAGAGATCAATGCATTAACGCCACCGGGATTGTAAATATTGTAAATAACGCCCGCACTACTTGCGTAAAATGTCAGTTGTGACTCTACATGTATGATCAACCAGACTGTCCACGCATTTCTTGTTACAGGAAGTTTTTCTCACACGTTGATTTTAGTGGGAGCAAATATCAAACAGAACTGCAGATGGATAACAGTGTGAAGCATTTATCGTTATCAATAGGCAATAAATGAAATCAGTGCTGAAACTCAATACTCATGATGTGATTGTGTGGCGTTTTACTGCAGAATGTGCTGTCACTCGGGGGAGGCTGAGGAGCTAGCTTTTAATCCGAAACTCGAGAAGTATCGAAAACCAAAATACAGCTGGCCCCAAGGATTTCGGATAAGAGATTTACACACAGAATTATACGTAGTAGGATAATTATAATGATTATCCGAAATACTGTATTTTTCTTGAAAAGGCCATAACGGACTTTGTTCTTTACGGAGGCTTTGATAAATAGCGCTAAAAAGCAACAAACATTCCACAAGATGTGCTGTTTTTTCACAGTGAACATTCTCAAAACATACATTTATTGCTATCCTCCGGGAAAATTAACGAGGCACTACTCTTTATTTTTACCAGTTCTTGATTCGTCTAGGCCTGGTACAATTTTTATTTACACTAGAGGGTGATTTTTAAATTCACCGACAAACTTTTAAGTGAGGTAGTATGGGTGATTCTAAGCAAAATAAAATTCATATGAACACGGGTCCTAATTTGAACGATAACTGAGATACGAACAAATAAAAATGCCGCCACCAAGATCAATGTGTTAATAACTCAAGTTCTGTAACACCTAAGATAATGAAATTTGGGTGAATAACAGGGTACATAAAACAGTGTGTATCGTTAACATTTGATGGAATTTCAACCAGTAATTTCCGAGTTACGCAGCCAACCATCGTAACACGTGCTGGTTAGTTCTCACATATGAGCACGTGTTAAGATGTTGGCTGCGTAACTCGGAGACTTCTTGTTGGAATTCGATCAAATTTTAACGGTACACACAGTTTTGCACGGAGGGATTGCCCTCTCCTGAAGAAGTGCGAGACTTGCACAGAGTAAACAGAGCAATCGTGCAGCATTAGTTGTGTTGACCAGCTTCGTCGCCACCGGAAGCTCTCGCGCGGCCATCTTCTGATGGAAGTCAGGTCGCAAATTCCACGGCAAATTCCTTATACTTTCCATGTGTTTAGGCACGTATTCGGGGTAGGGAACAGTTTTTTTCTACTTCAACTATCGTGGAATGACTGAACAACATGCCGAACTATTGCGTGGCATACAGATGCAACGTGATAACTACAAAAGGCAGCGGGATATCTTTTCACAGGTAAGGAATTGAGAATTGTAAGTCATCGTGCGTTATATGGGTCAATCATGGGTCGTTTTCATACCCTAAATCGCCCCAAATTATATCCCCAGCTTTCCTTTGTGTCCCCAACATTAAAAATGTTTTTCTAAAAAATATCAAAGAATTCCAGTCATTGTTCAGCAGTACTATCAATGTAAGATTCTGCTAAAAGCTTTCAAAAAGTTCACTTTTATACTTTTGTTATCTTCAAATATATTTACAGTAATTACAAAATACTTGCATTAATAAAAATTGAATTTAAATAACAAGTACATTTGGAGCCATTGTGGCATGTGGTAGCATATTACTCTAGTTACAATGCTCAAAAATTGACCAGAATATTTTATTTAAAAACCAAATCCTGAATGGCTGGAAATACAACTTTGTGTTTGGTATGCTGTCAAGTGAAGAACAGAACTGTCATTTTTAGCCACCTGTGAATGTAGATGTGTTTCTATTTTCCTACATAAAACTTTGAAATAAAAAATATTTTCAAAAACTATTGTAATTGTTTACTTCTGATAATGTTACTTTTGGTAAAGTTTCTTCAGTCTGTAATTTTAAAAAAGTGTATGTCTAATTTAGTGTTACTCAATATGAGGTCAATATGCCTTCATATAAACTTAAGGAGAAGTTGATACCGATGTCTGGTCCAAAAATAAAAATTTGGAGAAGGCTTCTTATCGTTTTGTTTATTTTTGAGAGCAACTGAAATTCAACTCATTCTATCGGCGATATCGTGCTGAATTTTCACGATATTTGCTTGGGCTCTTATACATTTGGCTAATAAATTATGCAAAAAAAAACCATTTTGGCAAATCTTGCGTATGCGCAGATAAACATTATTTAGTAAAAATGCTCGTATTTCATCAACTATTTAATATTTTAATATTCCGACTTCAGGGTGTTGTCTCTGTAATTTGTCAAGTTTCCTGAAAATGGATTGCATTCGACTGAAAACCCTGTATGGTATAAAAAAAAAACTTACAAAAAATTTCTATTTTTTTTTAAAGAAACCTTTATATCTCCATGAATATTATTTTTATTATTATTATTATTATTATTATTATTATTATTATTATTATTATTATTATTATTATGCACTCATAGTGAGTAAAACAATTTCTTTAAAATTATTTACATTCATCATTTTGCATCGACATCGTCCAATTAAATAAAATAGATTTTATATGATTCTGATGGTTTGAACAGTTCTCTTTATCGGAACTAATGATAATTTGTCTCGTATCGCTAGGGATTTTATTCCATGTTGAGATAATATTAAATGGAAAGAATTTTTCTCTCCATCTGGAAACAATATATGGAGGATTTATAGTAAGATATTTAGTTTTCCTTATATTTGGGGAACTATTGAGCCATTGGAAAACAAAATGAGCAGGATGAGTAGATATTTGGATAGCTTTAACCAGTTCTTTCAATTTCATAAAAGAGTACAAAGTAGGGGAAGGTTAAAAGGTTTATTTCAATGGCGGTTTGGGTTATAGAATGATACAAAGGAAGATTTAAAGCCATACGAACAATGCTATTATACGCTACTTTCAACTTCTCCTGCCAAACTCTATGGGGTTTTTCCTAAAGAATCAAACCATACGTTATTTTTGGTAATATTTTGACCTTTATTATATTTATCATCTCTTTTCGGGTTAATGTAGAACGTAATCTTTTCACCAGGTATTTAAGTTTACTACATTGACAAATAACATCTTCTACAGGGTTGTGCATAACCTTTTGCTAGGGGTCTGGAAAATAAACAAAACTAAGTGGAATGTTCTGCGGTTGATAATCAAAAAGTACGTTTATTTCTGCTTTTATCACATCAATATTTAGTGTGGCCACCACCTGCTTCTCGAACAGCACGCATCCGTTTCGGCTTTAATTTCTTGTGCAACGTTGACACAGCTGCGACGTCTTTTGCCACTGTTATTAGCAATGATGTTTTTGCTTTCCTGTGATAATTTCTCGGGCCTACCCTCAGCAAATTCAGCATGGCAGTTATCATAACCTTTCTTCCAATTGTCCGTCACCCATCTATCCGATCGGTTTAACTTGTTCGCAACCCATTTGCGATTAATAAAAGACGCACCTACTTCCATTGCCTCTCGATATGCATTTGCACGAACTCTATCCATGAAACGCTGCTCTTCACTGTCATTTATTAAACCAGCCATATTTGTTTGATACCAATAGACGCACAATGAACTACTCTGCCGAAGCGTCATAAGAGTGTGCTACAACGCTGCGGTTTAAGTCGCAGCCCCCTAGCAAAAGGTTATGCACAACCCCGTATATGCGACATAAATATTAATATACATGCTATTCTCATACAAATGAACACAGATAAGTAAAAAAAAGCCTCCTCATCATATGCTACAGATACAACACATTTCAAACATTATTTTTTACAGGATGATCTAAAACATTATATTTTTGTTAAATTTGTTGCTAGTCCCCTATTTGCCTTTGGGACAAACCGTTGAAATGTATGAGGTGTAACATGCTTTTTACACCCCTAAAGTTTCAGGATAATTCCTCAAGTATTTTTCTAGATATTCGACAAAACGTCTAAATCGAAAGGTGTTCCTATTATTCTGTCCACCCACTGTAGCAGTTGAACATTAATTTTTATTTCCTATGAAATTGATGAATGTTACATAAAATCACTTTTTTTGTGCACCAATGAAACAGTTTTGGGAAAATCTAGTAATTGCACATGAAAATCAGCGCATACCATGGAAAATGCGGATTATTCGCTATTATGAGTATGCCTTTTACAGTATATATCGTCCCACCACAAGATGGCTGCCAAGAGGCGACGCGCGTGAGATACCGATAAGCGCTCTGTTTACTCTGTGGAGACTTGCTCGCGCATAGTGGGCAAATCCCATCGTTGCCCCGGAGAGGGTAGTCAACTCGCCAGCAGCACCTGTCATCGCCTCAGGATCCGTCAGACCAGCAGCCGAGAAGAAAGTCATCGCCAGAGCCACGTCGGATGGTCTCGCCTTCGTCTCCACCACAAGGAACGCGAGTGGATTCGTTACCCCCAACTCTTCCTCGTGAGCCGAGAGAAATAATGCCGCAGCCATCGAGCAGAAGATGATGCAGATATCTCATTGGGAATAACGTTTGGTTTGCGAGAGAGGACTTTCCTGCTGTTCCTCCGTCAGCGCATTCATCGTTTCAGCCAATGAAGATTGCCTGTATGCCTTCTCCAGTTTCAATATCATCGTCGGATCCAGCTGTTGACCAGGAGAATTTGTCACAGCGTCGGCGCAGAGAATTTATGTGTTTTTTCTCCCCTTTAGAATTTCTGAATAAATATATTATTAAAAAATAAGGTAAATCCTATGCTTAGTATGTAAGCAGAGAGGATAGAGTAAAAAAAAAATCAAACCATGACGCAACCGAGCTGCCCGACATCCTCCGGAAAAATTAGGGAGGCACTGCTCTTTATTTTTTGACCAACCATTGATTCGTCTAAGCCTTGTACAACTTTTTTTTACACTACAGTGAAATTTGCACTAATGAAACTTTATAATGAAAATGCGCTTTTTAGAATTTCGGATAAAGGATTTTCTACCTGTAATAGTTAGAAAGCAATCATGATAATATTTCTATAATTTAAATTTTGTAAAGAGAAGTTAAATTAATTCAGCTGCAAAGGATTAAATACTGCATGGTTCTTTGTTTGATAAATTTAACCATCCCACAAATTTAGTCTCAAATAAATCTAAAAAGAAGCGTTAACGTAAAGCCATACCTAATATACTCTCTATCCCTCCATAACGCTCTGTAATGCCGTCCAAAACATCCCCTGTCCCCCTTAAGCGTCACGTAATTTATGGACGACCCTTTGTTATAAAAATAAAAACAATAAAATTAATTTGTATATTTTATGATTGCTTAAAATTATTATTAATATATTTCAATAAAATTGTTGCAAATTGTCCATAAATCTACAGGGTGTCCCACAACAGGTATAACAAACTTCGTGAGCGTATTCTACATAAAAAACTGAGACGAAAATGCCGAATACAATTTTTGTTTTAGATCGTTCATTTTTGAGTTATGGGTCTTTAAAGATAGCGAATTTACCCTAATTTCGCAAACAATTCGTTAATAATAACGTAAACACACGGGACACGGGTTCTGAATTGATTGTCAGTGTTATGACAGTGTTGCCCAAAGTCATGACTAGTCTAAATAAAAATCTACAGTGAAACTTGACCTCAAATCATAGTATTTTACAACTGGTAAACGTAAAGGAATTATAAATTAATAAACATTGATTTCTAATAATAAATAAATAAAGAAATAAATAAAAGGTAAACATAACACTGTCCAACAATTTTTAACTTTCAAAAAATTACTAGGCGAAGAGTGGTTGACTTTTGGTAATTTGGGTGCACTGATTCCGAATCTACAAACCATTTTTCTCTATCGGGTCTCAATTTTTGGTAAATCGCATACTAAAATTTTATAATTTCTGTAAATTAAGGCATTTTAGACCAAACGAACAGCATATATGTGGTGCCCATTTCTTATCTTGATCTCCCACTTCAATTTCGAAATATAGATTATAAAGTGTTTTGACGTAATTTCATATTTTTCGCTTTGTTGTTACACATCCACAAATATAACAAAAATTATCTGGATTGTTTTTACAAGTTCCTCTAGGCATTTTCATTTATTTAAGTATTATATGTAGCTGAAAATAAAGAAAATATATATTTAAAATATATTGAGTAATTTTGAAACTTACGTGTAAGTGTCAAATTTACATAAAAATATAAAAATTTCAATCACGATTTACGAAAAATTGAGACCTGATAGGCAAAAATGAGCGTCATTTTTGTAATCTACGCAAAAAATTACCTTAGAAACGGTGCTTCTCTGTTCAGTAATTTTTTTGTTGTTGGACAGTGTAATTATTAATAACAATTTATGGAATCTTAATTCACATTTATTGAAATTCGCGAGCGAATCTTAATTTGCAGTCGCCGTACAAAACTAATATTTCGAAATAATCTTCTTTACTTAATTCCATTTTTTCTAAGTAACGATTAAAACAACAATAATCGGCAACAATTGACACTATTTAAGTCAAGTTTAAAAACGAATTGTATGCGAAATTAGGGTAAATTCGCTATGTTTGAAGACCCATAACTCAAAAACGAACGATCTAAAACAAAAATTGTATTCGGCATTTTCGTCTCAGTTTTTTATGTAGAATACGCTCACGAAGTTTTTTTATACCTGTTGTGGGACACCCTGTATATAGAAGGACTAATGAAATGAAAATAGAAAGCACTATAAATAAAAATAATTTATTATTATTAATATAGTTTTGCTGTTGTCTTCTTTTTATAATATTCAAGATTGAAAATTCATAAAAATTACTTAACATAATTAGTATTATTGCATATAATTACAATGATGGATGTAGGACATTTCCCCCAGAGCCTTAATTGAAAAGTGGACACTTACCCCACAATATTTATCGCCAGATCACAGCCACTCATTTAATATTCTAGTTTTAAATTTGTACTGAAAATAGGTATCGGAAATTTTCTTAAGTAATACAAATGGCGAATGTTAAGAGACCACAACAAAATAACTTTTGACAAATTAAACTTTTATTAAGTAAAAAATTAAAAATAATACTAGAGTATAAAAAATAACTCGAATATAATAACACAAATATTTGGAATTCAATTCAGTCTAATTGCATGACCTAGCCCATTTAAAAACTCTGGCAACGTCTTCCTCTTCTGCACATAATCTCGGCACAGGGTCTTAAGCCGTTCCTGTTGGTCCCTCGTGGAATATTTTATTCTCTTCTGTGGAGGCTGTCCGCGAGCTTCCTTGAGAAGAGCAGCCTCTACTAAACTTTGGTCTTTTCGCAATGTTCTGTCACTTTAAGCAAACATGTAATTTCCAAATCTGTATATGCTTTACCGCTGCAGTCCAGTCCCCATCTCTGACTTCACTACCAACGTATTTTGGCTTTTGAAGAACTTTTCATCGTATACATATATCCGCCGACACAGAGTTTGACTCCTCCTTTAGTGTTCTTGATGATCTCCATGGTACACCTGAAGAGAAACAAGTATGTTTTTACAAAAATAACAAACGACAAAAATACAATAAAATAAAAAATATTAAAAAGACAGAAAATAATGTAGGTATCTTATCTTGTTAGTACTTTCGCTGGATAGATTGCAGACTGATCTAGACTGGACTAGATTGTAGGTGATGAATTGTAAGGCTTGTAATGAAATGTATTGATTTTGTATTATGAACTGACTCCAATTCGACAATCGAACAGTGTAGTGTATCGGTATTCGTGTGAAACTTGAAGCATAGCTTCCATCATCTCACCCTTCATAATCATATTCCAAGGGAAATACACTGAACTAGAAAAGAAGCCTGGTTACATTATGAAATTATGAAAGTATGAAAGAAGAAAATTGCCTCCTCTTGGTGGAGGGAAATTTGATTGACGATTGTCTAAACTAAGAGTATATCACATAGTAAGCCACAAAACACGAAAAACTTATGAAACCCAGTAATCTGGGAAGATGACACTGTCAATGTCATCAAAATTGACATCAAGGATATGTCTTGGATTACGATGCCTTTTTCTATGTAGAGAATGTTTTAGAATGCCAGAGACTAGATCATTATCATGATTTACCATAATAGGTTTTCATGAGCTCTTGAACATATTTCCCGACATGGGTCATATTGAAATCATTATGAATAGAGTAATTGCGAGCAATTCTCCTATCTAAATGTGCAATAGTCCTTAGGGTAATGTTCTGGAAAGTTTGGAGTTCCTTCCATCTTGTCTTGCAAATTATAGTCCAGACGGGCATGCCATATAGCAAGATGACAAGAACAATTATTTTGTATAACAGTAGTTTATCAACACTGAGGGCACTGTTACGACCCAACAGAGCAATTAAGCTAAACTTTGCTTTTTTGGCCTTGTTCATCGCATAAGTTACATGCATGTTCCATGATAGTTTTGAATCAATAACAACGCCAAGGTATCTATAATTATCAACCCATTCCAAGTATTTGCCATATAACTTTAAGGAGTCAAGATTTCTCTTTTCCTTCTTAGTGATAAACATTGCTTTGCATTTGTCGACATTCAGTTTTAATCGCCACTTGCTAAACCAGATTTCACATTCTTTAAGGGCTTTCTGCAAACGTGATACAACAACACTAGGCTGGCGTGCCCATAGGGGAAAATATCTTCGCATTGAATGATGGGTACTGCGCATGCGTATATCCAAGCACAACACAGCTGCCATTTTTTGAGGGCAAGAGGAAGGCAATCCTATACTGCTACTCATCGAAGTGCGCCGTTTTTGCCCGACTTGTTATTGTATAACGATGGTAACGAGTTGTTGCGTGTTTGGATGTACAAACCCAGCATCAAAAGGCAGCGATCTGAAATTTTTTACCTTTCCCATCGATGGGCTAGCTACGCGAAAACGAAGGCATGCATGGATTGTGGCAGTTGATCGGAAAGATTGGAAGCCTTCGAAACATAGCAAAGTATGCAGTGAACATTTCATAAAAAGTAAGTACACGATCTTCTTTGCATATTTGATAACTAAGAATTACATAATTTGTTATTAGAATTTTGAATTGTACAGATTAAAGGATTTGATATTTGACATGATTTATTTGGCTTCACCAGTCACTAAATTCATATTTTTAATCTGAAAGCGATCAATAATATATGATCATTAATGTACCTTGATCATATATAATATATATGACTGAATAATATATTCAAGATTAATAATATATGACTGAATGTATGGATCATTAATTCTTCCATCTACTGAAGTTAACTTCTCTATGTACCTTGTTTTAGAAACGGAATCCAACTGTTGTGCATAGCGGGATAAGTTCAGAGCCACGGTAGCCCTCAAAAGATGGCGGATGGCCAAACCGGAAGTGATGCAATTCAATGTTTATGTTTTGGTATTTCTCCCTATAGCAGCATCATCCGCATAAAAATATAGCTTACAGTAAGAGATTTCAGGGAAGTCACGTTTATAGTAATTGAACAGAACTGGCCCCAGCACTGATCCTTGTGGGACACCGCCATTTATCTCACAGGTATTAGATAATTCATCTCCAACTCTGGCCTGAAAATACCTGTTGGACAGAAACGAGTGAACTAGACTAATTAAATCATGTGGGAAACCATCAATTATCATTTTATAAATAAGGCCTTCATGCCAGACCTGATCAAAGGCTTTATGAACATCTAAGAAGATGACGCCACAATACATCAAAAGATTAAGGGGAGTGTTAACATCCGCTATAAGTCTCCAAACTTGGAGCTGGCAAGAATGTTCCGCCCGAAAACCAAATTGTTCTGCACGGATGAGATTATTGGTTGTGCAGAAATCTAAGAATCTTGTGAAAATTGTTCTCTCCAAGACTTTAGAAATAGAAGACAGCAAGCTGATGGGCCTGTAGCTTACAGGGTTTGCAGGATATTGACCGGGTATAGGAATGCTTAGGACAACAGACTGTTTCCATGCATCCGGAAAGTAGCAGTTATCCCAACAGTCGTTTATAATTTTAGTGCTATCACCAGTTACATTTAGCGGTAAGTTTTTTAAGGCATTGTTTTTAATAGTGTCTTTACCTGGTGCCTTATTTTTCTTGAGTTTCTTAAAGCAATTTTGAATCTCAGCTACCTGTATATTATGTTTGGCCACATGATAGCTATTGTTGTAATACTTTGTTATGCTGCTTTCTACCATTTTGGATATTTCTGGTCCTTCTGGACGATCATCCTTTGGAGTCACAAATTGTTCTTTAAGCGAATCAGCAATAAGCTGTGCTTTGTCTTGGTTATAAAATGTCTATTGGTGTCTAAAAGCGGTGGTATGTTCATGGCCTGTTTTGTTCCGTAAGGCTCGAATCATGCACCAGATAGAATTGTCCTGGGTTGACAAACTCTTCACCTTCTCATTCCATCTCTCGTTACGAAGTTTATTTACTTCCTCATGTACTCTTCTCGTAAGTCGATTGTATTTGGTTTTAAGCCAAGGCTCTCGTGTTCGGTGCCATTGCCTCATTGCCCTGTTTCTTTGATCTATTAGATACTTGACTGCTGGAGTAAGATCGAGATGATCAAGCCGTTTCACGTCTACTGGAGAAGCACAAGCATTGATGGCATCAGTAATACGTGTAGTGACCCTTTCAACATTTATGTCTATCTCCTCCGTACTATGCACATCACTGAGTAGATTACTGTCATTTTTGAGAAGATCTCTGAAAAGTTTCCAATCTTGTTTAAGCCCCATTTGTTCTCTGAAGTCAATATTTACATTTTCAAAATTCAGTGCAACCGGTTTATGATCTGAAGATAAATCATCAACAGTAAAAATATCGAATGGCTTATAGAAGCCTTTCAGCAACACAATATCAAGGACATCACTTGTAGGTGAGTGGTCACATTAATACGTATCGTTTACAGGACCTATCGCAATGATATCAGTTTTGCTCTGTATATATCCATATAATATGACACCGTTCTGATTATGACGTTTAGAGTTCCACTGTGAGTGCTTAGCATTCAAATCCCCCGCCTTTACCATTGGGATATTCCCAGAGAATAGCTCGTCGAGCTCATTAACATCGATTTTATGCTTGGGAGAGTTGTAAAGAGCCAGGAACTTTACATCGCTAACAGTAGTATCTGTGATAATAACAGAAGCAACCTCCATTCCTGTATACATCCGAATGAGGTCTTCCCGATGCTGAATACCTTTTTTTAACGATAATTGCTGCACCTCCAGATGAGACCTTCACATTGGGAGTAATAATTCTATCTTTGCGATAGACACAGTAGCCCGGGATTCTGAAGTCTTGGGACGGCTTTAGATGTGTCTCATAAACAAATGCCACGTCTATATCCCGTTTAATCAAATAGTTATAAATCTCAATACGCCTCCGGGGAATTCCACTGGCGTTCCATATGACGCAACGAAGCTTACCTCTGTTAATAATAGTAAAACGTCGATCAGCCATAATCTCAGTGTTTGCTCGTAAGAATTCCACTCATTTGTGGGTATTTTTTTTTGCCTAATTCATTATACAAATGGCATATACTGCCTAGTTGTTTGCACATGTCTTGTATGTCATTTATGTTTAATCTTTTATCCGTTTTCGAGACTATTGAGGCATAGGATGTCGCCAGAGTAACTTTGGTCAGGACTCGTTTGACTTGCGGATATTTTGGGCATTTTGTATAACTGGATGTGTGCTGCCCATTGCGTCTTACACATTGACTCCAATTCGACAATCGACAATCGAACAGTGTAGTGTATCGGTATTCGTGTGGAACTTGAAGCATAGCTTCCATAATCTCACCCTTCATAATCATATTCCAAGGGAAATACACTGAACTAGAAAAGAAGCCTGATGTACTCACAAAGGTCATCCAAAGTATGAAAGAAAATTGCCTCCTCTTGGTGGAGGAAAATTTGATTGACGATTGTCTGAACTAGGAGTATATTACATAGTAAGCCACAGAAAAAAAGAAAGAATTTATGAAACCCAGTAATCTGGGAAGATGTCATTATCAATTCCAATTCGACAATCGAACAATGAAGTGTACATTTGTTAGGATGGGACGAAAGCAGCGCTTTCACAAAGCTCATCCAACCAGAATAAACACCAAATGAAATACACTGAGGTAGTCAAGAAGCCTAACCAACCCAAGCGGTCTTCCATATTATACAAAAAAGAAAATAAGATTGACGATTGTCTGAAACAAAAAAAACAAACGAAATAAAAAATACAAGGAAAAAAAAATAAGATTATCACATCTTCCAGTAGTCTGGGAAAGAGACGTTGCTAATATCTTCAAAATTGATGTCAAGAACGTGCCTCGGTTTACGATACTTCGTATGCCAGTTCATATTCATTGAGTTCTCCAGTATCCCTTTCACAAGCTTATTGTCGTGAGTCTTCATCTTCTGTATCATAATCAAAAGGAGATCCTGTATAAACTTACCGATATGGGCCATGTTTAAATCGAGGTGGATGGATTGGTTTTTCACCGTCCTTCTGTCCAGCTGGGCAATGGTCCTCAGGGTAACATTCTGGAATGACTGTAGTTCACTCCATCTGCTTTTACAGATAGTCGCCCACGCAGGCATGCCATAGAGGAGTATGGTCCGGATAATCGATTTGTACAGAAGTAGCTTGTTGTCAATGCTGAGAGCGCTGTTGCGACCCATAAGAGCTATGATACTGTACTTAGCCCTCTTCGCTTTGTTCAGAGCATAGGACATATGCTGGTTCCATGAGAGTCTTGAGTCAATGATAACTCCCAGGTACTTGTACTTGTCCACCCAGTCCAGTTTCTTATTGAACAGAACAAGAGAATCTGGGGGATGCTTGAGCTTCCTATTGAGGTACAAAGCCTTGCACTTTCCGACGTTAAGGTTCAACTTCCACCAGTTAAACCAGTCTTCGAACTGCTTCAAGGCGCACTGCAGCCGAGTGATAACGTGAGCCGGCTGGTGTGCCCATGTCATAATGGCAGTGTCATCCGCATAAAAATACAGATTACAATTATCGGGTTTTGGGAAATCATGTACAAAGTAATTAAATAGCATAGGCCCGAGGACAGAACCCTGAGGGACACCGGCCTTTACAACACGGGGTGTCAATTCCAATTCATCTGTTTAGATTTTATATAGTGTTTGCTGTCCTATCAGAATTTACACTGACCAATCAACAGAATTGTGGGGACTGATGAATATTTTTGACCAATCAACAGAATTGTGGCGTTGAATCGATGTTTCACAAAACTAGTACACAATAGTAGAATATTTACGATAACTACACTGATTGGAAGAAAGTAATTGGACACTTTCGATTTTAGACGTTTTGTCGAATATCTAGAAAAATACTTGACGAATTATCCAGAAATTTCAGGGGTGTAAAAAGGATGTTACACCTCATATATATATCAGGGAAGGTTTTCTCCCGAAGGCAAATAGGGGACCAGCAAAGAAGTGAACCAAAAAAATAATGTTTGTAATCATCCTGTAACAAATAATGCTTGAAATGCAGTGTAGCTGTAGCATATGCTTAAGAGGCTTGTTTTACTTTTCTGTGTTCATTTGTATGAGAATAGCACGTACATTCATGGAGATATAAAGGTTTCTTTAAAAAGGTCCAAATATTTTTGTAAGTTTTTTGTTTATAACACGCAGGATTTTCAACCCAATGCAATGCCATTTTCAGGAAACTTAACAAACTACAGTACAGACAACACCCTGCAATCAGAATAGATCAAGTTACAACACCCTGCAATCCAATTTGCTTCAAGTTACAACAATAGGATTCGGAGTCTATCTTTAATATACGTCATTGAAGGCAACACCATCTAGACAAAGAAGGCCTGCGCACTGAAATATCATTTATTGTTACATCACGCTAGAAAGACCATTCTATCAAACCGAGGCCTACGAGAAAGACAGGCCTCGAAGCGGAAAAGTCACCTGATCATCTGGGTCCGAATAACAATCCAATCTTCATTGTCTCCATCTTGGATGTAAACAATGAGTCTTTTTCCGATTGTTGGAAACAATGAAGGTTGGATTGTTGTTTGGACCCAGATGGTCAGATGACTTTTCCGCTTCGAGGCCTGTCTTTTTCGTTGGCTTCGTATCAAACCCTAAATTTGTCCTTCTAATGATGTAACGATGCATGACGTTTCAGTGCGCAGATGGTATTGACTATGGCCTGTCATTTTCATCGTCTACGCATCAGAAAGTTGTGACCTCATGAGGCCAACTTGAGAATGACGAACTCATCCAAGTGCAGTTTCGGAGATCTCCTTTAGTAACGGGACATAATCTCTAAATAACAAGTGTAGGCCAACTGCGTCATCAAATTTGGGCCAACGTTGATATCAAACATTTCTTATGCCGTGTTGAAATAAAGATTTGGCGGTTTTTTTTTCTGTCGTTGCTGCGGGGTTTTTTTTTCTGTTGTATCGTATTAAAAAAATCAATTCTTCATCAACAAGTGAGCAACAGTTTTTGCAGGTATCTTCACGGCGTAATGCTCTTTGCTCTTCTATGAAACATGTAATTGCCAGTAATGAGCTATACTTATTTGATGCTTGTGAAATTTCATCAGCAAATCTTTGTGAACTGGGCAAATTCATCTGAACCATGGCATAAGAACTTCTTGGTCTGAACATTGGGCCAAATTTAATGACATAGTAAGCAGGCTTTGTTGTTTAGAAAGCGTTGCCCCAGGCAAGAACAGGGTTTTCGTCATCTACCAATTATGCAAATGATTTTCTTTATTAACCCAAGAAATAATATCCGTATTTATTTATTTATTTATTTATTTATTTATTAATGTTAATGACTACTTTATTGGCTAATACAACGCCTAACCTTAAAACACTGGATACTTAACATAAATCTCCACTTGTCCATAGAACATGTTTAACACATCATAAATATGCAAGTAGATAATGGATTCGTACTGATAATGGCTATTTAGTAGATGAAATGTATTAAAAACTTTTGTTTTTGGAGCTGACAAGTGGATTTTGCTTCATTGGCGATTTTGTCCAATTTTTAAATAACTAGCCCACATTAACACAATAGAATCAGGCCTTTTGAGATTTCAGCATAAAAATCAGAATACTGGTTGGTAAGCTTTTTACTGTGTGACGCATACTTCAAATATTGATTTTTCATCACTTTGCTTTAGGGTCGTCACCGAAGGTGTCGAGTCATTATGTCAAGATGTACGCCTCCCTCCAAAACCCATGGCTTAATATGATTAAAATTAAAACCTTCGCAGGAAAGGTTCTGGTTATTCATTAGCGTACTTGGAATAATTCTTTTTAATTAACAGATGGATTCCAGTCCTGATTGATTGATTAATTAATTAATCAATTAACGCCCTTCCGTCCTTCGTGAAACTCTGAAACTTCGACGTTGATCTAATCAAAGGCGTTCTCTTCATTTCTCATAGAAATGTAGTCGTTAATAAAAAAGAATGAAAACAATGAATGCTGGCCTCTGGTTGTCTCCCAAAGGACCCATTGGATAAAATCCGGGTGTGCTTCTTGGGTGTTTTTGTTTTGTTTTTTTTTTAATATTTGCAGAATGTGAATGCTATAGCTTTTATTTATTTTTTCCCTTTAAGTTGCAATTGTGTTTTTTTAGATGTCGAAAGATATTAATGAATTTTAGTATGGCCAATCGATGTCGGGGGAGGAGTGGCGCAATCGGTGATTCGAAGGTTGAAGAGGAGGCCAAAAGGAAATGGTTCCAGATCAAAGCGATTGGGCCGCCAAATCTGGGTGGGTTTTAATTAAACATGCAGCTTCGAGTCGAATTTGTATTGGTTTACTCCCCCCTCCCACCGTTTTATGCTCCTCGAGCCATGCTGCTATTATCTCTCTAATACATATAAACATGTTGGAGCTCGTTTTGTGCGACATCCTCGTGATAAATGGAACGATGCATTATGCAGCTGGCTTCCTAATTGCTTTCCTGAAATAAAAATGATTCAATAATAGCAGCAGCAGCGTTCTTAATTTCTTTCAAGCTGATGTGCCCTTAACAGTATTGTTTTTTAATCATAGAATTGGATATGAAGACTTTTTTTATTTTTTAATACAAAAAAAACACACACACACACACATACAGTCTGTTGAATTAATAAAAAAAAATTGGCCATGTTGCTTCTTCATTGTAGTTTGTTCCCCTTCCTTGATGCAAGGGAGTCTGTTCTTGCAACATAGCGTGTATGGATGCATTAAAAGGAAGGAAGGAAGGGTGGAAAGAGGGCGTTGTTGTTTATTCAGCTTTTCCATCTGCTCCTTTCTCCTCTCAAGGTCACAGCTGCTTTCAGTGGGCGTTTTTGTGCTTCAAAGCTCAAATGCTTGGGGCCCTGACTTCAGTTCTCCTTGTGGCTATACTGGTATTGGGCCAGGCTCACTTGGCAATGGTTTTGCAGGGGTAGCGAAGTTTGTTGCGAAACAAGTATACCTTGAATAGCCTGGTATTTTTATTCGTTTATTTATGTATATTTTGCTTGGCCTTGTGCCGAGTTTTCAACATGAATTCTGTAGTAAGAATTAAAAACAAATAAATAAAACGCGTATGTTTCAAAGGAGTTCTTTCTTTTCTCTTTTTTTCTTTCTTTTTTTTTTTTTATTAGATATTTATTTTTCAGCATCGTGCTATTTACACGAGCTAAATAGTGCAGCTGAAGCAGGCACGATAAACGGAAAGAGAGAGAGGTTAATTACATGTAACGAGGATAATAAAAGATGCTGAAATAATGACTGCGTTATCGCCTAGTTGCGTCTGGATGCCATTTTATCGATTCCAGGCTAATACTCGCCGATCACGTGATCAGCAGTTGAAACGGAAATTCGTATTTTACAGTGAAACACGATTCCGCCTGTGAACAAGGGGGATACTGGATGGAGGTGGGGGGGGGGGGTGATGAAGAGGAAGTGGCACGTGACGCATCGCCGCGCGGAATGATTGCCTTCAGAACGTGCGCGATTGGACGTTGGCGGTTCTGTTGACCTTAATGGATGATTGAAGATATAAGGGCGGAGAGTCAGCGCGTGACTACATCGCGTGATCTTTCGCAATCACTGGCCATTTGGCCCTTGCCAAAACTTTTAATGTTGATGATGCACTTACTTTTAATGTCGATGATGCACTTGGATATGATGCAGCGCATGCGTCGTTCTTCATCATTTGGCCTTGTTTTAAAATGTCGATGACGGATGGTTTTGAAAAATAGTCAGTGTGTCGTTTAAAAATTTTTTGTGGGAGATGATCCACTATTTTGAATAAATAAAAATTAAATAACATAAATACTATTGGCTCCATTATTTTAAACGAGCGCAATTTATTAAGCTTTGAACATAGTGTTGAGTAGAAAACTTATGTATTACATACAATCTTCATAACCTTTATTTAGTTTTTCAAATATAAAAATATTTGAACCATGAACTCCCGTTTTAAAAGTTGTCTAAATAATACTGAAATATTTTTATTTAAACTTAAAATATTTTTTTAATGAATAAGGCGTTACATTGTATAAAGATAAAATCATTGTTGGGGCTTAACCCTCCCCGTCTTACGAATAAGCCATTTAGTACTTTTTTTTTTTTTTTAACCTGTAAAAATAATACCCTGTAAGTTTAAATTTCTCATGTTATTCTGGGAAGGAAAAAGATAAATTTTTAAAGCTTATAGCGCCATCTACTGACAATTGGTAGAACTTAAATCCGATTTATAACGAGAGAATACAGATAAAATAGTTCAGCGTTTGAAAGTTGATGCGAGTTTTGACTTTGTTTTGAATTTTAAAATTGTACCTGTAACCATTTTTTATTGATAGAAGAGAAAAGGTCGAAGCATCTATTTTTGGAAGTGCTGTTCTGCCTCCGAGAAATATCAGTTTTATATACCCTTGAAGGGTAACCCCCCCTACACACACACCTTAATAGAAAGTCACGAACTTTGGAATGCTTATCGATGATTAAATGAAATCTAGATAACAGTTTTAAAGATTTCATATCGATTCTGTTTAAGGATAATTATTAATTAACAGATAAAAATTCTCATATACTTTTACAAATTTTCATCATAATTTCAGAAGTTTATAAAAAAAAAAAAGTTTGAACCCGCGTTTGGTAAACGAAAGTTGCTTCTGTTAAGACGTCTTATGGAGTTTGCTCTTTAGATAAATATAATTTTCATCCAAAGATTTAACCGATATTGCGAACATAAAGAAAACACACTTCTGTGTATATTAGCCATAAAAAGACAATTTTACTAAAACAATGATGTTTTGAAATGTAGATATTTAAAATTATACAACAAGTATTATTGTACGTTGAATTTTATTCTAAACAAAGGTTAGAAAATGCAAAACTGTTAAAAATTGAAAAGGTTGAAAAAAGTCCTTTTTCGACTTGAAAAATTTGGAATTTCCAGCTTGAACAATTTCCTATAATCAGAGATCTGAATTTAAACAAAAAGAGTTTTTATTTATCATTTAATATTCCGAGACATTTAGGCGTTTGTGAGGGGTAACTCCGTTCGGTCGACTCTCAATCGGTCGACTCGCATTCGGTCGAATCCCAATCGGTCGACTCGCAATCGGTCGACTGTCAATTAGTTGTCAATGGGCCGATAGGGTTGGTTTGTCAGCATTGCTTCCCCCATTTCATGAATGACCTCACCCGCACCCACCTACCCCTTTCTGGTCTGGAAACGCTTCCGGGTTGTGTCGATTGAATGTTTTGCTACGGAGGACTAGTTTTTTCCCGTTTTTTTCCCGGTTTTTTCCATGGTGGTGATATCCTGTATGAATTTTTTATCCAAGGAATGGCAGTTTTTGGTCTTTTTCTACTTCAAAAGTAAACTGTACTGTGGGGAAAAAACTGTTTAAATGAATTATAAAAGTATCGATATCGCATATTTTTGTCATCGACATATCTAAACCAACAGTCTGGGAAGTAAAAATTAGAAGTTTTGAGGATAGTCTCGGTTATCTACGTGTCCGAGCATATTTGTGCAATTATATTCGATACACATCGAAGTCGAAACGGGACAACTTGAACATGATCATTCTGATATGAAGCAAATGATTGCTGTTGGCTATTGTTTACTGCCGTCGAAAACAACAGAAACATATCGTCGATTGCTCAGGATATTTCAAGATAAAGCAAACAATCTTGGTTTGAACTTTAATCCATCCAATATTCAAATGGACTTCGAACAATCCATGATCACGGCAGTTAGGACCATCTTTCCCAACATTAACATTCACGGATGCTACTTTCATTATACTCAGTGCTTATGGCGGAAGCTGGACAATCTTGGTCTACGGGAAGAATACCACAATGAGAGTCAGGAACTGAAGAACACATTTAAGTGGATGTGCGCCTTGGCTCTAATGCCATTAGATAAAGTTGATGATTTATGGTGCTATATTCATGCTGAGGCTCCTAGCCCTGAAACAGTAACAAATATTAAGCGACTTTTAGATTATTTCGTCGAAAGTTGGATTGATGAAAATAGCCGTTTTCCACGAGAATTATGGAACCATTACCAAAATTTTGGTGCAAGAACTAATAATGGGCTTGAAGCTTTTCATCGCAGTTTGAAGTCATCAATAAAAGAATTCCATCCTAATATTCATGCATTCATCGATGCAATTAAACAGAAGCAAATTGATTATGAGATGAAGCTAGCAAGCATTGCTGCCGCTCACAGACTATCAAAAGGTAATGCTAAATATGCCGAACTCAATCGGCGTTATCAATCTTATACTCGTATGTATGAACATTTGCCACAAACAGTAGAGGATGCCATTGTTCTTTTAAATCGAGTTGCACATAATAATGTTCCTTCATTTTATTAAATATTGAATAAAACTGTTTTACATTGTTATCGGTCTATTTATTTATGTGAGTTTATTTTTACATTTTATTTACTGTTTATTTACTCATCAAGCCAAGTAAGTTACTTACAAAAAATATTCGCCTTAATAAGAGGAGTCTCCACATAACAAGTTTTTTCAGTTTGGTTCGCTTGTAGGAACATTATAGTCATTTCATTTTTAGAAAATTATCTCTAACTAGGCTTAACCATTTATCATAAAAATACGTCAAGGCACAGTTTATGGTACCCTCTAAGTATGTATTAATTTCATTTGATTCTGCTTGTTGCCGTTTCGGAGGAGATAGTTACACAAAATTGGTCTTATACGCACAAAATTTTTCAAAATTTCAACATATCTTTTCGAATCATGGGCTTTCGATTCAGATAAGAAAGGTGGGTGTTGGGGGAGGTTATTCACGAAAGGGGGGAATTAATGCCGACAAACTAACCCTATCGGCCCTTTGAAAGTCGACCGAATGCGAGTCGACCGAATGGGAGTCGACCGATTGCGAGTCGACCGAATGAAAGTCGACCGAATGGAGTATAACCGTTTGTGACCTTACAATGTTCTTGGCCTACACGCTTCATTAGATTTTGATAAAGATCAGGCGATACGTTCCTCCATTAAGGCAATCGTCAGTTCAGCCTTGCGTGAGCGGTCTTCAAGTCACTAACACCTAAAGGTCATCACCGGACGATCCAGTTCATTCCGAAGATTCCATAGGTTCCAGATCGGGATTCTAGGCTGGAAATCCACATTTTACACAAACACGTCCTCAAACCATGTTGTTACGATCCAAGCAATGGATTGTCTTAATGACAAAGACATGACCCAGTTTCCCCCCGAAGTTCTATCATATTTTTAGAACAGGGCCGTACCCAGGGGGGAAGGGGGCTGAAGCCACCCCCCGAAATTGGCCACAAAAGTTAAATCTGTTGCATGGGGGACCCCACCCCCCCCACCCCCAAAACAAAGTCACCCATCCCTATCCCCCCCCCCCCCCAAAAAAAATTCTGGGTACGGCCCTGACCTGTTTTAGAATCGCATAATTGCTAGAATGACCTATATGCACAGCATTCATGATTTTATCGATAATGAATTGTGGACCCAAGCCAAACCATGAAAGCCATCCCATACTGATTAAGAAGAAACGGCGATAGTAGAAACAAGCACAATGCGCGTAATATGGAATTAAAAAAACTACTTTGTGGACAAATGGTTCTATCGCTGTTTCTTATTAAATGTAACTATACACAGTTTGGTTGGTTATCTTCTTAGCTTACAACCCCATACAGAAACTCAGCCTCCGTCAATTTCATTATTGTGACGATGAAATCTGGGGACATCTGAATGGTAATGTGTGAACTTCCAATCGTCTGTCCGCATCTGTACTTTCTATTGGGACTCCTTACACCACGTCATCTATCCAGTTGGTCAGTGGCCTTATCTTTCGCACTATACTAGTGTAGAGAAAGTGTATCTCCTGGAAGGAATGCTCCAAACGAGATGAAGCTTAGCATACACATAGATAAGTGGCAAGTAAGTGTAAATGGAGACCGTATAAGTTTGGCCTGGGCCAGCGTTCTATGGCTGCTATATTGGGCTATACATGCAACAACACGGCGTGCCATCAACTGGAACGGTATTCGAATGGTGTCATAAAGGATGAACCATCGCAATGATGATCTCTGTTCACAGTTCGACAATCTTAGAAATTCGTGCAGAGGTAACAAGTAGACTATTAGTGTCATTACATAGGTTCGCGATTGGAGAGAGGCTTGAAGACTGCTTCCCAAGACAGGAAATGCATACCTTGCAGGGCTCGAAAATTGCGACGCAGAAAATGTGTGCCATATCGTTTTCTTTTTATTAGTATTTTTGGTGACCAAGTAGTGTAGGGAGGGTAACATTTTAGAGAAATATTTTAGTGCTCCCCCCCTCCCCCCTTAGAGGAATTTCTGGCTACCACTGACACCTTGTCAACGTCGTCTGAATCATTTAAAACAAGGCATTGGGGATATTCCGAATGTACAGTGTATGTTGGCCCAATAGGTGAACGTCTGGTGAGGCCAATGGTATCTCCAACCATCACACGAGGCTGTGTGACAATCCCGAATAGCAACCGAATTATCTCCATATTTCTCGGTCTTCGATCATCGGCACTGAGCACGATCCTTCATCAATCGCCCAGCGAGCACATGTTTTAGCATCCTTCCATCCTTGTGCGATGGAACCCTATTGAAGTTCTGGTCTAGGGCGAGATTCACAATAGCTGACGTGAATATTTCTGATTAATGCTCTGTGTAGAATATTGCGATGTTATAGATGCCAGAAGAAAATTATGACTGTGGAACTTCTACATCTTGGAATCGAATGCAATGATCGATGCGCTCTGAACCAGAACCTCTGATATCCATTTATGTGCATCAGTTGAACACCACCTGGATAAAGAAGGCCTGCGCACTGATACGTCATACATTGCTACTCCATCATTAGAAGGACAAATGGCATAAATACGATTAACAATGGCCTTTTTAGTGCGCTATAACAATAAATGACGTTTCGGTGCACAGGCCTTCTTTATCTAGGTGGTGTTGACCAGAGCCACCTTAATGATTCGCATTGCTATCCTGCAATTACTTAGTCCAAATTTCAGTTACATTTGTCGCTTGCCATTCTTTCCTAAGAAAGTGAACATTGAATAATTATTCAAAAAATACGCATTTATGCTCCTAGAATTAACGCAAAATTCAAACACAACATAATTGTCTATGAAATATACAGTTTCTTAGTAAAGAAAAATATAAGTGATGCGTAGTGGTTAAGATAAAGGAATAAAAATAACATCACACAAAAATACAGGATGTAACTTGAGTAATAAGTGTGAACGAAACTGTAAATCCATCCGTTTGGGTGACTTTTGATGGAAATCATGAAAATTTAGCAAAATGTATGCACGAAACTGTTGTGTTACAAACTTTGGGGAATGATAGCACTATCAGAATAGGCATTTTTTATTCGATGAACATGGGTCTGCAAATTCATCGTTTATGAGTTATGGTACTGTACATGGTATTTTTCTCTTTCATGTTTAGGCTGATCCTGCACATTTCTACCACCTCGTATGAATGCACACATCTACCTCACCTTTCTTCAAGAGGTCCTGCCTGAACTGCTGGATGAAGTGCCTCTTCACATCCGTCAAGAAATGTGATTCCAACTGATGGAGCACCTCCGCATTTCTCACTGTATGTCCGTGCCTTCCTCACTGATACTTTTGGCGAACGTTGGATTGGACGGGGTGGCCCAGTTTACTGGCACCAGACTTGTTCCCACAAAAAGAAATCCAATCGTGTTACTTGAAGTCCCTGATCTACGAACCACATGTTGATTCAGCGCAGGAACTCATCGCACGATTTGCTGTTTCGGCAAACAACATCAACGACACCCCCTAGATGTTGCAACGGGTGTGTTGGAACGTTCAAAGACGAATACAAGCCTGCATTGACATTAGAGGACGTCATTTCGAACAGTTGTTGTAACCAACAGCAACAGTGCACACCATGTACCATAACTCATAAACGATGCATTTGCACACCCATGTTCATAGAGTAAAAAATGCTTATTCTGATCAGTTCTATAATTCCCCAAAGTTTGTAACACAACTCAAGTTACACCCAGTATATATGAGGCCTTTCGGTCTTTTTTTATCAAGGACCTTCATCAGGTAAAAACATTTAAAAGTATCAACTGATATTCTCATCAGCAAAGGTTTTAAAGCATTGTTACAGTCATTGTATTGTCAAAGTATTGTTACATCACAGTACTGTTACATTGTTATTTAATAGTATAGTGAAGGAAAAGTAATTAATTAATACAGTTTCTTAGGTTTCGTTTTTCTTGAACTCTTTTAGTTTAATCAGTTTGTCTAATTTACCAAAGTCCTTGAAGAAAGTTGATAGAGAATCACTAGGCCATCGCTTGAACATATCATTCTAATCGAAATAAGAATGTAAGAGAACGATCTTATCAGACGAAAAATTCACGAAGAGCTTGCCAACAAATTTAGCCTTGAGTCTGCATTACTACAAAAAAAGAACCGCAAAAACTTTATAGTATAAGAAATGACAAGCTGGTTGCTAACATTCTACCCTATCCAGGAGACTTTTATGATCAAAAAAATCGAAAAATTACTTCTAAATAAATAAATAAATAAAGTATGCTACGAAGATCGCTGCCTCCGACAGGTTCGTTACAGGGTTACAGAATAGATACGTAAAAATTCTGTTTGAACCAACAAGGGTTTTTAATCCAATATGATCCAAAGTCTTGCTCGCAAAGTGTTTTATGTGGTCCTCTCCTTTGATTAACTGGGTTTTTATCAGAAACTAAGACAGCCGTACTCTCAGTGTCGAGCATAGAAATATTTTTCAGAATTTACGTTAAACTCTTAACGTATCAAGTTGTGAATGTATTTCAAAACTTTTTGATTAATTTTTTTTAACTTTAATTAAAATAACCTAATGAGAAATAAGGTTTAGTAGTTGTTTGACCAGCCTCTTTTTGACTGAAAGGCGTGGAGAAACTATGGGTCCAAGATCACACCGTTTTTTGTTTCCTTTTTTATTGAGAGACCTAATAAAAATAGATTTATTTTTTTACTAATTACTGTTATTTAATATATTTACTTAAGGCACGTCCCTATTCTTGCTCATAAAGTTATTATAAAAAAATAAGTTTTATTATATTACTTTCTTTAACCTTTTCCCAGCCAGCTATTTTCTTGAGAAAATGATTCTTCTGACAGGGGGATAGAAAATATTTTTTAAAAAATTCAATAACTGATATACTGCTTTGAAATTTTAAATTTGTGATCTTGAATATAATTGCTTTTGATTAGTAATTTTTTTGATCGATTAAAAGTAATGGTTTTTTTTTAAACAATACATT
>JAHWFO010011474.1:0-10390 GCA_023313115.1 Rhysida immarginata
AAAGCTTTTCCATAAAGACATTTTAAAAAGTATTACAGTTCCAAAGATGTACACCCTGCATATAACACTAGTATCAAGCATTTCATGATCCTGCTAATAGGGTTTTCAGCAAATAATACAATGAAAATGGTCAGTCCCACAAATATTGTATTAACGAGATTACTAACTAATATTGTATATCAAACCCCATGTTAGGTACAAATACAATTTTTGAAAGTTTGAAATATATTTTATCTTTTTTCTATTTTTTTGGTTACTAGGTCAAAAGCATAGATCCATCCTAGATATAAAGAAGAATGGAGTCTTGATGACAGATTTCTTTAACAGGCCATCTTCATCTAAAAGTGATGGAACTGAAAAAGGACACTGTTCTTCTAATGTTGGAAACAAGAACACAATTAGCAGTTTTTTTTATTAAGAAAGATGTTCAGAACGCAGAAATTTTGTGGGCACTCAAATGTGTTACTAGTCATTATTCTTTTAATTCTTGCACAGGCATCGAAAAGATTTTTGTGTCTATGTTTCCGGATAGTGATATTGCAAAGCAGTTTTCTTGTGGTGAGAAAAAAATATCCTACATTTGTCGCTTTGAATTAGTACCCTACTTCCGTACAATTTTATTGAAATGTGTGGAAAATTTAGATCATTTTATATTGTTGTTTGATAAGTCCTTGAATCAAAGTATGCAGAAAAAACAGATGGATATATATGTTAGATTTTGGCACAAAGATTTAAATGAAGTTTACACCAGATATCTCACTTCTCACTGTTTGGGTCACAGTACTGCACAAGATGTTTTTTCAAGTTTCATGGACTCTGTTAACATTTGAATTTATCTAAAGTTGTACAAATATCCATGGATGGTCCATCTGTCAACTGGGCTTTCTATGATTTATTCCAACTTGAAGTAAAAAAGAATTTTGGGACCACGTTTTTGAATCTTGGATCTTGTGGTTTACACATTTTAAACAATGCATTCCAAACTGGTTGTGCTGTTACTCAGTGGATCATATTCCCATATTCCCATATTAACTTCATTGTATTGGCTTTTTAAAGACAGTCCTGCCCGTAGGGAGGATTTTGCAAAATGTTCAAAAAGTAAACAATATCTGTTAAAGTTTGTTCAGCGTAGGTGGCTAGAGAACGTTCCTGCTGCTGAGCGATCTTTAGAAATATGGCCTGCTTTATGTGAGTATGTCCGCCAAGTAACAAGTGGAAGCATCAAAATGCAAAATAAACCCAAGTCCTTTTTTGTCGTTAGTGATGCAGTTAATGATCTTTTAATGCCTGCGAAAATTAATTTCTTCATTTCTGTATCTAAGCTAGTGCAACCATTCATGACTTTTTATCAAACTGATGCGCCTGTTCTGCCATTTTTTGCACCGGATATATCAAAACTTTTTCAACAGTGCTTAGAAAATTATAAAGTACTGAAGCACGATTGCATAAAATCACTTAATTCTTGTACTAAGATATGTAAATTTGATTTTGAGGACACTAAAAATTATTCGGCAGTTGCATCTACCAGCTGTGGATTTGTTGTTGACAACATTATAAAAAAACTGCAGAAATCCAAAAAAACGCATGAAAAAGAAATTTTGACTTTCAAATATGATTGCCAAAAATTTATTTTGACTATTTTAAAGAATATTGCACACAAGTGCCCCATCAACCATTCACTGGTGAGAAATATTGTTTGCCTGAATCCAAAACTGATGTTCAATAATCCAGAAAAGTGTTATTCAAAAATGAAAAATGTACTTTCAGAATTGGTGTGTTGTAGCTACATAAAAGAAGAAAAGTGTGATGTAATTTTGCTGCAATTCAAAGAATTTATTGACAATGAAGTAAAGTCTGCAGCATCAGATTTTTCCAACTACTCTCCTCAAAATGGAAGACCTGACGGATTTCTTACTTTCCTCATGGCAAAAAAGGAATATTGTGATATTTGGAGTATTAAAAAATCCTTCTGATTTTATCCCATGGCCAGGCTACTGTAGAACGTGGCTTTTCTATTAACAAAAAAATTGAAGTCGAAAATATGGTAGGTGAAACTTATACAGAACTTAGGACTATTTGCGACCACGTAAGATATTGTGGTGGTGTTGAAAACATTGAAATTACAGAGGAGCTTCGAGCATTGGTATCATCAGCTCGTCAGAAGTATGTGGAACATTTACAAAGAGAAAGAGAAAAAAGATCAGATAAAAGAAAGAATGAAAATATTGATTTGTTTACTGCCAAAACAAAAAAGTTAGAATGTGATCGTAGGTATTTATTAAGCTCATTATCTATTTGCTCAAGGCTATGTAACTAAAGAGGTATCCGGATAAAACTCAACCGGACAAAATGGAACTACATGTTTTTAAGTGTTCAGATGGCCACATTCGATTGGAAACTATGAGAAATGTAAGAACATAGATCTCGTTATTTTGTTCACTGAAGCATTTAATGGAAGCCAATCATAAATGGAGAGGGGAGGGAGGAACTGCCAAAAACTTGATTATAATTTGAAGCCACTTTTTTGGGTAAAAATTCACAAATAGAAAAGGGGAGGGGGGGGGGACTAGATATTGGCCATTGCTTTTAATGTTTGACTAAGACCCCATTAAAATTTTATTAAGTAATCTAGTTAAATAAGTAAATGGTGCTAACAGTGGTAAATTTTGTTTAATGTTTTGAAACTAAAACATTTATCATTTAAGCTGGTTGAAATAGTTAATACAGTCATCCCTCCACAAGTCGGCGACCTCAATTCCAGGGCCTTGCTGTCTTGTGGATTTTTTCCAACTTGCAGAATTCCAACGTGTCTACTTTATTGCTGAGTTTCGTTCATTATACGTATTCTTCAGTAAATTACCAGCGTTTGAAAAAGGAAGGAAAAATTAAACCAGATTAAATATAATAACACATTTCCAAATTAAGGCAATGTTAATCACAAGTCAGAATTGTAATTTTTTAAGGAAAAGTTGGGGAGGGGTGCCTCTATAATAAGTTGCCATTTTGAATTTCATGGAAAATAATCAGCTCGAAGAAAGTTGGCTTATATTAATTTCAATAATTAACTTTTATAGGTCCCCCCCCCCAATATAGGTTGTATGCATTAGGAGAACTAAACAATTAGTTAATTTTGAATATATTAATTGTAACCATCATCAATTTAATTTCTGTTGGCAAAAATCCACAACCGGAAGTCGTTTTCCACCATCTTGGCTTTCAGGAAAAAGTTGTCGACTCGTGGAATTTCCCCGAGTTGTAGAATGCCGACTTGCGGAGGGACGACTGTATTTAGTAAAGATTGTAAATTAAAGTATATCAATATAATAAAATATGTTTGATAACCTGAAATTTAGTTCGTTTTTTCCATAAATTTTAGTTACCCTAATTTTTCGAATATAACTCTCTATCAATTATAACGCGCACCCTATAAACCTATATGAATTGTAAAAAAATTCGACTATAACGCGCACTCAAGTATAACGCGCACTCAAGTATAACGCGCACCCTTTAAACCTACATGAATAATAAAAAAATTCGACTATAATGCGCACTCAGGTATAACATGTATGATGTCATACATACTAGAAAATAAAATAAATTTACGGTAGTTATTATAATTGATTTGATTTGCCTAATCGTAAAAAAAATGATACGAAATGGTTTTTCTGAAATAAATTTTTATAAATATTACAAATTAAAAAATCAAATAAAATACCTAATAACAATTAAAAACCAATAAAGTCTTCGTCTTCACTATCGGAATGAAATAGTTCCATCCATTCAGCTGATTGCGCTGCAACTTGCAGTGGTGGTTCTTGAAATGGAGGCCCTTGCATCGGGGCTGTTCTTATGCTGGCGGCTCTACTTCTTCGATCGCTTCTTTTTCTGGAGGCAAAAGCTTTTTTTTCCGAAACCCATTCACAATCGTATTTACACTAATCTTCTGCTATGCCTCCGTAAATAATGGGGATAAAGGGTTAATCTTGGCATCCTTCGAACACTTATGGCATGTATAATCATCATGGAAATTTTCATTCAAATCTGATCATTGGATCCGAAGATATTATCGATTTTTAAAAACGCTTTTTCTCATTGCCGATGCACCTTTAAAAATATGAATCCAAGTATAACGCGCACTCGAGTACAACGCGCAGGGCTTCTTGTAACTGTTTTTGACTGCGTTATATTCGAAAAATTAGGGTATAATAAAATAAATTAAGAAAATTGCTTGAGAGGATTTTAGTTTTAATAAAATTTTACAGTATTTGAAGCCACAATGTTCTTGTGAAAGAAAAATTTTTCGAATGGCTGTCACAACGAAACTGGGAAGAACTTTTCTTTTATTTCTTCCCATGTATATCCAAATCCAGTGGAGAAATTGTCTGTAACTTGTATATGCCCAAGCTGGTCACTTTTATATGCGATGGTTGGTACATCGTAATTCAGGCAGATTTTTAATAACACGGAATTTTTGGTGATGCACGTCGAACTACTAGGCATATGCTGATCGACCTCTGCATAATCACGACAGTACACGTTCTCTTGTGATGTCGGCATACCTTCACAAATTGTGCACTGATACATAATTTAAAAAAATCAATATCATGAAATTGTTCACATTAAATAATATATGAATTTTTAAATATACTTGACAATTTGTTGCGGGTGGTACATTTTCCGTCGATTCGGCGACACTGGATTCCTCGTCTAATGACGGGTGATTGCGCCAGAGAAGCTCTAAACTATATGGTTTCATGCCTAAACCATACAAACCATTCACAAGGTTCTCCAAATCGTGATCCAATTCATTAAGTAGATAGTTTTAAAATAAGCCTCCATATCTTTGTAAGTCTCAAAACTGATATCTGAATTGCTGTTTTTGAGACAAGCCACCCCCTTCGCCTTAAGTTAGGATATTGGCTAACAAGGTTATCGTTGGGCACGGCATGTCAGGGGTTCAGGACCTGGATTAATTAGGAATGAGGACCTGACGCCGGGACAGGTAAATCCATTGAAACACATTTATTTACGCATAAATACAAGTACAGGAAAATGCCATCAAGTGCCAAATACATGCGTGCAACGTCAATTACTTTCAAAGGGGCCCCTCGGAAAAGCTTATACATAAGCAAGCATGATTTTTCTTATCAACTAAATCATCTCTATAGTTTGCATCAAGCACAAAAGTAACTAACTCTGGCGTCGATTCCAACGATCATTTAACGGGCAAGGGCAACAAATCATGTGGTGTTGGGGTCCCGGACTGGTTTTCAGGGATATCTAGAACGGCAGGCAAGTTTTCACCGAGAGCTGCCGAATAAGTATCCCAATATTCACACGATCGTAAGCGCAGTGTGCTCATTTGAGTACAGCTCGTGAAGGGATGAGCATGGGAACCCCTCCCTGATCGGCTCGTCAAAGTTTCTTGTCCCATTTTAGTGAGGTTGTGGCAATAACATCCCAATAGGAGTGGCGTTTATTGCTTCCGTTGGGTTCACCAGTACTTACAACTTGATGCCAAACCACAAACAAACTACACCCTACTCTCCACGTGCTGCCCCACACAGCCACCTGGTTGCTTGCCTATGATCGGCAACTCCTGTTTAGCGGGGTTTCCTTAAATACTTAACTAATATACTGCGGATTTCTTCCTCCATTCACAATAAACAAGGGGCCTCGCGTGTTGCACTGCACCAATTCCAAATACGCATACTTCAGGATGCGATTGTGGGACAGAACAGTGTTTTGGCTCTTGGCTGTTCATCAGTGTTCATCAAAATACAACAAATCTTAGAAAGGACGGTGCTTAATTGTACTGCAGGTCTTCATGCTCAAAGGAAAATAAATGACGATCCCAAAAGGGATGGCACTACTTTCAACAGTTGAGGTACACGACAGGGAAAACACAACTCTTCAGCGCGGCAAGAATAAATAAAATTGTCACTCACCATTGGCTGTCCGTTACCACTTTTGTTTACCCATCAAAACTGGCTGTGCCATGACGTTTTCGTGTGTAGCAAATTCTCAGCAATTTAAAACACTTTGTGTCACATTCGAAAATAAGTCTGCCATTACCGCCCCACTAGGGTAGGCTTCGCTGCGGCACACGGAACAAAAAGTGCGCCACACAACACTGTTATGATTCGAAAAACTCTCTTAATTTATTATAAATCGTACGTACAGTATGAGCAGGATTGAATACGGGCCACTCGTCAATATATTTAGCACTTGAAAAATAAAGTTCAGGAAATTCAGGCAGCTCAGGCGCCTGCTCAGCCCGAAATGCAACCCATAACTGCGCTCAACAAAGAAATACAACGAACAACGAGAACATAAAAAAAATATTTAAAACAACAGAACATATTAAAATTCTTGAAATCAAACTTAACAATTGCTTGCTGGAAGCTGGGAAGATTTTCTCAGAAAATCTGCAAACAATACCAACTTCCAACAAACAAAAGAACAATGTAATCGACATTATGTTGTCCCCAGCGCGGCAATAATAACCAATGCCGTGGTGACAATTGCACCAAAAATAATTACAACCTAACAATCTAAAGCCTTTAAACCCAGAACAAGACACTTCCCCAACTCACAAACACACGCACACGAGAGAAAACAGAAATAAAACACTACAACAAACCTCCAACAGAAGCACAACGCAAACACGACCACGACACCATTCCTCCATCACACAACAAACAAATGCACAACGCTCTCAATATCCCGTTCCTGCCTTCATATCAGCATTAGAAGAAGTTAGTTACTGGTGTCCGGTCCAAAAAATAAACATTTGGAGAACACCCCCTTATCGTTTTGTTTATTTTTGAGACCAACTGAAATTCAATTCATTCTATCGACGATATCTTTCTGAATTTTGACAATATTTGCTTGGAGTTTTTATAAGAGTAGCGCTATACATTTGACTAATAAATTATGCAAAAGACATTCCGGTAACGCTTGCGCATGCGCAGTTAAACATTATTTAGTAAAAATGCATTATTTAGTAAAAATGCTCATATTTCATCAAATATTTAAAATTTTCATATTCTGATTGCAGGGTGTTGTCTCTATTATAATTTGTCAAGTTTCCTGAAAATGGCATTGCATTGGGGTGAATACGCTGCATGTTATTAACAAAAAACTTAGGAAAACAATTTTTTTTAAAGAAATCTTTATCTCCATGAATATACGTGCTATTCTCATATAAATGAACACGGATAAGTAAAAGAAGCTTCTTAATCATATGCTAAAGCTACGACGCATTTCAAGCGTTTTTTTTTCAGGGTGATCCCAAACATTATTTTTTTGGTTCACTTTGTTGCTGGTCCCCTATTTGCCTTCTGAACAAAACATTCGCTGAAATATGTGGTGTAACATGCTCTTTACATCCCTTAAGTTTCAGGATGGTTCGTCAAGTATTTTTCTAGATATTCGACAAAATGTTTAAAATCGAAAGTGTCCAATTACTTTCTTCCAATCAGTGTATATTAAGAAAGAAATAACATTCGTTGATATAATTAATTCTCCATATCACCCATATAATGTGCACAAAAATAATGCTAAACATTTAGGGAGGAGGAACAGAAAAACAAAAATAAAACAAAAAACAAATGAACATCGAATGATGAAACATCGACGGATGAAGGATGTTTAAGACTCGCAGAAGTTGCTTAGTTTCATATTTGCTGAATAAAATTTAGTTTTAATTAAAATTCCTTAATAAATTATATTCACAATGCGCAGTTTTGAGTATTTTTGATGTTTTAGTGCATTTTCAGAATAGACTGTTAGGCCTGATCGCTGACAATGTGTACATTACGATAGGCCTGCACCGACGAATTTGTGCACTTTTGAAACGTTGTTTTACCATAGATCCTAATTGAATTTTCTGGCAATTTCTAACATTCTACTGCTGAAGTAAAAATAATAGTTATAAATGAATTTATGCGATAATTCTTAGAAAACATTGGAAGGATAATTTATTTTGAAATGGCTAAACAAATGCGAAGAACTCTGACTTGAAGTTATGAAATATTTCGTTAAAAAAAAAGACGATCGAGACAAAATCATAATATAATTACATTAATAAATAAGATTATATTACAATAATGACTTTAATTGTAAAAACTTTTATTTTAAAATAAAGTTTAAATAACAGTCAGAAACAATTTAATTACATACGCGTTGT
Organism: Rhysida immarginata; assembly: GCA_023313115.1. Taxonomy (NCBI): domain Eukaryota; kingdom Metazoa; phylum Arthropoda; class Chilopoda; order Scolopendromorpha; family Scolopendridae; genus Rhysida; species Rhysida immarginata. The sequence continues at coordinate 8,192 of JAHWFO010011474.1, forward strand.
ATAACTTCTCACAAGGAAAAAGACCACGTATCCGGATAAACCATGACTCCGGGAGGCTTCTGGTCCTGAGCATTCCGGATTCCCGGTCCCCTACTGTAGTTGCGTTTTGCAGTAGTCTGTGTGCTATCCCAAGTTAGAATGGCTAAGATACACTTAAGATATTCAACATTGGGGCTGCATTCAATTCAGCCTGAACCTAATCACTCAATCCAATGAAGGAGTGAACTAGAAACAGTGCGAAGACCAGTGACCATGTGCATCTGAAATATAGTTCCTAGAATTATCTATGTATTATGCAGTAAATGTAACTGCTTTAAAATATTTTACTTACTATTACTTACAGTTAACAATTTACAACAAAATAATCAGTTTTAATAGCCTGTTCATATTTTTATGGTAGTGGTTATAACGCGTAATTTACATAGATTTTGGGCTGCAATCTTCGCAGCACCAAATAATGTTGCTGAGGGTGTTGGTTTTTCAGTATTTTCAGTGGTCAATCAAAACGTGGCTAATTATATTTACTTGATCTTACAAATTTTTTCATGTTGCGACAATGTGTTGTGCTTAGTGTCATGTAATGGTATAAAAAATCAACATCGATTTCAAAATCGATGATTAAAAAAAATGATTCAGGTCCAAAAATAATCGATTTCACAATCGATGTTTGGGAAATTATTAATTCAATAGATTTTACTTGTTTACAATTAGAGATTAAGGAAAAAACACAGAATTAGCAATTTATTTCCAAGAATTTCACTTATACAAATGGTTTTATGATTTTTTCATCATTTGATAAACCCGAGAGAGTTCAGTAACAGACAAAGAACTTAAAATTAAACATTTCTCTATGTTTTTAGGTTTCAGATTAGATCTACGTTTCTTGTTAATTATGTGGCATGCCTTTGAAAAACGTCGTTCAGAAGGTACTGATGTGCAGGCAGTGTTGCCAGATGGGGGGGAAACCCCCCAGATCTGGGGTTTTTTTCCCAGTCTTCAGGGGTTTTCTCAGGGGTGAAAATTTTTAAAAAATATTTAGGGGGTAAAACTGGGGGTTTTATGACTTATAATTGGCTTTCTGGTCAAACTCTGATATCATGATTTCACTAATTGCAGGCTGATTTGCTCCAGCCAATGTCTGTGTAATGGCACCAACTTGCACTGCCAATGGCAATGTTACATTGGAATGGTGACCATAAGTTGGTTCTCATTGGTTCTGAATTATTACAAAAAGGGGGGCTTTGAAACCAGAAGCATATCTATTCAGAGTTCAATCTAAGCAAGTATTACAGTCTGCAAGTGTCGGTGTAGATGTTTACAATTTGTTTCTACAAGAGAATCAATAAGAATATAGAGAAAAACTGTCGTTCTTCTTTATTTTGGCTTTTCATTTTTTTGAGTTCCTTGGATAGTGACTACAGGGTGACTAGTTACCGAGAAAAGTCAGAGAATTTACAAAATCAACAAAAAATGCGAAATAGGAACAAAAAATTTGAAAAATGTCAGTAACATGATCAAACTGGAAAAGTCGGGAAATTTTACGAAATCGTTTTGCTAGACACCCTGTGACTACTTTAAATTCTACTTTGAATTCTAGGGGGTATCTGGGTTTTTTTTAGGCAGATGATGGGGGTTTTTGATATTTCGATTTGGCACCACTGTGTGCAGGGATACATAGGCACTCTAATGCAATTGCACAGAGGTTGTAGTTGTGTTTTTGAAGTAACCTCCGTGCATAGAGTGGATCTGAATTGTACGTTTCTGGGGGTTCTTCAAATAACTTTTTAAGCTGGAATGTATTCCGGATGATACTCCAGACACAAAACTGGAATTTTGCATATTAAGTACGACTTCAACTTTTCGGGCTGCCCACAAGTCATCATGCATCTGCTAGTTTCATATGAAACAAGATGCTCTCCATTGGGCATGATTTGAGCCTCACATTCACATAATTAATGGCATTAGCAGCAGCAGAACGTCTTTTGAAATCTATTTTCTTGAAACGTGGGTCCATCAAAGTTGCAGCACTGTAAATTTTTGAACCTGTCATCCATTAGATTTATAACAAGTCTTTTTAACTTTTGTCTAGTAGTTGTTTCAGGATTAACCCTAGCGACAACATTCGCTAATAAAACTGAAATTGATATAACCTTGCTAATTGTCACAATTTTTGGAAAATGAGAAATGGAAGTCTAATGC
>JAHWFO010011475.1:0-11290 GCA_023313115.1 Rhysida immarginata
TTTTTTTGTAATCAAACTGTTAGTTTTTCCAAATTATAATTTTTAAAATTTTCTATCAAAATATAATTATCAAAGTAATTTTTATATTTAAATCAAAAACTTAAATTTAATAGTTCCTATTTTATTAAATTATATTTGATATTTTTATAATTATAATTATACTTTTTTTTAATAATTTAATAATTTTTATAATTTAATAAAATTAATATTGGTAAAGTGAAATTTTTGATTTAAATATAAAAATTAATTTCATAAAAGTTTATTAAATTATATTTTAATAAAATTTTATAAAATTATATTTTGATAAATAAAATTACAAAAACTACACACAGTGTTTTTTAAAATTTATTAATTACATGTAAATCGTTTATTAAGGATAAATAAATAAAGTGAAAGTAAACTAAAAACTGAATCTAGTTATCATTAAACTGTCTCAACGTTATCATTATTTACATGTAAAAAATTATAATTGAAAACAAAATTTAAAGAAAAATCAATAGTTACAGAATTTACTGATTGCCAGTTATATTTCCAGACGATAATAATAAGAAAATTTGCGAAAAGGATGCATTTAAGACGAATTTTAGAGGAAGCGTAACTCACTTTATAGGGCCATTTGGGCCAACAATGGCGGATTTGGTAGCAGACGACGAAGTTTGCCGTACTTTCTTAATCTAGAGCTTTATAGAAGACAGATGTAGTACTCCCTCTAGTGATGTTTATTGAAGCTAATTTTTTTTTTTTTTGGCTCTGGAAAAAAAATTCCCATCATATAACTAAGGCATTCCCAAAATTTCATGATTTTCTTATGAATAACTTTTGCTGTAGCGAGCTACGAAATGTTAACTTTAATTTGAGACGCCCTGTACTTGTAATAAGCTAGTATCATGTATTAACTCTAGTTTTATAAACCTCACACTTAACCATCCTCAAAAGCCAACTAAACAATCCAAGAGAGTTAGATCGGGTGATCTTGGTGGTCAACTAGAGTTTCACCGCGATCAATCTAGCGCACAGTTAAATTACTTACTTTTAAATATTCAATACTTAATCAATAGCTGTATTTCAGAAACCATTAATAAAATACTGACTTAATATAACTCACACGCGAAATATATATCTTTGCTCCTGGGATACACCTCATATACTGCCATGTGAAGTAAGTGATTTAAGGTGCGTCTCAAAAGTTTAAAGAAACATGTTTTTGTTCAAAAGAAAAAAGACTATTGAAGTTACATACAAATGCTTGAATTACTAGCTATACAAATAACTTAAAAGAAACTCCTGAAAATATTATTCACGAAAGCATAATAGAGATAAAAATATTCAACAAAATGGAATTTTGCGTGTCTCAAAGTTTAAAGAACGACTGAAAAAACATTGCATGAATTATACAACAGCTTAAATGGAACGACCATTTGCCTAAACTGTTTCAAATACTGTGTTCGGCATTCAGTTTATGAGGTTGAACAATGTTTCTGATCTTACTTTGTACCATGCATCTTCAATTGCTCTTTTCAATTCATCAGTCGAAGAAAATTGACGTCCGCCGGCATAAACTGAACGAAACATGATTCCCCATAGATTCTCTATGGGGTTCAGGTCTGGGCTTTTTGGGGCCACGTCATAACGTGAATATTTTGCTTTCTGAACCACTCCATTGTTGATCATGAAGTATGGATGCTGGCGTTATCCTGCTGGAATACTAATTGATCACAGACGGGCAACAGATACTGTGTAAGGGTTTCTTGGTATCTCAGCGATTGGTGGTACCGTTGAATGCAAAGCCACCCCAAACCACCTCTTTGTTGTCTTTGATTAAAAGGTCTTCGGTTCCTGTCATAGGTCGTGCCAGTATGATGCCCACCCATCAGGACCATCGAAGTTCCACTTCTTTTCATCACTGAACAACACCGACATCCATTCATCTTTCCAGGCCATGTGTTCTTGTGCCCAATGTAGTCTATCTTGAATGTGCTTGGCAGTCAGAGGCGATTTCTTCATCTTTTTCTTTTAGACAACATGCCCACTCGCAATTATTCGCTGGTGTACAGTGTCTTTCGATATGTTTAACCCAGTCAAATAGAAAGATTTTGTGTGGCTGCCAGTCGTACAATGCGTCTGTCATTGCGAGTTGAGGTAACTTTGGGACGACCAGATCGTGGTTTTTGGTGAAACCATAAACTCCTCTTCAAGACATCATAAACCCCTGCTGTGGATCTTCCAGTAATTGTGCCAATATCAGCAACAGATAGTCCGTTGGCTTTCAATCGCCATATTTCAGCCACTTCATCGGATGGGAATTGAGATTGGCGGGCATTGTCGTAGGTCAATTATGAGTGGAAGAAAAGCTTTCTTTGAAAAAAATGACTAACTGCGCAACAGATTAATACCCTGTCACTCGCAAATTTACATATTGGACATCGCCATTCAGCATCTGAGGGTAGTTCTTTAAACTTTTGAGACACGCAAAATTCCATTTTGTTGAATATTTTTATTTCTATTATGTTTTCGTGAATAATATTTTCAGGAGTTTCTTTTAAGTGCTTTGTACAGCTAGTAATTAAAGCATTTGTTATGTACAGTCATCAACAGGAAATAATCCACACTTGAATTTTACTCTAAGTTTTACCGTTTCAATATTAATTTATTTTTAATAATTTATTATTACATTTAGAGTTAACATTATTAAGATTATTAAGTTTAAATAATTATAATTAAAAAAGCTATTAAAACTGCACATTAGCATGAAATGTAATATTAAGTATTAAACTCGTGTGGATTATTTCCTGTTGATGACTTCAATAGTCTTTTTTCTTTTGAACAAAAACATGTTTCTTTAGATTTTTGAGACGCACCTTATGAATGATTTTTTGAGACTGGATACGACATATATCATTAAATGAAACATCAGATGTCATGTTGGCTTTTAAACGAACAGCAATTAAACTGATGAGTTTTAAACCCTTTTGGATACAAACTCATACATGATGTGCAGCAATGAAAATGCATTAACACAGTGTTCAGAGGGGGAAGCAAAATAAATAGAATTTAATGGGTGGAACTTTAAAAGAAAGAACCCCAAAACTTAAGAGTAAACGTGGCTCGTTAAAAGATTTGTATTTTGGTTTAAAATTTGCGATATTTATTTATAAGATACATAAGAATGTTCTATACAATATGATTTAATTGAGGAATAGGCATTGCGATCTCAATTACAAAGAAAATATTTCTCGGAATAAAATAAAGAAATACTTAAATGTACGTTAAATATAGCAAAACACTGTAACGAGAAATATTAATCGTTACATTGAGCGAATTGAGATTAAATATAAAAAAAAATTGAGACAGACCAATTCCTTATAAAGAATAAGAAAAAGAAATTTCAAAATTCCCATTTAATGTCTAAAGAAAGACGGCGAAATAATAATTATTAATGGGGAATAAGATTGAAAATGTGCAGCATGGCGTCCCTTATGCGCGTTATTGTTGAAATAGCATTAAAAGAAATTTCATTATTACCTTATGGGTAAAGAATCATGACTGCCGCGAGAAAGTGAGAAATTGAATAAGAAACTAAACATCGAACGGCAGGGTAGGAGTAATTTGCAGAGCATTGGAATGAAAATGATAAATGGAAGTTGAACGCCATGCTGCAGGTAGTAAGGACGTGGAGGACCAGAAGGAGGGGCGACTGGTCAAGCCAGAGGCTGGAAGTGGTCTGTCTGAAATAAAAAAACAGTAACCACGGAAAGAATATCAACAATAGCGGGACACACATCCTCGTGATCACGAAAATTATTCGCGAGGGACAACAAGCTGCAGACAGTGATAATCACGTGGAGATTTTTTAATTAACATTTATTAAAACAATATATACTCAACAATCATTATCTGCAAAACAGTAAAAAAAACTTAAAGAATAGAAAAAATAGAATAATTAATTACAAATAAAAATTATATCTATTTTTACATAAAAAAATCTGAGTTTTCCCGAACACATAGTAAAGTAACTATATATAAGTAAAGGAAAAACCGATGCTTGAAATGTCGAAAGTAAAGGAGGAAACGATGATGGAAAACTATTCGCCTAGAACCGCGCACCCTAAAGGCCTAGATCAAGAAAAGACACATGCAACACTGGAATATAGAATGGAAAACAGAGAACTGTGGTCAACAATTCAAGAAGTAAAGCCGATTCACATTCGCCGTTTTGTGTCAGATGATTAGTCATATACTGACTGCTCAATTTCAATTGCTCTCAAAACCAAACAAAGCGATAAGGGGTTTTCTCCAAATTTTTATTTTTGGACCGGATACCAATACCAACTTCTTCTCCTGGCATACTGATTTCATATCAGCGTAAGGAGAAGGTGACACTGATGTCCGGTCCAAAAAAAATTTGGAGAAAACCCTTTATCGTTTTGTTTATTTTTGAGAGCAACTAAAACTCAACTCATTTTATCGACGATATCTATCTGAATTTTCACGATATTTGCTTAGGCTTTTTATAAGAGTAGCTCTATACATTTGGCTAATAAATTATGCAAAAGACAATTGGTAACGCTTGCGCAGTTAAACGTTATTTAGCAAAAATCCTATAATTTCATCGAATATTTAATACTTTTATATTCTGATTGCAGGATGTTGTTTCTACTGTAGTTTGTCAAGTTTTCTGAAAATGGCATTGAATTGGGTTCTGAAATCCTGCGTGTTATAAACAAAAAAACTTACGAAACCATTTCGACTTTTTTAAAGAAACCTTTATATCTCCATGAATATACGTGCTATTCTCATACAAATGAACACAGATAAGTAAAAGAATCTCTTAAGCATATGCTATAGCTACAATACATTTCAAGCATTATTTTTTATATGGTGATCCCAAACAAAATTTTTTTTTTGTTCAGTTTGTTGCTGGCCCCCTATTTGTCTTCGGTTAAAAACCTTCGCTGAAATATGAGGTGAAACATGTAAAAAGTTTCAGGATAATTCGTCAACTATTTTTCTAGATATTCGACAAAACGTCTAAAATCGAAAGTGTCCATTTTCAATTGAGCAGTCAGTGTAGCTTGCCGATATTGATGTAAGTGAATATGTTGACTTTATTTGTGTCTAATGATGAAAGAGTCGCTACCGAAATTCGCATTAAAAAATTCTCGTATTTCTGTGAATATGTTTTACATTCGCTTTACTTCTGCTTACCTTATCAAAAAATATCCGGGTCAAAATCAATATTTTGTTTAGTGTTCTCGTGCTCAAGTTGAATAATAGACCTACACAATTACGAATCGAAGCGAGACCCAACTCCAATTTTTTTGCATCTTGAGTATTCATGTGCGAACAATTAAATTTCTACTTATGATTCTGTGGAGCGAAAATGACCTAATCCGCAGAAGCTCTACATACTACACGTAGTCTACTATGCCTAATAGATCGAAAGAAACCGTCTATTTACGGCTGTATTCCCGCTTTTATAAAAGTACAGAAATTACAGTTTTAGATACAAAATGAAAAAAAAACTTTGCAAAAAATGTGATTGGATGAGAAAAAGAAACCAGTGAGGGAATGGAATTACAGTACATCTCGTAAGGGAGTAGGATTGGTTGAATATCGAAAACCTACTGGGAGGTGAGGATTCGATTAGGAAGAACTTAAAAAATTTCTATCCTTTCTAGAACAGCTATTTTTTGCAGAATATTTGAATAGAGGAAGACTTCTATGACGTCATCGATACTCGAGAGGGAGTGAGGTTAGGTTCGTTGTTCGATTTTTTTTGTCTTTCTTGCTGCGTGAATTGGAATTCTCCGTAATCCCGCAGAGAACTTTCTGGAGCAATTAAGTCGGAACGCGCCACTTGATTGAGAGAGGAGAGATACGCGGACTGAGAGAACGACGGCAAGACAGGGTAGGGTAGAAGACGACATTAAGGCTCTTGCTTGACAATAATTTGTCGATGTAGTAAACAAAAGGTACCCATTTTTTATATATTGGATTTGTAATGAGATGGGATGCAGTGGAGGGCGGATTTTCGACGTTGGTTTAGCCTTGGTATAAGGGAGGGAAGGGGATAACCATTGATGTCGACAGGTAGTCTTATAGGGAATTCAGTTTGAATTGTTAAGCGGAAGAGTTAATGCACGATCTGTCATATAGAAATAGAAGGAAAGTAGAAGTTTTATGGAGGACTTAGTTTGAGGAAGTTGCTTGGGTTAAAGTTTCAGATGGTGGTACGTTTACGGTAAATATTGAAGAAGAGGCATTTGTTGTATACGGTTGTATGGTTGGACGAAAAATTTATCAGAATCTTGTTGGAATACTTAGGGAAAATAACTTTTAAAGTCCATTCCTAGGCCAGAAAGTTTTGAATAAAAGTTATTGGTGAAAGAGAAATAGGTTTGATTAAGAATTGCATCAATGAGAGAAAGAATTCACTAATTTCAAAAGGGAGAAGGCAGTATAGGTAGCGAGAGAGAATAGATAAAGTATAGAAATGCTATCAAGAGAAATTTTGTCAGGGATAAGGATCTAATTTGGCTAAGTGGTAATATCTAGATGTTACGGGCGTTAAACATATTGGAGCAAATGACTGATAGCATATTCAGCGTTAAACGGGAGTGTGGAGAACAAGTTGGGTAACATTTAAAAAAAGGTGACGATTTAAGCGATTCTCAAAAATTAAAGGAAATATCAAGGATGTTACTCTGATGTTATTCATCTTCATTTCGACGTTGTCCAATCACCGAAACACCTTGCTGTGTGTGACCATTGTGCAGTTAGGCTGAAAATAATGCAGCACCTCATCAATATATCACTCTCCTCTCAAAGTACCCATTAGGCGGACTGCAGATTTTACATTGGCGAACTATGTGGTGCTCTAAATTTCAACCCCGTTGCCAACTCCAGACATCCGTGATCATCAGTACTTTAGAATCATCGCGAAAATTCGCATTATACGAACCATCGTATAATAATATCCAATACTCGATTTACACTTTTCAATATCACTGGTTATGGTTTGTGGGACCGCTATGGCTTGAAGTCGCATGCATTGTCACGTTCATTATTCAGACCACTGACTCCAAATTCGACTAGCTAATACATAAGAATCCCATTTGGAATAAAAAGCAAAGACGAATCGCCTGTACGTAGCCCTATAATTAAACTTCGAATAAAACCATCTGTTTGACGAAACTGTCGTCGACAGCGTCTTACAGGCATTTTCACTCTGTAAGCTTTATTTTTGTACGATTAACAGCACAAACTTTTCGTGATCTTGAGAAACCTCAAAACACTGCCTAACAGACTATACGCCGCCCCCCTTTTATCGTGCTTTCCAATGACATCAGTCACCAGAAACTACAAAACTTTGTATAACTTGTTTGTCTAAATATACCTTTAAATTTGCATGGTGCTGCGTTGGTGTTGCAGTTTCTCTGCTTATTAGTGCATTTAAGAGGACAAAATATTCGACTTTATATTTAATGATAACTTGGTTGCCTAAATGTTCGATTACTTAAATTACAAACAACTACATTAATTATTAATCGAATCAGAGAACATTATTAATGAATGCTGTGACTATATATTTCATAGTAATAACGTGGACGGTCTCGATAAAAAAATTAAAAAAAAAACAGACTGATTACTATATAGAAATTTCAAAATCTAGATTACCAATGTCTAGATATCGATGTTATACATTATAAATTCTGAAAAATTCGGGATCTTCGGTCGAGCCAATGACTATTGGTCATTATTTTTTTTATTCATTATTAAGTAGCGGAAGAATGGAGCTACTTATTGGTTTCACAATGTCCGTCTGTCCGTCCGTCCCCTTCAAAATTTCTGCATTTTAGAAGGTTGAAATTCGGAATGCAGCTTACTGTGGGCATGAGTACCTTCACTATGTAGTTTGGTTTTGATTGGCCCACTGGGGTCAGAATTACTGGGGGTGGGAGTTAGAGGGGACCAAGTGATCTATGTGGTATTTAGGCATGTAAAGGAGTGAAATTCGACATGCATATTCCTCTAGACAAAATCTACATTCCTATGAAGTTTGGGCCAAATTGTCCCAGTGGGGTCGGAAATGTGGGGGTGGTCTTTAAAAATATGACAACATATGGCGTGTGATATATCATTCGACCGAAAATGATGAGAAAGGAAAGAAGATAGGGTTCTTTTATATTTTCTAAATACTAAGTCCGAGAAAATCAATTATTTGAAAAAAAAATTGGAGGTAAAAAGTGCAGATGAAAGGGTAAAAATAGATGAACTCAGGGCGTCCGCTACTTCCCTATACATTCCTCGAGAGGCTTAATTTCTTGTTCTTTTGATTGATAGTGGTACGACCTCTCTAAAATTTATCCTTTTCGAGACTACGATGAAATTTCGGTTTTTTGTTGGAATTTCGAAATATATTCGCATTATAAAAAAGGTAAGGATTTTAATCAAGTCACCGTAAATTTCGCGTACATATCATTAAGTTAGATAAACTGATGAGCCATTACATTATAACCACCTGTCTGAGGTATCTGGTACCAGGCGCTTATCAGCTGGTCCTCCAGTTCCCATACATTGCGAGGTCGTGTCCGTTCAATTGTTCATTCGGGTGTCACGGTTTCTGTTGGAATTCGCATTCGAGCGTGATTGACCAGAAAACTTGACCAGTTGGCGATGGCGTGCCGTAACCGCAAGGACTCGACTAAACAGGCCGTACACATTGTCTGGGTCGCCACTGTTGTAGCTGCTAGTGATTTGGGTCACTGTAGCCCTTCGTTCGTACTGGTATTCAGTCCCTTCTAAAATCAATGCATCGTGGACGGCAAACTGCAGGACGGCGACTTGTCATTTCTCCATCCGTATACCATCACTTTTGATAACTACTCACAATGACTGCACGTGAACTGTTCACAAAACGCGCCATTTCCGAGATGGACACTCAGAGGCGCCAGGCCATTACGATTTGTCTCTTGTCGAAGTCTAATCAGTCTTCTACTTTACCCCATGCTGCAGCCGAACATTCAAAAACTCAGTTCATTGACACTTTATATAACGGCGATATGAGCCGCGTTTGCCTCAGGGTGAGCTCATTACTCCGAGTTGGAAGTGGTCATGATTTACCGGCTCCTCAGTGTATATCACTAAAATTGAATTTACATAAATTTAGAGATATTTCAAATTTCGTTGATAAAGACTGCCTAACAATTGAAGAAGGAAATTTAATTAGGCCGTCCAGATTGAACAGGTATTGGGTGTTTCTAAATGTTTCAAGGACCAATACAAGCAGAAAATGCCTGGATATGTTTTGGTCCCTGGAACATATCCTGAAAATATATGTAGAATATAGAATTATTTTTTTTGAAAATGCGATGTCAAACTTAGTGATGATGAAAATTAGGTTGGAAGTGCTTCAATTTCTTTGGCTTGCATTAGACGTAATCTGTAAGACGCTAAGTTTCAGTGGAATTTCTACTTGCTGCTCTTTGCTGATGGATGCCTGCCGTTTTAGCATTTGACATCTGATAATCTATGTTAAAGCCTATAATTCATAATTCATGTAATAACTACCTTAAACACTGCTTTTACGAGGTAATAACTCTTATATACCATTAGAACAACTTCGATGTTTGTTTTCCGAATAACTACCAGGACAACTACAGGATCCCCTTTGCGTAAATCTCTCTCATCAAAGATCGGTATCAATCTTACACAGGGCGATCCAAAAATCAGGAAAAACTTTAAAACTCAATAATTCGCACACGAACGCAGATAAAAAGATATTGTTTGCACAGGGACGATTAAAATGAAGTCGGATTTTTTTTTTTCACGAAAAAAAAAATAATGCTAGAATTGTTCGGTTTTTGACCAACAGATGGCGTTGTCAGGTTATAGACATTAGAGTGCCTGTAATGAGAGTGTGGCCATGAGGGGGATACGTTTTCATTGCTTCATCGCGGTCACGTGACAATTTCCGCTATGTTTACTTAAAGGACAACTCCACCCTAATATACAACTTTATTTAGAATGAAAGTTCGAGATATAAATAATAACGTGGCATAAATGAAAAATTTCAAATCGAACGCGAAGTATATAAAACGAACGAAAATCACGAAGGTCAAGAGGAAGTGACGTCCTCAGGGGATTGACTAAAGTGAATACCATGCATTTATTTCTTTAAAAGTGCTGTTTACGATGGCTTACGCGTTTTTACGATGGTAGGCAGGATTTAATTTACACAGTAGATAAGTGACAATTGGTAAGAGCTTCCTCTCTAATATTTATGGGACTGGAGCCTAATCTAGTCCCTCCGTGACGTAGATCTTAGATGTCAGCTGATACAAAATGGAGCGCCAGGAGGTAGCATTTTTCACACTTTAAACGCGATTTTCATAATGCAAGAATGGTTTTAAAATTTTTCTATTGCTCCAGTTGATTTTTATTTCTTTCAAATAATGATATTCTGCCAAAAAAATTTTTGAGTGGAGTTATCCTTTAAATCCATAGACTTCCAACATTGAAATGTGTCGAGCATGGTTCTGTTTTCACGAATATTTTTAATTATAAGACAATTTAAAAAGGATGTGCCGCCCTAATGTGTGCTAATAGCGACAGAAAGGTTTTTTTTTTAATTAAAAGTTTCCCCAGGGACACTAGAAGACAATCTGCAGATTTTTCTATTGCATTTAAAAAAAATTTAGCCACTTCGAAAACGATTAATAAAACCAATAACTTTGATTCAGAAATAAATTAATTAAAATTACAATTAAAAACTTGAACAATTAAAGATTTTAAAAGTAGAAGATTTATTTGAACATTGAATAAATAGAGAAATCCTTTGCTCTAAAAAATAAGAAATTAGGAGTATTTCAAAATTCTTAAAATTTATAATAATTATAGAATTAGGGAGAGATAAAAAATATATTCCAAACATTTTAAATTCAATTCCAAGATGAATATTAAAATCTGACACTTAAGAAAAGTATGAAAGAAAATTAAACAATTAGACACTTTCATTCTGTGATTATCATGACATCAAAATCAAATATCTGAAGCGATAAGTTGTTTTCAGACTTAAAACTTTTGGATTAAAGAAGAAAAAATACTAAATACTCAAAGAACCTCTGTAATATTAGTAGCAAAAACATCTACATGCATATAAATAGTTAAAAAAGAAAATAAAACATGAAATATTTGTCAAAGCACAAGTGAATTGATTTTTTTTGTTTGCAATTTTCTAATAACATTGTGAATAATAACGTCACCCCCTACAATCTCCAGAGTCAATCAG
>JAHWFO010011482.1:0-11813 GCA_023313115.1 Rhysida immarginata
AATCAATCAATCAAGATAATTTTACAAAATTTACAAGAATCATTTACAAAATTTAAATTTACTTTTTTTACCAAGATTTTTACAACGACATGGTAATCAAATCTTTCTTATAATATTTCTAGAGGCCAATTTCGAAACCCAAATCCGAAGCCCTTTCTGGGCTTGTATGGATGTAAAAAACGGGTCTACCTCAGTATATACAATTTTTAAATAAATATAAATTATTCCATTTATTATATAACGGAAAACTTTTTTCGTAAGACTTCTTTTATCTAATTTTGAGTTTACATTTTGTGTTTTTCCAATATAAAAAACTAGACTTAATTAAATTAAAGGATGTTAAATTTAGCATCCATTCTGGTACATTATTAAACAAGTATGGAACATAGAATTGCCTTTCTCGCTTTCCATAATTATTAAAAATTTGATGTATGTCAAAATTTATATTCTTCCTTAAAGAATATTCTTGTTTTTTACGTTTTAAGTAATTTTTCGAAAAATAATTTTGTGTGAAAACCATATATTCAAATAAAGTTTCGATTTTTAAAATTTTTAATTCCTTATATTGAAGATCTATTGGATGTTCTTGTAATTTAGTGCCATATGTTATTTGTTTAATGATTTTATTTTGTATCTTAATAATATCTTTAAACTCTATTCCAAATTTATACAATAATAAGCCATAACGAATACGTGATTCAAATAACGAATTATACATCATTTTTCTAATGTAAATAGGGCAATAAGGACTGATATGGTACATTAGACATATAACTTTATGTAATAGTAATTTCAGAGAGGAAATATGTGTATGCCAATTTATCTGGGCATCAAAATACATTCCAAGATATTTGAAATTATTGACATCATTTATTTTTGGACATGTGCATGCTGAAGATCTATTACAGTGTATTTCATGAATATAAATTTTTTCTTCAAAGAAATTTATATAATTCTTGTGGGGAATTTTAAATCTCATTAAATGGGTTTTCTGAATATTTAAACTTAACATATTACCCCGTATCCACTCAACCACATTCATTAAATTTTGTTGTGTTATCTTAAGTGCCAGCTGTTCGCTTCTGTGCATAGTTAATATGGCTATATCATCTGCGTATAAATAAACTAGGGAATCATCAGTACAATTGGGTAAATCATTCATAAAAACATTAAACATGAAAGGACTTAAAACTGAGCCTTGGGGGATACCGCATTCCATTTGAGTCCTAGATGATATTTTATCCTTAAAATATACTATGTATTCTCTATTACTTAGAAAATTTTTGATAATATCTAAAAAGCTTCCTCTAATACCGTAATTATGTAGCTTATATGTTAATACTGTATGATCTACCATATCATATGCTTTATTTAGATCTAGAAAGACCAAAGTAGCAAATAATCCTTTGTGAAATGCATAGCTTAGTTTGTCATTCAGATCTAAAAGGAGGGTTTGGGTAGAGATCCCTCTTCTGAAACCATAGAGTTCCTTATGGAATATATTATATTTACTAAAAAAAATTTCTAGTTTTTCCTTTATCCAGTATTCTAATATTTTCATCAAATATGATGATATTGCAATAGGTCTGTAATTATTTAGGTCCTCCTTATTACCTTTTTTATGTATAGGTCTTATTTTGATTCTTTTCATTGCATTGGGAATATTTTTATTTTTTAATATTGCACTATATAGATGTTTTAAAGGTTTTAGTAGAGTTTTTAAATTAGTCTTAATATCTCTCGGTCGAATCCTATCGATCCCTGGGCCTTTATTAATAGGTAATTTATTTACTATTCTTACTATATCCGTTTCCTCTATGTCATCTAGTATTATCGTATTGCATACACTTTCGTCTCTTATAACATGTTGGTCAGTCTTCAGTATTGTTTGTCTAATTTTATCCACTTGTGTTTTGAAATTTTTACTGAAAGCTTCAACATTTTTTTCTATAAAATGGTTCGTTTTTATATTTTCTATTTTTCTGTTACCTCTTAAATCGTTGATCAAATGCCAGAGTTCTTTAGCATTTTTGGTGTTTTTATGGAAGCATTTCATGAAATAGGTACGTTTTAAGCTACGAAGTTTTGAATTGACAGTGTTATTTAGTTCTTTGTACTCTTGTAGTAACTCCTTGGGAAAGTTAGAAAGTTTGCATTGTTTCCATAATTTATCTTTCGCTTTAATTAAATCTAACGCTTCTTCCGTTATCCATGGTTTTTTGCTTTTACTTTTTTGTGGTTTTTTAATTGTAGCTTTTTCATATATTTCTTTAAAACCATTTACCAATAGGTTGTATATTTCATCACAATTTGTTAGTTCCATAATATTGCTCCAGTTATACTTCTTAATTAGACAATTAACCATCCTGTTATTAATGACAGATGTCTCATTAATTATATTCGTCTTATATCCATTGTCATTTACTAATTTTAAAGAACATTCAATTAGATTATGATCTGCAAATTTTGTATCTAGTACTTTGACATCACATTGCCACTTCAGTATTCTTACTAGAACATGGTCAATAATAGAGTTAGTAACTTTTCCATTATATATCTCAGTTCTTGTTGAAGAGTTTACTTTTTGAAGGATTCCATTTTGGGCAGCAATCAACAAGTATTTATCAACGTATTTATTTTTTTGGTTTAATAAGTCTATGTTGATATCTCCTAGAATTACCAAATTTTCTAGTTTCTTTTTTGCTTCAATATATGATTTTAGTGAATTTAAAAAAACATCTATATTCTTATTAGGAGGTCTATATATACAGGCAAATGAACACCTATCTGTCTTCGATCCATCTATTAATTGAAATGAACCTGTTATCCCCTCACATTCCTGTAAACAAAAAACAGTATCAAAAGTAATGTTTAAATTGTTTTTATAAAAGATCATCACTCCTCCGCCCTTTTGGTCTTTTCTTAAAAAACAATGTTTGCTAAAACCATCTAAATTAAACAGTTCTTGTTCTCCCATATTAATGTTCACTTCAAGTAGGATAAACATACCATTCTATTTCATAAATTCTATAATATCTATATTTATTGATTTATTGCTACCAAAGATAAGGATAAAGATAGCTCAGTGCCACACATGAATCCCCTCCAAGGCACCGAGAACAAAGACAAAAGACAAATCACAAAACAAAAATACATAGGAAAACAATATATAACTAGCAGAGGTACCCAGCGTTACCTGGATTAATTACACTTGTAGAGAAAGAGATAGATCTAAAAAAATTAAATTATAACTCCCAATTGGTTAAATAATAACTCAATCAATACAATGCAGAGCAAAGGGACTATCCATTCTACGAAAAGTACGAAAAACAGGAAGTTCAGGAGATATACCGGAGCATCTAAACTTTTCTTGACTTATTTCACTACTGCAGAGCATCACCAGATACTTTAGACTCAAGTTTTTCTTGAAACTTGCCGTAGAAGCTCTTATACCCTCTAGCTCTATTCGAAACTGCTGTTGTTCAGATGTTTCAAACGCCCGTACAGCTTTTTCTGTTTTAGTTGCATAGTTTCTCTGACTCGTTCTTTCTCTTTCCTTTCCAGAAACAACTTTTTGCCAGCCGTCTGGGCGTTTGACAGGGAGCTCAACGGAGACACACCTGACTCCTATGCCTAATCAATAAACGCTGGCTCATTAATGTTCTGTCACTGCATCATCACTTTATTGCTCATTATCAAACTTCTTGGAAACGAACGTTCAGTCATCGCATTATCAGCATTTCATTTCCAAAATATACACCTTCCCCCAGAATATAGTCAAAATATATTTTTAGGAAATATTTGGATCTGTTGTG
Organism: Rhysida immarginata; assembly: GCA_023313115.1. Lineage (NCBI taxonomy): Eukaryota > Metazoa > Arthropoda > Chilopoda > Scolopendromorpha > Scolopendridae > Rhysida > Rhysida immarginata. The sequence continues at coordinate 3,816 of JAHWFO010011482.1, forward strand.
CTACCAAATAAGCTAGGTGATAATCCCGGCGTGGCATTGCTACCAACAATAGGTATCAACAATGGTATGATCACGCAATTCACAAACACTCTGCATGGACCATTATATCTCAAGACCAACAACGCAAGCAAAGTATGTGCAACAATAGTTATCAACAATGGTATTAACACGTAATTCACAAACATTCTTAGTACTTAATAATTTCTTGAAAATCTTTAAAAATGATCTGTAACTGGAGAAAATGAAGAGTTGGCAGACTAAAATTTGCATAACAGGCTGAGAAAGCTTTAAAGCTGGTGCATCAAACGGGGTCTAACCAATTCTTCTATTTACTTGCTTACCATTTGCTGAATACAGCACGGAGCTAAAGGAGTGCTTCCTCTATCGTCTTTCACTCTTTCTCAATAGTCTGCTAACCCATTATCTCCAGTTACTGACCATTTTTAAAGATTTTCAAGAAATTGTTACTGCTAAGAATTCTCTTTTCTAAGAAAAGCCTGAATAACAGGAATTCTATGCATTGAATTCAATATTGCACAAACTTTGACTTGCATTGCTGGTCATGAGACATATATTGTTGATCCATGAATAGTCTTTTTAGCCAAATTACTTGGTGTCCGAAGTTTATTGATGCTAGGCTTGTACATGTATGTCAATCAAAGAAAAAAAAAAAAAAACAAACCCCACTCGGAGTAAATAAGGCTAGTGGGTGCATTGCATGTTGACACCATTGTTGATACCCATTGTTGCACAAACTTTTATTTGCATTGTTGGTCATGAGATATATATTGTTGGTCCCTGCAGAGTGTTTGTGAATTGCGTGTTGATACCGTTGTTGATACTCATTGTTGCGAAAACTTTGTCTTGCATTGTTGGTCGTGAGATATTTCTCGTTAATATGCCCTGCCATAACCATGAATATCAATTTTTTATCAATAATTATTATTTTTTCGAAATCTGAGGTAGACAATGACCTTCCTCATTCTTTGAAGGTCATGTATGCAAAATTTTATCAAGATCGGAATAAAACTGTAGATTTGTATAAAACACAAACAAACAAACCCACAAACAAACAAACATCCTTCTTTATATATATAGATAGAAGATAGAAGAAGGATATTTGTTTGTGGGTTTGTTTGTTTGTGGGTTTATTTTTAATACAAATCTACAATTTTATTCCGACCTTGATGAAATTTTGCATTCTTGACCTTCAAAGCATGAGGAAGGTGACTGTCTACTTCAGATTTCGGAAAAATAATAATTATCGATAAAAAAATCGATATTCTTGGTTACGGCAGGGCATATTATTGAGAAATATCTCATGACTAAAATGCAAGGCAAAGTTTGTGCAACAATAGGTATCAACAATGGGCTGCAAACTATTGCTGTATAGGATGGTAATCCGAACCATCTTGCTTTATGGTATGCATTCATGGGCTACAATATGTAAGTCCAGGTGGAAGGACCTCCAAACTTTCCAAAACGTTACCTTGAGGACCATTGCCGAGGATTTTGAGATACTTCCTATTGGAAATCACGTCTAGGAATTTATGAAAAAGCTGCTTCCGAAGATGAAGGACCATTCCAATCCTCTGGTTGCAGGTATTCTTGAGCACCCGCTTAGCTTCAGAAGCCTTCTTAGACATCGCAGGCCGCATCACCTCTTGGACATCAATTTCGACGACATCCAAAAGGCGATATTTCCCGAATATTGGATCTCCTAGCTCCTCGTGTCCCTTGTCCCTCGTCAATCAACAATCAAAACTATCGTCCTGATAGGAAAGGACTACATCTTATCCTGTGGATGACTTAACTAGGTTTCATCTGACAAGGAGTCAAGGAAACTACTAATCCACAACAAAAGTTTATTCATACGAATGCGCATTTCGGCAGCCAAGCTGCCTTCGTCAGCGTATCCAAGACTTGATCAGGACAGAGAGTTCTCAGACGTGCGGACTTATGGCGTCCCGTTTAAGATGGTTTTAACTGAGCTCGAGAAGCATGTTCCAGTGGAAAAAATCACTGTTCACACGGGCAGAGCTGACCCGGTCAAAGTTAAATGTGAAGACGAAGAAACTCACAACAGGTTAGTCTCTGGAATTAAATCTGACAATATTTTAAAAATTCAGCATCGGAGAAGGTCTTGAAATACGTGATTCGTAAAGTGGATGTTACGTATGACCTCGATTACTTCCAAGAAGACCTAAAAAAGAGCCAAAGAAGATCTTTTTACTTCCCAAAAAAGGTAATTCGACTAAGGAAAGCCAAAGGATCCATTAATATGACTATGGTTTTGGTTCTACTCCCGAACACCGAACACAACCAGTCATTGAAAAACATCACACGTATTAGGCCGCTGGCAGTATCAGTGGTGGCCTTTCGTGGGAACAAGAAGAGCCACTATAGTGTTACAACTGCCTGCGCTTCGGACACGTATCCATTGGCTGCACGGAAGATCCTCGTTGTAACAAATGCACAGAGGGGCACCAGTCAAGTGATTGCCTCAAGATTAAAGGACAAGACCCCCCAAAGTGCGTCAGATGTGGTGGACAGCACACTTCAAGCTACACGAAATATCCAAAATACCCCCAGGTTCAAAGGATGCCTAGTTCCAAAGTGACAGCAGACAAGTCCTATGCTGCCGTTGTGTCTAAGCCGGAAGATAAAGGCCTCAACATCAACGACCTACCAGGTATGTATAAGCAATTAGGACGTATCTTTCATCTGTTTTCTAATCTAGGCAAAAGTTACACACAGTTGACTGGGCTCCTTACGACCAACTAATATTTAGTATGGCTGCACAATGTTATACTGTAAACTTCGGTGCATGATATAGAACGCTAGGAGAATTCACCACAAGCGTATCGAGTTTCACAATTTTTTGATAAAGTAAGAAATCGACGTTGCTTTTCTCCATGAAACGCACCTCAAACCAAGCGAAGACTTCAAGCTACCTGGCTATTGTGTGTACTGTAAGGATCGAATGGCTTCAAATGCTGCAAGATGTGCTTCTGGGGGCGCTGTGATCATCATTAAGAAGGAAATTCAAAATCAAGAATTAGTCTCCAAGTCTTATGCAGGTATGGAATCGGCCTCCATCATTATCAATGACGTCTCATTATCAATATCAGTGAAGTTCGTGACGCTCTACAATTCACCTAAACATTATCTTGATGTTAGCGAGCTTGATGAACTCTTCAGTGGTGACACTCCAGTCGTCCTGGCTGGTGACCTAAATGCCAAACGCCCAAGCTGGAACTCCAGAACGCAGAACTACAGGTATGATTCTCTGTAGGTACATACAAGGAAATGATGACATCATCGCTGCTGGACCTGTGAAGGACACCTATTACTGGACCACTCCCGTACTAGTGACGTTTTGGACCTCTTGCTCTTGAAGGGTTTCTTCAAACCATATCTTCACAATTGATGACCTTTCTTCTGAACACAAGCCAGTGGTGTTGAACATTGACAATGTTGACATAAATTTCCGAGAGGAGCACATATATCATCAACACTGGAAGCTCTACAAAGATATTCTTAAGGACTATGGTTGCCATCCCGACATTGCATACTGTACAGTGGACATCGATCAACGTGTTGAAGACATCACCAGATGTATTAATAGTGCCATAGAAGCTAGTAACTATCCATCAGAGAATAAACCTCCTCATCGAATCCAACTCACTCCTGGAATCCAACGCGTAATTGCTGAAATATACAGGACTCGTAGACTATGTCAATGTTATCATGAACCTTGGCCCAAAACCAAGTACAAGAGGTTAGCATGGCCAATAAAGTTGTTCCTGAGGAGCAATTCGGGTTTCGCCCAGGTCACTCTTGCCAACTACAACTTTGGAGGCTGGTTGCTGATCTAAACACTCCTCTTAATTGCACCAAATACGGTGGTATCTTATCTTTCTAAATATCCAAAAAGCGTTTGATCAAGTCTGGCATACCGGCCTGAGATACAAGATGATTACTTGTGCGTTTCCTGACGAGCTGATCGCTTTGATTAGTTTTTATCTGTCAAACAGGACTTTACGTGTCAAGGTTGGCTGCTCCATGTCTAATCCTTGTGACGTCAAGGCCGGTGTTTCCCAAGGCTCTGTCCTGGACCCTGCGTTGTTCAGCTTCTTCATTCACGACTTCCCAACTTTTACAAAGTGTAAATTATACCTGTTTGATGACAATGTGTCCATCATGACTAGTGCCCGCAATCCCGCTCATGTCATATCTCGGTTACAAAATGCCGTGCATCAGTGTGAGAATTGGTTTGCTAAGTGGAGGTTAAACCTAAACGTTGATAAATGCAAAGCCATGTTCGTCACCAAAAAACTTAGAAAACCCCCGAAGCAATCTTCCTATCTGGCAGGGAGCTCGAGTGGGTAAAAAACTATAAATACCTCGGAGTTGTGATAGTTGCCAAGCTAAATTGGGGCAACTGTCTCTCTTATGCTATCAACAAGGCCAAGAAGGCAAAGTTTAGTCTGGTTGCTCTTCTCGGACATAACAGTTTGCTTGGAATGGACAGCAAACTTTTGTTATATAAAATGGTAATCGGAATAATTCTTCTGTACGGTATGCCTGCCTGGGCTACAACCCGCAAATCCAGATGGAAGTACCTACATACAATCAAAGACGTTACCCTGAGGAGCATTGCCCAACTCAACAGGAGAATAGCAACTAATACTTCCATTGCTGAAGATTTCTGTATACCTATTATTGAAAACCACGTCAAAGAGTCGCTGAAGAAGCTGCTTCTGAAGATGAAGGACCATCCTAATCCACTGGTTGCAAATATTCTGAATCACTGGCTCACCTTTAGAAGCTCCCTTAGGCATCGCAGGCCTCGTCACATTTTGACGTCAACTTTGATGACATCCAAAAGGCCATCTTTCCACCCTACTGGATCACCTAGCTCTTCCACCTCCTATTGTCAATCAACAATCAACTTTATCGTCCTGTTAGGAAAGGACTCCTCCGTATCCTCTGGATGATTTAACCAGGTTCATCTGGCTTCTTTCCTAATTCAGCGTGTTTCTTTTGGCTATAATACTGGACGAGTACGGCAGTGGAAGCATAGCTTCCGGACCGCTCGTTTTGTTTTTCTTCCCTGCGCTGTTCGATTGTCGACTGTCTTAAAACCAAACAAGATAAAGTCTGAGGGCACTAGGTCAGGGCTGTAGGGTGGATGGCGTAACACTGTCCAAACCTGTTTCATGATATGTTCTGACGTCCACAAAATGGTGTGAGGGCGAGCGTTATGGTGAAGAAGCAGACAATCAACTGGGTAGTTATGACATTCAAGTGAGTTCGGTTAATGTGTTCTAGCGTTTTTCCTAACTGATGTTGTATCAATACTGCAAAGAACTCGATACTTTTTTAGTACGAAGTATCAAATACCCGATACTCTCAAAGTATGGATATATATGGTTTATTATTTTATATTTTTTCCAATAGCCAAGAAGGTTAAAGTGAATTAGTAGAGACAACCACATTCTGTCTTTTCCAATTCTTTTAATTCAAAAAACTGTCATCAATACTTTGCAAAAATAGCATGTTCATTTTTTCAAAAACAAATGGCAACTTTCAAAGTTATCAAAGAACAAGTTCAACTGCTCCAAGAGATTGTTTTTTAATTCGATTGCAATATTCTGTGGATTATACTTGTCAAGGAACAACCTTGTGCAAGTAATCAGTGGAATAACGAAATTTGTTGTAACGTAATTTTGGCCAGACAGTTCCACTGTAACTTTTTCGAAGGTTTCAAGGACTCTGATGATTTCCTTGGCATTTTCCAGTTCGACACACGTGAGCATGGGGGGGGGGGGCCCCATGAGGAACATTTATTAGAATGGAATTACCAATCTCTCTAGCATATGATAATTTGAATTCCATCTAGTCAAGGCAATTTTTTTCACAAAATACTAAAATTTAGTAACTAAATGCAATGGGAAAAAATACCAAAATTACTAACATTATTACTTTCATACTAAAAAAATACTAAATGGGAAATTACAACTTGCGGTTTTCTTTTCTTTCTGTGGGACTTCACCTCGGCAACAATGAGTTTCCCATAACTCAGGATTATGTCAACAATGGGGATGTCGCACGTGCTCACATTAGCTTGACACAATGGCTCTATAGAGTTGCTATGGTGATGGACTGCAAGCTAAAGATAATGACTGTTTGGTTAAACATTTACGTTTACATTATACCTTTATGCTCCTCAAATATAATGTGTATCTATTAATAATATACAACGTCTAATAAAAATATGTTTCTCAATCCATGTGCATTTCTTCTTAATTCGCCCAGACTCACAACATGGATTATGAGACTCAACTCTCCGAGCAGCAAGGACACTACTCGTATTGAGCATTCGATTTTGGAAGTATTGCATGTCTCTTACTTCCTCCCTTACGTTTAAAGGGACGAAGAGATTGTATCATGGCATTTAGAGAAGATAAAGAGTTGCGAAGAATAGATAGGTTAACTGGCGACAGTTATTTAATTTGGACAGAGAAAATTCGTGTTTATCTAAAGCTACAAGACTTGTGGGACTTAGCTGAAGATGGTCTTGCTGGTTTACAAACTGTGCCTAGTGTTGAAGGACAACCTTAAGCGCCCGTCCAAGAAGACATAAAGAAGAAGGATTTGAGAGGTCTATGGATACTCATGAATTCTGTGGATGAACAAAACCTCCAAATAATTAGAAGTAGTGAATCAGCTCACGTGGCTTGGAGGAAACTAGATAACACCTACAATAAGGTAGGATTACCAGAAACTGTTTCTCTGAAATGTCAACTGTATCACATGAAGTATGATGTAAGTAAAGGCATGAGATCTTACATCAATGAAGTGAAAACAACAGCCGGTAAACTAAAACTCACGGGTCACCCAATACAAGATAAGGAACTCGGCGTTCTGTTACTAGTATCTTTACTTAAAAGTTATGAATGCCTTTATGCATCAATAGAAGCAAATGGTGATACAAGTTGCGAGCGCATGACTTCATTATTGCTTCATGAAGAAGCAAGACAGAAGAATTCTGAGTATAATTTACAAAGTATAAATACAGACAGTCTATTTGCGATTGCCGAAGCTAATGCAAGAGGAGAATAGATGTTACCATTAAAAGAAACAAAAACAATACGATCCTATATGCAATTACTGCAAGAAAAAAGGACATATTTATAAAGACTGTCGTAAAAGTCCAGCCAAGGTCAAGAAAAATGCTACTTTACCTGAAGCAACTACTCCAGTACTTGGAACATCAGTGCTATTAATGAAGGAAGGAGAGGTTCACAACAGGACTTGGATATTGGATTCTGGTGCCACACACCACTTCATAAACAAAGAATCACGATTCATTAACTCCATTTCGGTCCAAGCTACTGTGAAGACTGCTTCTAGTCATGAACTGAACATATCACAGAAAGGAGAATTAACCTTTAATAATAACGTGATTCATCTCAAGGACGTGTATGCTGTACCCAACCTTAAGGCAAACATTTTGTCAGTAAGTAAATTGGCCAATAATGGATGTCGTAGAGAATTCGCTGGCAATGTTGCCAAATTATGGGACATCTCAAGCAAGTTTCGTTTCAAAATGAATTACGATGGTGGTTTATATGTTGCTCATGAAGAAAATGTAGTGTTGAACACTCTATCAAGCCAGTAGGAAAATGTGGCATTTGTTTATCCAGGAAGTTCACCCAGCCCTTCCATTTGGAAAGCGAAATGACAATCACACTAATCAGATACTGGAGCTGCTTCACATAGATGTGATGGGTCCCTTTAACCTATCTACTGGAGGAAATCGGTGGTTGCTGAACATTGTCGGCGACGACAGTTAGAAGATATGTGGCGGCCCGCCCCCTCTGATTATGTTGTTCCATATTTTTAAGGACAATCATAATTCTTAATAAAGAATATTAACAGTTTGGGGATGATTTTATAACTTTTGTTATAAAAACGGTTTATAATTTAAAC